>OZ007497.1:6972433-7354685 GCA_963931805.1 Microdon myrmicae | reverse complement strand
CCTTTTTTGTGGGCGGGTAGAAAAAAATCGATGACCTGGATATACGAATACTTCATTTGCCAATACTTCGATTAACTCAAATTTCTGAATCGCATTAAATTTTAATGTTGAAACACTTCTTTGACTGCTAACTGCATATATTCAAAACATACATCTGCTGTAATACAGTATACATCGATTATTTGACTATTTTTTCATTTTTCACAAATTCTTATTTTATGGAATTAATTGATTTGGCAATTGAGGCATTCATAAATAATCATATTGTCTGCAGGAGCCGTGAGTACATCTTAAAAAAAATATTTCGAAATTTGAAGAGCTTCGACAGATTATAGCCGATTTCATGGATGTTAGCAACTGTACGTTTATATCAGGGTCTATAGTGTAATCCACTGCCGTTATTGATACGGCGAGAGAATAGACCTCTTCAAATTCATTAACGTTCATATTTATTTTTATTTTGGGAGCAATGTTGGTTCTTTTCCAGATGTAGCCAGTACTTCATTTGTTTAATAAATTTACTTTAGTATCGGGTTTTCCATTAGAGACTTGACAACTTTAATTTGTGAACGCACCCTTTCACTAATCATTGAACTGTCAGTGTCAATTTATTCAGTAAACTCAATATTTTCATCATGGTTAAGTACACAAACGAATAACGTCTACAAATTATAAAAATTTACTATCGAAAAAAAGTTGTCAAGTCCCTATTGGAAGATCCATTACTTATTTTTGCTTTCATTAAAGTGTAGTCTGCGTTGTCATGCCACGTGCTCCGAGTGATCATTTGTTGTACAGTCCTTGAAGTTTTGTTGATAACGTCAATATCATCTGCATGAGCCAAAGTTTGTACTTATACGAAATTCCATATCTTGTCAGACCGGTATTATGGGTCACTTAGGTATCGGGCTGTAGATAGCGAATTAGGGCTAAAGTGTGCATGCTTCGTTATATCACTCTAACAATACAAAAACGCTTGAGAATATTCAACGAGGGAAGAAACGATTGTATATTTAACATGCAAAATAATTACACGATCAAAAAGTGAGATAAAAAAACACTCGCACAGGTAGTCGAAATTTCTGAATATCTGTGAAAATTCTCAATTCTATTTCGTCATCAATCCCTTTACTTATAGATGACGACAGACCGGTCAATGAAAAGAAAACATGGCGAGCTGAACTACCGCTTGACTCAGCTAATATCAGAACATGGATGCTTTTGGCAATACTTGCACAAGTATAAGTATATCAATTACCCATACTGCTAGTACTGCGAGGGTAAAGTAGAAAATGCGGAACACGTACTCACAAAGTGCGTGAGGTTCGAAACCGGACGAACGATTTTGGAGAGACATATGAGACGGAGAGTTACGCCGACAGGAGTAATAGAATACATGCTAAGTTCCAAACAAGCATGGTCCGTAGAAAATGATATTCTATGAGACATGATGCAGCAGTTGCGACGTGACGAGCGGAGTAACAGGTAAACTCTGTACTGCCCCACGATGGAATATCTAAAAGAAAATTCTGCCCGATCAGTTTATGTGTAGTGGGGCTACCACCCAATTTATTGACATAATTCAAGCAACATAATTACCTACATCTAAAGTATCAAAGGGAATATGTGCCTGGCGGGAGGTGGTGCAAGGCTAATTACTTTGTTCGAAAAACAAATTATTATGGACAATTTAACAAGCCTCGGGACTTGCTAAATAAGGCCAAGACCGGATCCCGGTTGTAGTGCCGATGATGATGATGATGGGAGGTGGTTTTAGTCCGTAAAAATCCGGGAGCCTCTGGATCGGTCCAGAGATATCTTTTAAAGATTTCCATCTTCCAACCGAAACCAAAAAAAAGACCGGTCAATGAAATAGAGAAAGTGAATCTACTTGCGGCATATTTCGTTGCCAAATCTACCTCACCTCATATCACATCATATTTGCTACTGCGTACAAAGAGCATACCATGAGTCAAATTTGTTTTCCAATTCGTACTATTGCCCAAGCACTCAAAGAGCTTAACATTAACAAGACCGCTGGTCTGAATGGAACGCCACTTATACATTTGAAGAGATTCTTTACTCGTTAAACTACTGCGAGAGTTATTCCATATGATGAAAACCAGCGAATATTTCCTGAAAGAACAACATATCATCTTCCTCTTCCTATCGAACCATAGGAATACCTTTTACTCTGTCTAAGGATGTGGAGTCACTGATTAAGCGTCAAATTTCGAAAATCTAGAAATATACATGTTTAATGAGACCTAAAAGGTGTTTTATAGCAATAAGTCCAACGGTGATACAATGGCTTTCTTTACCAGTGAAAGTAAAGCTGTTCAATTGATATCCCAAAAGCGTTCGATAGAGTTCGATACCCTGCCTCATTGTCGAAGATGGTTTCCAATGGATTTGGAGATGCACTAATTCACAAAGAACTATTTTATTTTATTCTGCATGGTTTCAACTTTACCTCCACTAAATTAATAGATGCGGTCCCACGTCGCCATACTCTCGTCTCTTCTATTTCCCATTTTTGCAAACAATTTCCTGTTGATCATTCACAATCAAACTCCTTCGTCTTCTTCGACAGGGCGTTAAGTGCGTTAAGTTATTCGTACTCATTTGAAAAGGGTCGACCACTTTCTTCGACCCTCACTATCAGAAAGCAAGATGTTCTAAGCTCAATAAATAGCAAGGTAATACAATTGGTATTATTTAACAGACTAGAATTTAATGCTTCTATGACTCAATGTTCTTGATTTCAAAGACAAATCAAAATCTAGATACACAGTTGGTGATCGACACTTGCCTGGTTCAGCCAACGAACTACGATGGCTCCTTTAAGGCCAGGATTGGCACTGGAAATATATAAAAAGTTAACTTTTTCGTAAACAATCTTTTACAATACTATTAAGTTGCTGCGTTGTTTAGTTTGTGGATGACAGTCGAATTTTCGTTTTTTTTATGTCAGTGCCAGATATTTATAATACAGTTCTCATTCTTACGATCCAAGAGCCACATTTTACAAGCCATTGGTCCGAAATTGCAATTCGGGTAGGCGGTTGCAAAGTGCTGAACCAACTGTATTCTGTCTATCTTTTTTCTATAAGTGTTGTGCTGGTATTTGTTTAAACGAACTGGGTGAATGGTTTCCATCTCTCCAAATACTTTTCCACAATAGCTATCAACTCAAACTTACGGGTAAAAACCAACAATCGTTCTGTATTGATGTACTAGACGCATGTGGCATACTCTCCGTGTCCATGTGCTTCTTCACCACGATAATCTGCATACATTTAAGACCAATCTAGATCGATACGTGCTTTCTTTATTTTCTGCCTTTTCGTCCAACCTCAAAGTAAAGAGTGTTCCAGTAAGGACGACATGTTTTTTAAAAAGTAACTAATGGATTTCCCGATAGGGACGATATGTTATATTCCATGGCAGCTATATATAAAATAGCAGAAATGTCAATAGCTGATATTTGTGTTAGGTATAATTTGACAATCATTTTAAACGTCGTGTAGGCTTTCTTTACCTATAGTTGGTTGAAAGATATCTTCCTCTCCAATTTTCACGTTGAGATCCCCGAGGAGGATTTTAACATCGAATGGTGAGATCCCATCAAATACTTCCTCTAGGGTCTCGTAGAATGTATCCTTCGTTTCTTCGTCGGTAGATTCTGTTGGGGCGTACGTTTATAAGTACATAACTGTACCATGGGCCCTGTATTTTTAGCACCGACATTCGGTCATTCATTAATAAATCTCACTTCTTTTTTTATGGGGCGTAATCTTATTGCTTACGATGAAGCCGGTTCCGAGATTATGTGTAGTAGTGAAAAGCACGATGTTCAAGCACAAGCAAATTCATAAAGTCACATGAATATCACGTGGCGGCGTATCGCGTAACCAAATAGACCACTTCCTTATAGATAAAAGACACTACTCGAAAACCCTTGACGTAAGATCATATTGTGACTCCGGTCATCTTCGAGTGATGGACAAATTTAGGAGTCGGCTCGCAGCAAATCCACACGGGCAGTCACGGGAGAGGAGCAAAAAGTTCGACACTGATAAACTAAAAGACCTGCGCGAAAGGGCTGAATATCAAGACGAACTACCGAATAGATTTAGCATCCTAGAGAATGGGAGCAGTGAGGAAGAGGAAACCAATAACGTGGATACTAAATGGGCATCGATCATAGACGTAATTAAACAAACAACCCAAAATGTATTAGGATTTAAGAAAACAATTAAGTCCAAGCCTTGGTTTGACGATGAGTGCAGGGCAAAGATCGAATAACGTAAACGGCTCAGAGTGATCAATTTAGAAAGATATGATGAAGTCAACGCAGAAAAATACGCGACAATTCGGAAAAAGACAATGAAACTTTTCAAACGCAAAAAACGCGAATGGGAGAAGACTCGGACCGGAAAAATCCTAAAAAATGCCAGAGCAAAGAACATCAGTATGTATGTATGCCGCCATAAACTCAATTAGTAATGGCTACCAAGGGAGAGCCAAAATAATTCAAGACACAAACGGCTGTCTGGTCACAGAAAAAAACAATATCGTCACAAGATGGAAGCAGTGCTTTGAAAACCTCCTCATTGTACGCGCCCATCAACCACAAATAAACCCACCAAACATAAATACAGCCGAGTCTCAGATCCCAGCGCCCCCATTCAATGAAGATGTAGACGCAATATATCGATTGAAAAACAAAGCTCTCGGAGTCGTCTGTATACCGGAAGAGCTTATAAAGCATGGATGAGAGGCAACCGCTCGAAAGGCCTGTTGGGGTTCTCTATACCACATGGAGAACCAACCCACAATTCCCACCTAACTTCGACCGCTAACAGCGCGTCACCCATAACCCAACCTGCAATCCATTCGCAAACATGCAAAAACAAATCCCAATCTGCAAGCGCAACCATCCCAAACTTGCAAAAATTCATCTCCCAATTTGCAACGAAAGGCATTTCCCAAAACCCCACTATATCAACCATCCGAGTGACTAGCGGCCCAATCGGATGCGGGGTGTGTGGCCGTACGGAACACACGTGGGATCAATGCGGAAAAACGATATGGGAATCAAAAACTAGGAATCCCCCAGCAACACCCACCCCAACACCAATCAACAAGGCCAAGACTCCACGCCAACACCAACGCCCAGGAAATATCACTCCTACCAAGTGCGGCAAACAACTCTCCATACCACCGTATGGACGAAAAATGCCGACCCTCAAACCGAATCTCCTCCATCACACGGCACTCCGTCGCCGCGGCAAAGAATAAACTCTCGGCCTAAAGCTCCTCCACCCCACACTCGTAACTTCGTCAAGGCGCATGCGAGCGAGCTACCGACAGGTCACCATTTACTCGGCAACAATACCTGTTGGCCAATGCAGACCATAACGGACCACCTTGCCCCTGCCGGCAATACACGCGGCACCAACAACTAGGTCCACTCCCAACGACGACCCAAGCCCAGCCCCAACCCAGGAACGTGTCAGGACGACAGTTCCGAGCCGTACCACCACGCTTCCTAGGCCAAACCAAACCCCTTGCTACCTAACACACCTCCCGCCACCCACCGACCTACTCCTTCTGCCCTACCTTTATTTCGTGACTACGTCACTGGGGGCGGAGTACTGTGGGGGTTCTCTACACCACATGGAGAACCAACCCACAATGCCAACCAACCCTGACCGCTAACAGCGCGTTACCTTACCTTAACCTGTAACCCAACTCCCCATGCAAAATCCACAATAGCATACATCTCCCAATCTGCAATAAAAAACATTTTCCAAACTCCTAACAGAATATACTCTAATCATCCCCGCATACATTTCCCCGAAATCGTTTCGGTCAATTCTATTCCCTCCTTGTGACCAAGCAATCCTAATTTCCCCAGAAATCCATAAGCCATAATAAAATGCATATTCCAACCTACATTGGAATACCAATCATCTCCCCCATTACATCACCCCACATACATTTTCCCAAAATTGCTTCGCTCACCTCTCTGCTCAAGTTATATTTTCTCATTGCAACCAAGCAATCTTAATTTCCCCGGAATTCATAAGCTGTAACGAAACGCATATTCAAATCCATAACGGAACATCAACCATCGCCACCAACTATATTAAGCCGCATACATTTCCCCGAAATTACTTCGGTTAATATTTTACCTAAATGATATTCCTTGCTTGCACCCAAGCAATTCCAATTTTCCCCGAAAATTCATGCACATACTTGCTCGCGTTCCCAAAGCCAATTTCCCGGTACACCCAACCAACGAATCCAACTTAGCTTATACGGCAAGGATTCGCTGGAACTAAATTCTTAAGCAGGCATAGCAACTCTTCCACAAATTCTTAGTAACATAAGTGGCAGCGAGTTTACTTCTGCTATGATTCAGCCGCCACGACGCGATGAATAGGTTTTTTTCCATTTCTTTAGTCAGTCGTCATTCACCTACCAACGCGCGCACATCAAGTCGAGATTCAACCGCCGCCGGGTCCGGACATAACAAAATCGAATTTAATCCGCAAAAGGGTTGTCACCCGAGTGCATCGGTTGCCTTACGAAAATTAAAAAGACTACGCGCGTTAGTTTATTTGCGTTTATTTACGTTAAACTAAATGAACAAACCATTAAGAACTACATGTGTAAGCAAAATAAAAGAAAACCTATATCCGATTACCCGGCATGTTTTATTCTTTCTTCCCTTCGTCGGTGGTGTATCGTCGTAGTCCATTGTTCGTGGACGGCGCATCTGCGCTCATTGTTCCCTTTCACTCGTATTAACATTGTTAGCAGAAGGTGGGGAGACAAGGAAATGCGTTATTTGTAGAGACGCATTTTTCTACGATTCTAGAAACAGTTAATCTTATTCGGTTCCGAAGAACGCGGTGTCGCAGACTATTCCGGAGGCGCGGAAAATAAGAAGTGGGAAGGAAGTGAACCAGGTGCCCGTGTCTTGGTGCGCATACTTCCTCACCCCCACAGACCCACCAACTGATTAAAACAATATGGGATAAGGAAGTCACTCCGGAAGAATGGAAAACCTCAATAGTCGGCCCCGTCTTAAAAAAAGGCGACAGATCTGATTGCGAAAATTACAGAGGAATATCATTGCTCCCAACCACAAAATACTAACAAATGGCATACTGGCGAGAATCACACCGTAAGCAGAAGAAATACTGAGAGACTACCGGTGCCTATTCCGTAGGTACCAGTCAACGAGCGACCAAATGTTCACAGTAAGTCAATTGCTGTAAAAGAAGTGGGAATATGGAGAGCCGGCTCACCAAATTTTCGTTGACTTCAAAACAGCCTACAAATCAGACGCAAGGCAACGATTTTACCATATTGTAGTTGAGCTGGGAGTCCCGAACAAATATGCCGTCCTCATTCAAATCTGCATGAACGAAAATAAAGCTCGAGTTAGAATAGAGAACCACCTCTCAGAACCATTTGAAATCCGCGACGGACTAAAACAGGGGGATGACCTCTCACCATGTATTTTAACCTTGTGCTCGAGTATGTCATCAGAAAGAGACAAGGCAAGAAGGCCGGATCATCCTTGAATGGGGTCACACAAGTGCTCGCATATGCGGATGATACCGCCGTTTTGGGCGATAATCTAGAAACTGTAAGTAAAAATAGTGAAATCATCATCCCAGCGGCAGAAGAGGTGGGCATAGAAATAAATCAAGACAAAACATAATACGTATATGATTACGGCGAGAACAGGTAGACCTCAGCGAACACACATAAACGTCAGGGGCAAGATATTTGAAAAAGTTAAAGAGTTTAAATATTTGGGAACAATACCGACGGCCAGTAAGGAAATGTCGAAGGAAATTAACAAAAGACTGCATTCCGGCAACCCTAGTTGGCACGCAGTCAGTAAACTACTGAAATCAAAACTGCTATCACGTAATATAAAGCTCCGTGTCTATAGAACCATAATCATGCCGATTGTACTATACGGATGCGAAACATGGGGTCTCAGAAAACGGAAAGAAAACAAATTCCGCGTATTTGAGAATAAAGTTTTAGAGAGTATCTTTGGCGGTAAACATGATAAGAAGCAGGCCAATGGAGAAAACTCCATGACGAATTGGAAGAGCTGTACTGCAAACCTATAATAGCGAGAGTAATCAGCTCGCGACGATTAAGATGAGCCGGACATGTGGCGCGAATGGGCAAACGATAGGACCGAGCGTAAAATTCTTGACGGAAGACTAACGGGAAAGAGACCGGTAGGACGGCCGCTAAGCAGATGGGAGGACAATGTAAGGTTTGACCTTGAGGAGATCGGATCAGATGTTCACGCGTGGAAGGAGAGTGCACAGGACAGGGAACGAGTCAGTGAGGTCATGAACCTCCGGGTTCCTATTGGCCAGGCCAATAAATAGTAATATGATAATGACAATTCATTATGGCAAAATACATGCTTCAACAACGTTTCTTTAATTACAGATTTGACCCCAGAGACAACGTTTAGCTGTTAACCAAAATATTTATAAAAATAATCATTCTTTTGTTCAAATCCCACTTATTGAGAAAATATACTGAGTTTTGCCTGTTTTTCATTTCTATAAATAAGATAGATCGTAAGCAATTCGAGTTGAATTTATGGACTCAATTATTATGTTCTAAGCACGCCGATAACTTTAGAAATGAACAAACTTACTGTTGAAGATGGAGTGCTTATCATCTAAAATTTCCCCTTGTATATGTGTTTACATTTAATATTTAGCTGATTGTCTAATTATAACCCGAAGATCAAATCTCTACTGTAAAACAAAAGTTTACACTATTTGCCGAGGCCAATGCCGAAAAAGTGAAGCATTAGAATACGCAACTTTGAATCAGAAACAGACCAGCCGCTTTCGATTGTTTTATAATCTCTAGATTGATGATAGAAATTGATATGAGTTTCGTACTGGAAAGTAGGAATATATTGTATAACTGATAAGAAATAACCGCGAAACAAGATTCAAGGCGCCCAATGATGTGCTCTCAATGACCTCGTTCTAATTAAGTGGTCGCCGCAACTGTATTAGAACACATGATTTCAAATAGATACCCAAGTTGGTCTTGTAATGATTTATGAACTTGAAAAATGATTTCCCAATGAGATAATTAACCTCCAGGAAGTATAACAAATATTCGTATAAAACGAATCGAAAGGATATATGCGACCCAAGCAGCAAACTTGATCTTAATATTTTATTTCATTAACAACCGACTTTTTAAAGTCATTAATGCATTTACAAAAACGCACAATATTACTCAATAAAGAAACAAATATTCATTCATTCAACTGCTCCTTATATTCCAAAATGTAAGAATTAATGTAATTGTTACATTCACATCTATTATATTATATATTAGGGACATTTTCGAACCATCTTCGAAAGTCTTGCAATACCAACCAACATAAAAGGGGTTAATAAATGTTATTATATCCCAAAACAGTTAATTTCTACTATACCTTCTATTCAAAGTCGCTGTCCAATTTGTTTTGAATTTCTTATTTAATTATTTTCTACAACCAGAGATCTCTACTGCAATTTATTATTTATCGGTCTTTATATCGGTCCTGATAATCCTTTTTTAACACGTATTTCATTTATACTGATTTGGCAATTGGACAACCTAGAAATTTAGGAAGGTGCCAAATAGATTCGAGCTAATATTTATCAAATAATTTCATCTTATCTATTAGGTCATTTAGTAGCTACAAATGGTAAACCGCGTTTTACAAATCGGCCGATATTTCGTTTCGTATGCAAATGGCCAAATCTTCAGAAATGTGTCGACTGTTTGGGGAAAAGTTTGTTTTAAAGACTTGATATCTTGGTTCCCAGCAGAAAAGGTTCATGCTTTATGGACCCCTTGACCAGTAATTCATTTAATCTGCCTGTATATAAGTTAGTCTCTGTTTTCTCTCCATATTCTGTCAGGGGCACATTTATAAGAGTGGTATTGTTTGCTGGCTCCAGCTGTCCTCTGGATTTTGAACCAACGCGGTGCCCAATTTTCGTGACTAAAACTTTACATTCGCAAGCATCCGCTATTACTCTCTGTATTAAGTCCGAACCTGCATGGTACTCAGAACTTAACGAATTAGTTTTCTGGATCCTGACAGGATCTACCTATTTATAATTGCGAGCGAATTCTAAGTCCACAATTCTCAGTAGCCTGGCTACTTAATATCCCCAACACCCTAATGACGGGATGTTCTATATGATGAGCCCATACTGGTTCTAGATATTGACGGTCATTCTGGCATACTCACCTAATAACACATGTAGGAGCCGCGAGTACGTCTTTAAAATACTTCGAAATTTTAAGCATGGACAGACCACAGCAGATTTCATGGATGTTAGCAACTGTACATTTATATCAGGGTCTATAGTGTAATCAACTGGTATTATTGATACAAGACATGTGAAAGAATACACTTTTTCAAATTAAATCCCCTTCACATTTATTTTGAGAGCAATGTTGCTTCTTTTCACTTGTAGCTTGTATATACGAGTACTACAGTTAACAAAAAAGCTCCGAAACGAGCACTTAGAGAAATCCAACTAGGACAATGTGATCGATATTTTTAGAAATGGTCTACGCCATCCCTCCATCGCAGACAAGGTCTGCCGCGATGTCTCCTTCCATACATCCTGCCACAAAGGACTTTCCGGGCAGGCTCTTCTTCGCTCATTCGAGCTAGGTGTCCCGCCCACCGGAGTCTACCGAGCTTGATTTTTCTTACAACCTTAGCTTCAAGGTAGATTGCGTACAACTCATGGTTGCAGCGTCTCCGGAATCGTCCTCTCTCACATACGGGGCCAACAATTCTCCTTAAGACCTTCCTCTCGAACGCGGCTAAGAGTTCAGAGTGCCTTCTATTGAGCACCCAGGTCTCGGATTCAAACATGAGTACTGGTAAGGCCATGGTCTTGTACAGTAGTAGTTTGGATGTTCTTGATAAATTTCGGGATTTAAAGAGCCTTGATAGACCTGTGGGGAAGAAGTATTGTGCCAAACGCGGACACTCCGTTCACTTTCCTCCGCCAACATGGCTTCTTACAAAGTTCCGACAAGTATCGTTCGCAAGCCAACAAACCGAACATCAAAATACGGAGCGGACAACACAGAAAATAACGCAGGACAAAACTGCACAACACCGGAAACAATTTAAACGAGAAAAGCAAAACACTGGAATGTTACGATAATGTTTTATTCACTAAATAAAAACCACTGCTTATGTTACAATATTGATCTTGATGAAAATTAATATTAACACTACTTTATATAATTTTGATATTTTGAGAAAGGAAGACCTGTGCTAAGGCCGGAGGATGTCTATTAATTCATTCTTGGATAACACTGTACATGGGAAATGCGAGTTATATCTATGAGGCACATGATTTTTACTTATTTTATTGTTCTTTTTTGTTTCTAAATTACTAGCGGGAGATAGAACGACCAGCGTGGTCGGCAGATGGAATTAGACTCCGCGATAAACGGCTCGTGCACAGCCGAGTCGCTAATAGGGTGAGTTTCCCCGAGAGAGAAAGTGTTCCTCTCCACTAAGGATATGTTGTACATACCACAAGAGAGACGTAAAGTCTCTCTTTGTGGGACAGAAAACCAGATCTCGTAATGGAGTTCATGGTAGTATGTGTGCATGGGTGATCGTGAAGATCATAATGTTCAACACACGCACGAAGGCGATGGATAAACGAAGCAGACAGGCGGTAAGGGCAAAGGGACCGTGAAGATCGTTGGTAGTACACATGTATGTGTGTAGATGGGTTCTTTCATGGGACAAAGCCACGAGAACAAATCTGAAACGACGAAAAGAGCATAGAGTGTATTCGTGAGATGCCAGTTCGGTAAAACAAACAAACCGAATCTTCTTGGATGATAATTGGTTTTCTGTTTGATCATGCCGCTGCTGATGAGAAGCAGATCTCGAAATATGAGAAGACAAATGGAACGTTTGGGTCTTTGTCTGAGATGTGCATTGCGGCTAAATAAATAGGCGGCAATGCAATGTGGAAATGTGCTAATGGGTTTTAGCTAGATTACCGGGAAATGGTGTTTATGGCATCGCTGGTAAGGGTAGGTATTGAATTCCTATTTGCATTTGCTTATGCTGTGGGATTTAATTGGTGCCAAGAGACGCGAGATGCGTATATTTCTTTGGGTCCCTTGGGTGTAGGTCGCCGACCAATGTGTATGTATGGTGATTTATGGTGCATTTGGTGAGGACGGGAAATAGGCGACGCAATGTTTATGGTCCCGGTTATGATGGTTACATTGTATGTAAACCAAATCATTTTGTTTTCAGGAATTCGTCTAGGGGGATTTGCCTGGCACTGGGCGGGCTCCTCTTCGCTCGTTCGGGCTAGGTGTCCCGCCCACCGGAGTCTACCGAGTTTGATTTTTCTTACAACATTAGCTTCAAGGTAGATGGGGGGGGGGGGGGGGGGGGGGGGGGGGGGGGGCCACGTGTCCGGTCCATCTTAATCTTCGCGACTTGATTACTGTCACTATTGTAGGTTTGCGGTATAGCTCTTCCAATTCGTGGTTATGGAGTTTCCTCCATTGTCCTGCCTCCTCGTCATATTTGCCACGAAAGATACCCCTTAGGCAAATAGTGTGAACTTCTGTTTTACAGTAGAGATATGATCTTCGGGTTATAATTAGACAATCAGCTAAATATTAAATGTAAACACATATACAAAGGGAAATTTTAGATGATAAGCACTCCATCTTCAACAGTGAGTTTGTTCATTACTAAAGTTATCACTGACTCGTTCCCTGTCCTGTGCGCTCTCCTTCCACGCTTAACCATTTGATCCGACCTACCGGTCTCTTTCCCGTTAGTCTACCGTCAAGAATTTTACGCTCGGCCCTATTGTTTGCCCATTCTCGGCACGTGTCCGGCCCATCTTAATCGTCGCAACCTGATTACTCTCACTATTATAGGTTTGTAGTACAGCTCTTTCAATTCGTCATGGAGTTTCCTCCATTGGGCTGCCTCTCATCATGTTTACCACCAAAGATACTGACATTTTATTCCCAAATACGCGAAATTTGTTTTCTTCCCGTTTTGTGAGACCCCGTGCTTCGTATCCGTATAGAACAATCGGCATGATTATGGTTCTATAGACACGGAGCTTTATGTTACGTGATAGCAGTTTGGATTTCAGCAGTTTAGTGACTGCATGCCAACTAGCGTTGCCGGAGTGTAGTCTTTTGTTAATTTCCTTCGACATTTCGTTACTGGCCGTTAGTATTGTTCCCAGATATTTAAATTCTTTAACTTTTTCAAATACCATATATTGGCTCTGACGTTCATATGTGTTCCCTGAGATCCATCTGCTTCTTGCCGTAATCATGTATTTTCTTTTGTCTTCATTTATTTCTAGGTCCACCTGTTCTGCCGCTTGCATGATGATTTCACTGTTTTTACTTACAGTTTCTAGATTGTCGCCCAAAACGGCGATGGCATGCGCATATGCGAGGACTTGTGTGACCCCGTTCAGGGATGCTCCGGCCATGTTGTCGTTTTGTACCTTTCTGATGACATACTCGAGGACAAGGTTAAAGAGACATGGTGAGAGGCCATCGCCCTGTTTTAGTCCGTCCCGGATTTCAAATGGTTCAGAGAAGTGGTTTTCTATTCTAACTCGCCCTTTGTTTTCGTTGATGCAAATTTGAATGAGGCCGGCATATTTTTTAGGGATTCCCAGCTCAACTACAATATGGTAGAGTCTTTGCCTTGCGACTGAGTCGTAGGCTGTTTTGAAGTCAACGAACAGTTGGTGAACCGTCTCTCCGCATTCCCACTTCTCTTCCAGCAGTTGCCTTATTGTGAACATTTGGTCGCTTGTTGACCGGTTCCTACGGAATCCGCATTGGTAGTCTCCCAGTATTTCTTCTGCATACGGTGTGATTCTCACCAGTATGACATTTGTTAGTATTTTGTATGTGGTTGGGAGCAATGATATTCCTCTGTAGTTTTCCCAGTCAGATCTGTCTCCTTTTTTGAAAATGGGGCCAACTATTGAGGTTTTCCATTCTTCCGAAGTGACTTCCTTATCCCATATTGTTTTGATAATCTGGTGGATCTTTCGAGCGGTTGCCTCCCCTCCATGCTTCAGAAGCTCTGCCGATATGCAGTCGACTCCGGAAGCCTTGTTGTTTTTCAAACGATTTATTGCGTCTAAAACTTTGGTGAAAGATGGCTCTAGGATCTGAGGCTCGGCTGTATGTACGTCTGGTGGGTTTATTTGCGGTTGATGGGTGCCCACATTCAGCAGGTTTTCAAAGTACTGCTTCCATCTTGTCACGATATTGTTTGTTTCTGTGACCAGACAGCTGTTTGTGTGTTGAATTATTTTAGCTCTCCCTGGGTAGCCATTTCTAATTGAGTTTATGCCGGTATACATACCTCTGATAACCTTCTATGGCATTTTCTAGGATTTTTTCGATCCAAGTCTTCTCCCATTCGCGTTTTTTTACGTGTGAAGAGTCTCATTGTCTCTATCCAAACTGTCGCGTATCTTTCTGCGTTGACTTCATCATATCTTTCTAAGTGGATCACTCTGAGGCGTTTACGTTCTTCGATCTTCGCCCTGCACTCATCGTCAAACCAAGGTTTGGGCTTAATCGTTTTCTTAAATCCTAATACCTTTTGGGCTGTTTGTTTGATTGTGTCTCTGATCGATGTCCATTTAGTGCCCACACTATTGGCTTCCTCTTCCTCACTGCTCCCATCAAGTAAATTACAAAAATAAATTATAGGGTTAACGAAAAAATTTAGGCTCAAATCCATTCTCTAGGATGCTAAATCTCTTTCGTCTCGATATTCAGCCCTTTCGCGCAGGTCTTTTAGTTTATCAATGTCGAACTTATTCTTCGTCTCCCGTGACTGCCCATGTGGGGTTGCTGCGAGCCGACTTCTAATTTAGCCCATCACTAGAAGGTGATCGGAGTCGCAATCTGCTCCTCTATATGATCTTACGTCAAAGATATTCGAGTGGTGTCTTTTGTCTATGAGGAAGTGGTCTATTTGGTTACGCGTTACGCTGTCGGGTTTTGTCCATGTGGCTTTATGGATTTGCTTGTGCTTGAACATCGTGCTTTTCACTACCAGATCTTTTAACGCTGCGAACGTGATAATTCGAATTCCATTATCATTTGAAACGTCGTGTAGATTTTCTTTACCTATAGTTGGTTTGAAGATATCTTCTTTTCCAATTTTCACTTTGAGGTCCCCGAGGAGGATCTCGGGTCTCGTAGAACGTGTCCTTCGTTTCTTTGTCCGTAGATTCTGTTGGGGCGTGTACGTTTATAAATACATAATTGTACCATGGTCCCTGTATTTTTAGCACCGACATTCGGTCATTAATACATTTCATATCTTTTACATCGGGCGTAATCTTCTTGTTTATGATGAAGTCAGTCCCTAGGTTATGTGTATCGGTACTTCCACACACCAGTGTAAATCCGTTGGTTTCGATTACTTGATATGGGAGTCGGACGTCCTGAAGCGCGACGATGTCCATTTTATATTGTTTCGGGTTTTCTACGACCGTCTGTATCACGCCTGGTTTATATAACGTTCGAACATTCCACGTCCCGACGTGTATATCCCACTTTTTCCGTTTTTCCCTACGTCTCCTTTCTACCGAGACGGTGTTTTCCTGATGATTTGTTCCCTTGTGGTAGTGTCGGCTCTTCACATCTACGCCTACCGGGTTTTTCGTGAGATTGTTTTTTGTATATTGATTATTCATTTCATGGGATCACTCTGGGGTTTCAAATAGTCCACCATATTAGAGTCCCTCTTTGATATGGTAAGGTCTGCTTACTGCTCTGATTCGACCCGGTGTCAGAGAGGCGCCGTTATAATACAGCCGGTATACCCCTGACTGCAAACCATCCAATGGGCATGGTGACACGTAACACCCTGGATTAGGGGCGGTAGATCTTTGTGTGTTATTCCTCGCTAGCCTGTCTGACATGGGTGGCCCTACTGGCAGCGTATGCTTCCTTCAGCATAGCCTGAGTGATTCATTGTAGTTTAAGTCCCCGCACCACGTCAAGGTTTCTACCAAGCGGGAGACACAATTTTTAGTAATATATTTTACTCTCATTACTATTTAAAATTTATTAAAATTTAAAAAAAAAATTTGGTTTTCCAATTTATAAAATTTATATTTCATTTTTTAATTTTAGCGTGTGTATTACCTGTCGTTGGAGTACTACATGGGCCGCTCGTTGCAAAATACGATGATCAATTTGGGTATAGAAAATGAATGTGAGGAGGCAATGTACCAATTGGGACTGGACATAGAAGCCCTCGAAGACATGGAAGAAGATGCGGGCTTAGGTAATGGCGGTCTCGGTCGTCTAGCCGCGTGTTTCCTAGATTCCATGGCTACCTTAGGCCTAGCCGCTTATGGATACGGCATTCGATATGAGTACGGTATATTTGCTCAGAAAATTCGAAACGGAGAACAAGTTGAGGAGCCTGATGATTGGCTACGATTCGGTAATCCATGGGAAAAAGCGCGTCCAGAGTTTATGTTGCCTATCAATTTCTACGGTCGCGTTATTGATGGTCCCGACGGAAAGAAATGGGTTGATACTCAAGTCGTCTACGCAATGCCCTACGACAACCCCATTCCCGGATACGGTAACAATGTTGTGAATACCCTGCGCCTTTGGTCCGCAAAGAGTCCAATTGATTTTAATCTCAAATTCTGTAAGTTACAACTTGATATTTTGTAATATATACCTCAAGAGCAATTTTCTTTCAGTTAATGATGGAGATTATATCCAAGCAGTTTTGGACCGTAACCTGGCGGAAAATATTTCGCGTGTCCTTTATCCTAATGACAACTTCTTTGAGGGCAAAGAATTGCGATTGAAGCAGGAATATTTCATGTGTGCCGCCACTTTACAAGACATTATTCGACGTTATAAGGCATCAAAATTCGGGAGTCGCGAGGCGGTGCGCCAGAATTTTGACCATTTCCCAGAAAAAGTTGCCATCCAGCTGAACGATACGCATCCTTCTCTAGCCATCCCGGAGCTTATGCGTATTCTTGTTGATGAAGAGAAGTTGACCTGGGATAAAGCGTGGGATATTACAGTTAAAACGTGTGCCTATACCAATCATACAGTCTTACCCGAGGCTTTAGAAAGGTGGCCCGTCACCTTATTAGAATCAATTCTGCCCCGTCATTTGCAAATTATCTACCATATTAATTTCCTGCATTTGGAGAATGTTAAAAAGCACTTTAACCATGACATGGATCGCATGCGCCGCATGTCTTTAGTCGAAGAGGATGGAAATAAGCGAATTAATATGGCCCATCTCTCTATCGTAGGCTCCCACGCTGTGAATGGTGTTGCAGCAATTCATTCACAAATCCTTAAGGATGAACTCTTCCGCGACTTTTATGAAATGAATCCAGAAAAATTCCAAAATAAAACCAATGGTATTACCCCTCGTCGTTGGTTGTTGCTTTGTAACCCTGGTTTATCTGATTTAATTTGCGAGAAGATCGGCGATGAGTGGCCGGTACATCTAGAACAACTGGCTGCTCTTAAAAAATGGGCCAAAGACCCAAACTTCCAAAGAACTGTCGCTCGGGTAAAACAGGAAAACAAGCTACGTTTGGCGCAATGCTTAGAAAATGATTATGGAGTACAAGTAAATCCAGCATCCATGTTTGACATTCAAGTCAAACGCATACACGAATACAAACGACAGCTCTTAAATTGCTTGCACATTATAACACTCTACAACCGCATTAAGAAAGATCCCACTGCTTTATTCACTCCACGAACTATAATGATTGGTGGCAAAGCAGCACCTGGCTACTACATGGCCAAACAGATTATCAAGCTCATCTGTGCCGTTGGACAGGTCGTCAATAACGATCCAATTGTAGGAGATAAATTGAAAGTTATATATTTGGAAAACTATCGCGTTACTTTAGCTGAACGTATTATGCCTGCAGCCGATTTGTCAGAACAAATTTCCACCGCCGGTACTGAGGCTTCAGGTACTGGCAATATGAAATTTATGCTGAATGGCGCCCTTACCATCGGTACTCTTGACGGAGCTAATGTTGAGATGGCCGAAGAGATGGGCAATGAGAACATCTTTATTTTCGGTATGACGATTGATGAAGTCGAGGCCCTTAAAAAGAAGGGCTACAACGCCTACGATTATTATAACAGTAATCCAGAGATAAAGCAATGCATCGATCAAATTCAAGGAGGCTTCTTCAGCCCTGGAAATCCCAATGAATTCAAGGACGTAGCTGATGTGATACTTAAGTATGACCAGTACTATCTTCTGGCTGATTACGCTGCATATATGAAAGCTCAGGAACGAGTGTCTAAGACTTATTTGGTAATTTGTCTAATATACATTAATAATCTGTTCAACCCATTACAAACAGTCTTATGATTATTTTTAGGACCAAGCCAAATGGTTGGAAATGTCAATTAATAATATTGCATCAAGCGGGAAATTCTCATCAGATCGCACGATCACTGAATACGCCCGTGATATCTGGGGCGTGGAACCGTCATGGGAGAAATTACCGGCTCCAGAAGATAAAGTAACAAATTGAACACGTTAGAACTTTTGCATCTAGAAAACAAAAACAGAACAGTGCACACATTTAATATAGTCTGAAAAAGTGTTCACACAAATTATATTAGTCCAGAAGAATGTATTCGGTGGATTTCGATTTTTACTAAAAATTGTTCCCACCAATCAATTGATCTGTTATCGATGAAAAAATTGGTTTTCAGATTCAGCTTTAAAATCAAGCAACCAGAAAAACACCGTATACATCTTGATCCGCTTAATATAGTTAAATATCGTCATGCGACGTTTTTTCTAAACTATTGAAAAACCAAAAGTTTTCGCAACTACTTACTAACAACGAAACGTAAAATATAATCTCAGGCCACAAAATTATTGTATTAAGTCACTACAAAACCAACTTTTAGATTATGTCGAGTGGGCACACTTAAAATATCAATTAATGTTTAACACAAATGTTTGCAATATATAAATTGTATTATATATTTTATGCCTGTGAAGTAAATATTTATAATAGTTTAATGTACAATTTTCGATATGCAGATATATTTTTTGGTATTCACGGCTTTTCACCAAGAAAACATTCTATTCATTAATAGTCACTGTACTATGGACACATTTGTTATTGTTGTTATTCAAAATAAATTGAAAGTGAGTTAAATAACTATAGTTTTATAAATGCTCTTCGAGTAGCTGCAGTTATCTTACGAGGCTGCCATAATAAAAGAACAAAGTTATTTGCGGATAAAGCTCGCAAGTTTGACACTGATGTATCGAGTGTATTGTTTTCTAAATGAAGTGGGGGGCAGAACTCTCAGTTTATTTGGCTTAGTCAAGTGGTATAAACATATAAACATATAAATAGACTTACGAACTAACATAAAAACTTGGCATGAGGGTTGGGGGTGGGGGGATTAACTTTAAAGTAACTTAAAAACTGGGGAATTGGGGAACTAAACAAAAATGAATGGAACAATACTATAAGTGGAAGACAGGGAAGGGCGAGGATAAGCCGGATGCCAGGGTGTGAGTATGAGTGTAGGAGAGTGTAAGTGGTGGTCAGGAGGGGTAGGAGATGAGACGAATTTTAAGAGCGTGCGAGATGAGGTTGGAGTCAAAGAAGATGGGTAAAAGTTTGCCTAACCCATTATATTATTATTTATTGGCCTGTAAGAACCCGGAAGTTTATGACCTCACCGACTCGACTCCGCCATCGTTTCCTGTCCTGTGCACTCTCCTTTCACGCCCGACCATCTGATCCGATCTCCTCAAGTCAAACCAAAAGGAACATGAATATTTGGAATAAGTTACGCGCCCTTTAATGGAAAATCAAATAAAAATAAAAGTGATCATTGTATATACATACTACATATAACCAACAAGTTTATTTATTCTAATATTACTCATTCTTTTTGACCCCCTTCTCCACTTTTTGACTGGAACCAATTCCTGTATTGCGGAGAGAATGAAGGAAGGTTTTTATCTGTGAAAGAGTAACGCAGGTGTTGTTTACAGTCCTTTTTTGAGGTCAATTTTACCCTGGCAAAACTCTTGTAGGGATTGCAGTTGCTAATAATTTAACGAGGCATTGTCAGAATTATATGGTTGAAATATCAAAACTTCTCAGAATTTTCGTCGTGTCATCCTAGATCTCCGTAGTTTAGTGATGAAATACGATGCTTTTCCTGTTTATCAATTAAGCCACTTTTTCTTCAACTCTTGTTTCAACCGTAATAATTGTTGATAGTAGATGATTTTCCTTACCACAAACAGCAGCACCGCCCTTGTTATTAATCTCGGCTTTACTACAGTTTGTTTAGCTTAATTTTCCCCAAAATTGTTTTCCTATATCATTCATGTTCCATCTCCTGTTAGCATACACTTCAAAAATTTCTTGAATTCGTTTTATTTCGACAGCGTTAGCATCGTTTTTTTTTTTGCATCCACCTTGTGCAAACGATATTCTGGTTGATCTTCAGTTCGTTCGTTTCTTCTTTTTTTTTAGTTTTCCTGTGGGATTCCTCAAAAGATAGAGGCAGAAGATACAAGTAGCCATAGTCCACTTGTCCAATGTCTGATTCATCCCATTCTCACTTTTCCGGCAATGGCCACAGACTAACCCAACACCCACTTTGCTCCACATTCCTATTTGTTCCCCTCATGCTGTCTTTCGGCATTTCCTCCGGGCGCAGGGTCAACGTGTACGTATGTTGCAGAGTCTGATATTGTAAAAAGATTGTGATGTGAACTTGATAGTTTATTCGAATAAGCTTTAATATTTATGCACCCAGTACATCCTCGCTAAATAAATCTCTACCTGTTGACGCATTATACACCACAAGTAATGAGCACAACACAATTTATTTATTATTTATTATTATTATTTATTGGCCTGTAGGAACCCGGAAGTTCATGACCTCACCGACTCGACCCCGCCATCGTTCCCTGTCATGTGCACTCTCCTTCAAACCTAACATTGTCCTCCCATCTCCGTCGCGGCCGCCCTCTCGATCACTTTCCAGTTGGCTTACCGTCAAGAATTCTATGCACGATCCTATCGTTGCCCATTCGCGCCACGTGTCCGGCCCATCTTAATCTTCGCGAGTTGATTACTCTTACTATTGTAGGTTTGCGGTATAGCTCTTCCAATTCGTGGTTATGGAATTTACTCCATTGTCCTGTCTCCTCGTCATATTTACCTTCAAAAATACCCGTCAAAACTCTATTCTCGAGTACGAGGAATTTGTTTTCTTCCCGCTTTGTGAAAGCCCATGTTTCGCATCCGTATAGAACAATCGGCATGATTATGGTTCTATAGACACAGAGGTTTATATTGCGTGATAGCAGTTTACTGACTTTTTTTTTTATTAGACTTCTCTCGTGAGAGGCGAACCTATAGCGTCGAGTGGGCGCACCGAGATGCCATCAAATAACTGTTGCAGTTCTTTTTGAACAGTTGCAGGTTGTAACGCTCCGGGAACACTCGCGTGGGAAGGGAGTTCCACAGCTTCCCCGCTCTGTAACGGAACGAGTTCTGATACAGGGATGTTCGCGGCGTCGGGAGATGAACCACAAACGGGTGCGATCCGTCGGATTGTTTTGTGGAGCGCATATAAATCGAATTGCGTGGAACAATGCCAAGAATCTCCGAAGAACAGCACCCGTGATAATATCTGTAAACAGACAGAGGTCGGCTACGCGCCTTCGATGTGACAGCGACTGTAGTCCCGACGTCAGCGCCGAGTCCCCGATCAGGCGGATCGCTCGTCTTTGTACGCTTTCAAGTAGGTCGAGGGTATGTTTAGGAGCCGAGCTCCAAACATGAGAGCAATATTCGAGCGCGGGTCTAATTTGAGATTTATATAGGAGAAGAAGTTGGGCCGGAGTAAAGTATTTCTTGCCTCTAAAAAGATAACTCTGTTTTCCTGAAGCTGATCTGGCGATACCCGATACGTGTTTATGCCATGATACATTCCCACAGACCGTGACGCCGAGCAATCTCAAACTTTCCCCAGCCTCGAGGGCCCGGCCATTCATCATCAGCTGTGGAACCGATGATCCGGTTTTCTTTGTGAATGTTGTATACTGGGTCTTCGTTGCGTTGAAGTCGACAAGATTGGCCTTTCCCCACTGCAGGACTTTATCTAGATCCTGGTTCAGAGAGTCAATCTGTCTACATCTCAGCTGGTGCGACGTTGATGCACCAATCGGCCGATCACTCGAAAAGGAGGAAACAAGCGTACTATCATCCGCAAAACTGAACACTTTGTTATCCGTTGTCTCCAACAAATCATTTATGTGAAGCAAGAACAAGGTTGGAGCCAAAATAGAACCCTGGGGCACCCCCGAATTAACAGGATACAGATCCGAACACTCGCCGTCCACAACAACCCGGATCGATCGATTCTCGAGGAAGCTCCTCGTCCAGTCGCAAAGCTGTTGGGAAAGTCCATATGAACGAAGTTTGCTCAGCAATGCCTCGTGCCAGACGCGGTCAAAAGCCTTGGAGATATCTAATGCGACCGCCCTTGACTCACCATGCCGCTCAATCGCAGATGTCCATATATCGGTTATAAGTGTCAAAAGGTCTCCCGTGGACCGCCTGCCACGGAATCCGTATTGACGATCATTCAGAAGACCGTTGCACTCCAAATACTTAACCAACTCTGTATTGATGACTTTTTCCATTACCTTAGATAAAATAGACAGTAATGTTATCGGACGGTAATTTTGTGGGAGACACTTTTTTCCCGTCTTTGGGATTGAACTCGAGCGATTTTCCAGCAGGCAGGAAAGGTCCTCCGTGCATAAGATAAGCGGAAGAGTCTGCCAAGAACCAGCGATAGTTCTGGAGCACAGTTCTTAAGGACTATTGCTGGTATTCCGTCCGGGCCGGTTGCCTTCCTACAATCCAGTTCACGTAGAATGCGTTGAATAGTGCGCGGACGAAATCTCACATCCCGCATGGAGGACTGTACCGGCGAGATCACAGGTGGCTGCAAAAGGCCAGGATCGAGGTTTGAATTCGCCGAAAATAAATTTGCGAATACATTAGCTTTATCCCTTGAATTCGTGACTAACGTCCCGCTGTCTGTCACCAACGGAGGGAAAGAAGAGGATGCAAAGTTACCGCTGACAGCTTTTGCCATTGACCAGAAGGAGCGCGAGCCAGTTGGGCACCGAAGGAGCTTATTGATCACCCTGTCGTTGTGAGCCTTCTTCGCGGTATCAATCGCCTGGTTGCATACGTTTCTGATTCTGACAAAATTCGTTCTGTTAACATCGGTGGGATTGGAGCGCCATTGCTTAAAAGCTCTATTTTTTGCTGCTGTAATCAGCTCGCACTTTTTGTCAAACCAAGGTTTATCAGATGAACTTCGTTTGATGGAATGTGGAATATACATCTCTATCCCCAGAAGAATAATCTCTGACACCGACTCCGCGCAAGCGTTAACATCGGAGTTTCCGAAGCACATCTCGGACCATGGAAAGGATGCGAAGAAATCTCGCATATCGTCCCAGTTAGCAGCCCCATACATCCATACATGGCGAAGCTACCTAGACCGGTTATTCGCTTGGTATGCAAGTGCTTGCGCGACAGATACCAGGCAGTGATCTGAGTTTCCCAGTGGCGCAGAAACCTCTACAGTATAAATACTCGGTTCGGATGTCAAAAACAGATCAGGGTGTTCGCATAATCGCCTCGGGCATCCGGTATTCGCGTTGGCTCCCCCACGAGTTGAGTCAAGTTGTGGCTTACAGCAAACATCTCCGCCAGACTCCCAGCCTCGTCGGTTCTGTTAGAATGTAACAACCAGTCGGAATTGTGCACATTAAAATCGCCAAGGACAATAATTTCAGAAGCTGGGTGGTTGATCTGTATCCAGTCGACGGTATATGAAAGATGTTCGAAAAATGTCGCCGGTCGATCGTCATTCGGGGAGCGGTAAAGACAACAAAGAAATTTAACGGAATTCCTCAGCACGACCCTCAACCATATGATGTCCATATTATTGGGCTCCAACGCCTCCATCCTCTGGCAAGCCAGATCGGACCGTGCGAAGACGGAGACTCCGCCCTTAAAACGGAATCTCGAATGTAAGTCGTATCCTGAGCAACGAAGATATGTCGAATCAGTTGACGAATCGACCTGGGTCTCAGTTAGGGCAAGGATATCAGGTTTCGTTGTTTGCAAATATTGGTGGACGGCGTTTACATTAGTATTGGTGAAACCGATGCCCCCGATGTTACAAAATGCCGTCACCAGTCGAGCGTGGGCCGAGCCTCGAGAACTAGCCCGGTTATGCGATGACGAACCTCTCAAAGTTCCATTATTTATCATGATATATGCATGATGTTTCTCCTGACATAGTCCCCCCCGGAGATCCGAATGGGAGACTAGTTTACCTCCGGAATTCTTTATATCAGAAGACACCATCATGACTTATCACCGTGTCAGTCCGGGCCATCAGCCACACATTCGAAACACCGTCGAAGATTTCTCTCGGCGATATCGCGGAATGTACAGCGTGACGGGGTGGTATCTCACCTTGGGACCGACTACCACCTAACCAACCTTTTCTCGAACCGGTCCATCAGCCAAGCTCCGAAAGATGGCCAGGGATTTCTCCCGACCATTTCACGGAGCCTAAAGCTCCACCTGCTGTTGCCGTAATCATGTATTTTGTTTTTTTATTGTTATTATTAGTATTTATTGGCCTGTAGGAATCCGAAAGTTCATGACCTCACCGACTCGACGCCGCCATTGATCCCTGTCCCGCTCTCCTTCCACGTTCGCCCATCCGATCCGATCTCCTCGAGGTCCAACCTAACGTTGCCCTCCCGTCGCCGTCGCGTCCGCCCTGTCGATCTCTTTCCCGTTGGCTTACCGTCAAAAATTCTATGCACGGTCCTATCGTTACCCATTCGCGCCACGTGCCCGGCCCATCTTAATCTTCGCGACTTGATTACTCTCACTATTGTAGGTTTGCGGTATAGCTCTTCCAATTATCCTGCTGGTGGATCTTCGAGCGTTTGCCTCTCCTCCATGCTTCACAAGGTATGCAGTAGACTCCGGGAGCTTTGTTGTTTGTCAATCGATTTATTGCGTCTACAACTTCGTTAAAAGATAGCTCTAGGATCTGAGGCTCGGCTGTATGTACGTCTGGTGCGTTTATTTGTGGTTGATGGATGCGCACATTGAGCAGGTTTTCAAAGTACTGCTTCCATCTTGTCACGATATTGTTTGTTTCTGCGACCAGACAGCCGTTCGTGTTTCGAATTTTGTTGGCTCTCCCTCGGTAGCCATTTCTAATTGAATTTATGCCGGCATACATACCTCTGATGTTGCTTGCTCTAGAATTTTCTAGGATTTTTTCGATCCAAGTCTTCTCCCATTTGCGTTTTTTTACGTTTGAAGAGTCTCATTGTCCCTATTATAGCCATTTCTAATTGAATTTATGCCGGGATACATACCTCTGGGCTCTTCGATAGTATAGTGGTTAGTATACCCGCCTGTCACACGGGAGACCGGGGTTCGATTCCCCGTCGGGGAGCCTGTGGCGCAAGACTAATAACCTTGCCCGGAAAAAACAAATCATTATGGAAAATTTAACAAGCCTCAGGACTTGCTAAATAAGGCCAAGACCGGTTCCCGGTTGTAGTGCCGATGATGATGATGACATACCTCTGGTGTTCTTTGCTCTGACATTTTCTAGGATTTTGTCGATCCGAGTCTTCTGCCATTCGCGTATTTTTACGTTTGAAGAGTCTCATTGTCTCTATCCAAATTGTCGCGTATCTTTCTGCGTTGACTTCATCATATCTTTCTAAGTGGATCACTCTGAGGCGTTTACGTTGGTCGTTCTTCGCCCTGCACTCATCGTCAAACCAAGGTTTAGACTTAATTGTTTTCTTAAATCCTAATACCTTTTGCGCTGTTTGTTTGATTGTGACTCTGATCGATGTCCATTTAGCTTCCTCTTCCTCACTGCTCCCATTCTCTAGGATGCTAAATCTATGACTGCCCATGTGGGATTGTTGCGAGGGGACTCCTGATTTTGCCCATCACTAGAAGATGATTGGAGCCGCAGTCTGCTCCTCTATATGATCTTACGTCAAGGATATTCGAGTGGTGTCTTTTGTCTATGAGGAAGTGGTCTATTTGGTTACGCATTACACCGTCGGGTGATATCCAAGTAGCTTTATGAATTTACTTGTGCTTGAACATCGTGCTTTTCACTAACAGATCTTTTGACGCTGCGAACTTGATAATTCGAATTCCATGATCATTTGAAACGTCATGTAGGTTTTCTTTACCTATAGTTGGTTGGAAGATGTCTTCCTTCTCAATTTTCGCATTGAGGTCCCCGAGGGGGATTTTAACATCGAATGATGAGATCTCATCGAATACTTCCTCTAGGGTCTCTTAGAATGTGTCCTTCGTTTCTTCGTCGGTAGATTCTGTTGGGGCGTGTACGTTTATAAATACATGATTGTACCATAGTCCCTCTATTTTTAGCGCCGACATTCGGTCATTAATAAATTTCACATCTTTTACATGAGGCGTAATCTTCTTGTTTATGATGAAGCCGATTCCGAGGTCATGTGAATCGGTACCTCCACACACCAGTGTAAATCCGTTGGTTTCGATTACTTGATATGGGAGTCGGACTTTCTGAAGGGCGACGATGTCCATTTTATATTGTTTCGCGTTTTCTACGACCGTCTGTATCGCGCCTGGTTTATATAACGTTCGAACATTCCACGTCCCGACGCGTATATCCCACTTTTTCCGTTTTTCCCTACGTCTCCTTTTTACCGAGTCAGTGTTTTCTTGATGATTTGTTCCCTTGTGGTAGTGTCGGCTCTTCACATCTACGCCTACCGGGTTTTTCGTGAGATTGTTTTTTGTATATTGATTATTCATTTCATGGGATCACTCTGGGGTTTCAAATAGTCCATCATATCAGAGTCCCTCTTTGATATGGTAAGGTCTGCTTACTGCTCTGATTCGACCCGGTGTCAGAGAGGCGCAGTTATAATACAGCCGGTATACCCCTGACTGCAAACCATCCAATGGGCATGGTGACACGTAACACCCTGGATTAGGGCCGGTAGATCTTTGTGTGTTATTCCTCGCTAGCCTGTCTGACATGGGTGGCCCTACTGGCAGCGTATGCTTCCGTCAGCATAGCCTGAGTGATTCATCGTAGTTTAAGTCCCCGCACCACGTCAAGGTTTCTACCAAGTGTGGGTTACTCCAGCATTCGCGAAATGGATTTGTTTTGACACCTAGTTAAAAGCTGTCGAGAACTAACTATTTGGAGAATTGAGGAGTCGAGAGAAGAACGGATCGTCTTGAAGAGTTTTGTGTCGTCCGGGTATAGAGCGATGGAGGAGTTCTTGGTACTGGAGTCTATATCATTAATAGTAAGAATGAATAGGAGGGGTCCAAAATGACTGCCCCGGGGAACCCCTGACGTGGGAAGAAAAGAATTGGAGAGGGTGGATCTAAATCTGACACGGTAGGTTCGATTGTTAAGATGGGGAGAAATTTACTTAATCAGCAGGGGTTCGAAACCAAGGGGGGATAGCTTAAAGAGGATGAGATTGTATCGAAGGCCTTGTGGAAATCGGTTGTGATTACATCTACTTCGTTATCATTCTCTACGGCATGGAGAGTGGGATGAGAAAACCACTAGATTGATGGTGGTCGACCTGTACGTGAGGAAACCGTGCTGGTTGGGTGAAATGATGGATTTGCAGCGAAAACATAACGCGTTGTAAAGAATGCCTTCGAACAGTTTTGGAATATGTGACAGTTTGGCGATGAGACGGTAGTTACTAATATCCTTTTTAGTCCCCTTCTTACGTATGGGGGTGACAAAAGAGGATTTCCAAATATTTGGGAAGACACCTTGTGTAAGGGATCGATTGAACATCTTTGATAGCGGGAGAGAAAGAGAAGAGGGACATTTTTTTAAAAGGACAACCGGAAGTCCATCAGGTCCAGGGCTGAACTCGTCTTTAAGCAAGTTTAATTTTTCTTCAACTAGATGATGCTGAATAATTTGAGAGATGAGGGGGCGAAGGGAGAATTCGGGCAGGTCTTTGAAGTAAGACGGGTTAGGCTCGAAAGAGTTGTCCGTGGGGGATTTTTTAAAGAAAGAAACGAAAAGATCGGCAGTAGTTTGTGGGTCGGTTGAAGTAATCGTGTCATAGGCAAGGGAATTGGGATATGCGTCAGATTTACGTTTGTAGTTAATAAAGTGGAAAAAAGATTTGGGGTCATTGATCAGGTTGTTTTGTGTGTTTATGAGATAATTGTAGTAGAGGGAGTTGTAAAGCTCAGTGCATTTATAAAAGGAACCGAGAAAGTTGGAGTAGTCCAGGGAATAGTGTGTTCTTAGGAAAATGTTCCACAAATTCTTCCTCTTGTTCCGACGAGTATGGAGTTTGCGGTTGTGCAATGGAGGCGATGAAACCGATGTCCTATGTCGAGAATAAGCCACATACAGGTAAATGGCATTGTCAATTTCCTTATAGAGAGTGGCAGAAGCTTCTTCTACCTCTAGATGATCAAAGCGAAATTCGATTCTGCTAAGATGCTCATTTAATAGGCAAAAGTTAGTGTGGGGTTTCTAGCAGATACACACACGACTAGTGAAGAACAACACCACCTAAAGGACAAGACAAGAACAATCAAAGCACACCATTAAAGCAGTATACCATAGCAATAATAGAGCACTTCCACATCAGTCGAATGTACTTGAGTTTAGAAATCGAATTCGTAACGCGGCGGTGGCCTGGTGTGTTGAGCATTGGTTACATTTTTAATGATTCTAACCCGTCATAGCGTCAGTTCGAATAACACGTTCTCCACTATCATCGCAAACGCTATAATTGGTGAGCCCGGCGATAAACAGAACTTTACTACTCGATCACGACTTCCGCATAGAGCACCGGCACACTCGCCGCTTCGACGTCCTCTCTCTCCGTTGTTCGCACACGAAGTTGATCGTAACAAAGTTACTGAGGAGGGAGTATTGTGGCGTTTGTAACAGATACACAGACAATGTACACAAGCAAATAGTGAAGAACACCGAAAGGAAATTCGAATAAGCAAGGCATAAGAGCCGTATACCATAGCGATAACATAACAATTCCACATCAGTTGAGTGTACGTGAGTTTAGAAATCGAATCCGTACACACGGCAGTAGCCCGATGCTTCAATGCTTCGCTTTTCACCCGTTTCATCGTAAGTTCAAACCGCCGTCTTCACTATCCTTGCTTAACGCAACAATCCGAGGTGATCTGTACGACATAACACACACTCCCATACGCACACAGAACTTTACCATTTACAATCACGACTTCTACCCAGAGCACCAGCTCAGTCGCCTGCTCTGACATTCTCTCGATCGCTCTCTGGCTCGCTCCTCGCTCAGTCGTTCGCATTTCAAAGTTGATCGTAACGAAAGTTCCTGGAAAAGGAGTGGTGTGGCGTTTCTAGCAGATACACACACGACTAGTGAAGAACAACACCACCAAGACAAGAACAATCTAAGCACACTATTAAAGCCGTATCATCATCATCATCGGCACTACAACCGGGATCCGGTTTTGGCCTTATTTAGCAAGTCTCTCCACTGCTACGCGGTCCATATTCGAGACTTGTTAAATTGTCCATAATAATTTGTTTTTCCGGGTAAGGTTATTAGCCTTGCGTCAACCTTTCTCAGGATTAAAGCCGTATACCATAGTGTTTGTTGATAGCTCTACGTAGTACGTGTAATGTACCGGTAAAAAACTCTGTCGTATGGTGACAGAATCACAAAAGGCAGAAGTTAACTTGAAGCCAGCTTTATTAATACGTGTTGAAGGAAAATTAATGACCTATGGTGTTTCCTTTGTGAATGTTGATTGAAGACTGACGAAATGGCATAACTGCCAATTCAAAAAGCGTCGCCACGACATCATCGTGGTGACAATGATGGCCAGTTGGTGCCAGCTGCTGCGCAACTGGTATACATGCGAATGTACTAGATTTCTCCAGTACATTCCAGCACATTTAATTGCCAATCCGCAACATTCCGCCCGCCTTCGCCAATCATTGGCGAATCATCATGCCCCGGGGGGGGGGGGGGGGGGGGGGGGGGGGTACGGCTGGCGTTGGTGATGTTCATCCGCCGATTGGTGCTGGTCCGATGCTCTCTCCCCTTCAAATGGGAGGATACTTAGTTTGGACACGGGTCTCGTTAGGGTGCCCGCAGCAGTCCGCAGCGTTGCCACTCTCACGAGTCCGTCTTGGCCAGGGTACACCTTAAGGATTCGCGCTAAGTGCCACTTGCAGGGGGGTGCCAGCTCAGTCCTGATCACGCACAGTTGCCCCACTGCGACGTTGGGGTTTCGGCTCTGCCACTTTGGCCTGTGTTGTAGTTCCTGGAGGTATTCTGCGGACCATCGCGACCAGAAATGCTCGTACATGTTCCGCAGTAACTTTGATCGCGACAACCGAGATATGGGGGGTTGAAGTGTGTAAGGTTCCGGGACGGTTGACGTCGGGCCTCCAATAAGAAAGTGTCCGGGTGTGAGCGCTGTCAGGTCGGTTGGGTCATCCTTCAGTGGCTGGAGGGGGCGCGAGTTGAGGCGGGATTCCACTTGGACCAGCAGGGTGGAGAGCTCTTCGAAGGTCAGGCTCTTCTGGGCCGGTGGTGAGGCCGTGTGCACTGAGAGGCGCGCTTTGGTGGTGTGCTCCGTCTGGCCGGGTCTGTTCCGCTGGGGTTGGTCGATGGCGGTCCGGGGCAGCTCGACGAATTCCAAAGCCTCGATCCTTGTTTTCAGGAAGTCATCGAGCTGGTGGTACGTGGGTGGCTGGCTGGTGTTGCCTTGTGCCGTTTGCCAGTCACGAGCGGTGCGGGGGTCCATGCGCTGTGTTGTTAGGTAGACCAGTATGTCATCCCAGGTGGTCACGGGACGGCCGAGCGCATCCAAAGTTTCGACTGCATCATTGGTAGTGTCGCGGAGATGGCGCAAGCCGGCAGCCGATTCCTTTCCGACGACCTGTACCTGGAAGAGGGTGCTCAAGGCAGAGTGAACCAGTGCCCGAGTATTGTCGAAGTATTCCACCAGCTTGTTCCAGGCTCGCTGGTAATTCTCCTCCGTGACCGGGATGATTTTGATGGCCCGGGCGGCGTCGTCGCGGAGGCTCGACTTCAAATAATAGAGTTGTTCGACGTCCGTCAGATCAGGGTGATCTGTCAATACCGCCTGGAACAGGTCCTTGAATGGCCGTCACTCCGAGTATTTTCCGGAAAATGTTGGCAATTGCACTGGAGGCAGCTTGCGGGGATTGGCGCGGGGCGTCACCACTGCAGCCGCGGCCTTAGATGTTGTCGATGGTTCCATGTTGAGGCTATGAAGCTCTTCGGCGAACTTTGTCATCTCCTCCAGGTAGACCTCCTCAGCTGACTCGAGGAAGTCCTCCGTGAAGTAGGGGTGGTCCTTTGTGTCTGACGTCGTCAGCTCCAGAATGTCGTCGTGCCGGTCACGGATTTCTTTCCACTTGCCCCGTAGATTGTCTCTGCGGGTTTGTACGGCGCTTATCGTTGATGGCCCTCGCTTCTTCAGGTTGGCGAATGCTCGCGACATTTGGCCCTGTGCCGCGTACTGCGTGGCGATTTTGTTTATAGAAATTTTTTTTGTGCTTTATCTCGTCGTTGGCACTCCTGCAATCGACTACACATGCTGCGAGGTATGGAAATTTCAACCTTCCGAATGTTCTCATCGCTTCTTCTTGAACGTTGCCGCACTTTTTGTTTAATACTCGTTGTCGATCCCGTTTGCTCGAACTTCTTGACCCAAGCTTTGATTAAATTAACACTTGGACACCCATTTACACGGCGTAATCCATATCCAATTCTAAATAGACGTCCTACAGTAATGTAGGAATCGTTGGTTTTGTAAAATTGTTTTACAAAAAAAGCACCGTTGAACATATAATCTTCTACATTAGTTTACATCCGATGCGCACACCGGCGACAATGAAATTGGTTGAACTTGACGAACATCCACCATTTTGTATTTCGTCAAGTTGCAAAGGCTTCCTGGTGATGTACGTGCACATCATCACCCTCCTCTATTAACTAGCTGCTTCAGGTCACGTCCATCCAACCACGTGGTATCGTCCCTTCGTCTCTACTACTCTACAACAAGCACGCTGTTGTCCCGTGAAGCGCTCCATCGTGACTAAAATTGCATGAAGCGACGGACAATTCCCCCCTCTCTCTCTCTCTCTCTCTCTCTAACGGTTTTTAAGAAATCAAATGTTGCCATTAGCAAAGATGTATGACCCACGCGATATATTGAATTCCGACCGAAGATATATCAATGGGGGTTATCTAATCGAGTAGAGTTCAATGCCTTAAAAACTCAGTGCTGTCTCCCGTCGTGAGCGATTCTGCCTTTTAAAAACTACAGAACAACTAAATACATTTTCACCTAACAACTAATATTCTGCCAACATTGCAATTCTGCTTCATCTCAGTTGATGAGCTTCCAAGGTTTCAGGTGTGTTGCCCAAGGGAATCGTCTATGTTCATGATTCCCTTGCCTTGTCAGCACTTTACGACAGCATGTGTTGAATTCGGTGGGGCGTGTTGATTCCACTTCATCTGCCTACTTTGTTAACTTTTACAGTTGTCTTCCACAGTATTGTCTTTATTGGCTGGTCACGAATGATTGGCTAACCCATTCTTCTTCAATTTGCGACAATCAGAGTTTGTCACTCTTATTGGATTTCATATATCAATCATATTACCTCTCAATTGAACCGAACACTCTCGAAATAAATTTCAACTTCCCCATCTTACAAAAATTACACTTGAATAAATTTCACACTCCAATAAACTAAATACCGTCTACTTGATTGAAAACAGTATTTGGTCAATAAATGTATATACATACGAGTATAATAAACCTCATTCTTTCCCAAGAAATCTTTTCTACCCATTTGCCGGGTCTATTTACATATCAGCTGTTAAGTACAAGAAATGTATAAATGCAGCAATTAAGTAGTAAATTGTTTCACATCTCTTGGAGCTCTTGTCCCTTTCAAAAATCTGTCCATCCCTTGTCATATTCACTTTCTCAAAAACTCTCCGAAACAAATGGAAGAACTTTAATTCCCTTCATAAACAGTCAAAATTAAGAAAAGCAACCTTACCAATGATGAATACCCTTTAGATGACATACCATTCCGTCTACAGACCTTGAAATAACTTCAAGCATATTATATAACATAAACAGAAGTGGCGCGCTTGTCTCCTTCAACGTCGTCACAGCTATTGTTTTCATTGCATCAGTTCAGAAATGCTCAAAATGTATCAGGAACGCATAAGTAGGTAGGCTGGTGCCCATTTTAAATTGGTGTCACACCAAAAAAGCTTACGATTATACCATTCACAATAGCTCACACCGTTACCATTCACAATGTATAATATTTGCAAAAATTCAATGCAAAGCTGCATTACCCGAGACAACACCGAACCACGCTCAATACCAAAAATACTGGGACGTTGTCCGGAGTAAAGCTCCCACTATTTTAAATCTAAAGATATTGTCTCCCAGGTTTGTTATATGTATTTAAATATTTTAAACGTATTTTTTTATTTATTTATTTATTACAATGTAAGTAAATTACATAATAACTTAAAACTAATAGCGCTAGCAACTAAAAGGCTTTCGGCTAGTTTGGCAGTAAATATGTATGTGTACATTTGTTTTTTTTTTGTAAAATTACATTTTGTAGCTTAACTAGGGTTAGTAGGTGGTAGAGCTTGGCTATGTTGGTTGCGGTTGGGTCGGAGATGATGTTTTTGATGTCGTCTTGAGGATGTCGGTGAGCGAGGGCTTTTATGCCTTCGCATTCCAAAAGGATGTGTTTGGATGACAATGTGGAGTTAGATCTGCAGATGTAACATGTGGGTGGGCTGGTTTTATTCATGAGATACTGCTTGGTAATAAGTGTATGTCCACAGCGCAGGCGGAGAAGGCATTTGATCTGTTGCTCGGGCGATGTTGTCGGGTAGGTGACGGGTTGTCTATTAGGGTTTATTGCTACATATGTATGGTTGTAATTTAACCATTTCAATTGTTCTATCTTTCGTAATTCCCTTTCAAAGTACTTGTATATGTCCTTATTGTTGTACACGTAGAAAGTTGTTAATGACTCCTTTATAGCCAATTTGGCTGCGATATCAGCTGCTTCGTTTCCCCTTATACCACTATGACCAGGGACCCAGAGCAGTTTTACTTTTGCTTCCGGATTAAGTTGTCCTGACTCATGTGGATTATTTGGTTTTTGTTATTCGGGTTCTGTATTGCTTGTATGGTGGACAGGCTGTCGGTGCAAATTAGTGTTTTATTTTATTTTATTTATTTTATTGCTTCCAGCACTGCTGTTGCTTCGGTTGAAAAGATGGAGCAGAATTCGGGTAAAAGTCCTTTTCTGATGACTGTATCTGTTCTGTTTACTACGAGTACTGCGAATGATGTACCTTTTTTTTGTTTTGGAATAATTGGAAGTGTTGTTGGTATACTTCTTGGTTAGTCGTGCTTTTGAGGAGCTGTGATAGGTCTTCTATGACACAATCTGTTGGTATTAGCCACGGGGGAGAATGTGCTCATTGTAGGTGCGGCGAGCAGTTCTTTAGCCAGTTCTATTGAGTGTCCTAAGGCCGAAGTATATTTTTGAGGGCGTTTTCTCTTAGGTATTCGTTGAATGTCCTCTAAAATGGGTGTTGAGGCCATTGCGGGAAACTTTGCGGCTAATTTGGACGACAGAGTTTTTATCCTATTTTCTATGGCTGGGAGTCCACTTTCTGTTAGGATGTTCGTAATTGGGGTGGTCCGAAAAGCCTTGTACTTATGCAGGGTGCTGCGTGGTAGGGAGATTTAAATGTCTGTAACGTTGTTTTGCTGCAGTTACCGTATATTAGTTGGCCATTGTCCATTTTTGACAGTAGGAGAGCTCTAGTGATGTTTATTAGTGTGTTAGTATGGGCTGAGCCGTTTTTAGATGACAAATATTTCAGTATATTTAACCTTAACACTAGATTTTGTTAAGGGCTAGACAATGATTCTTAAAATTATATTTACAATCGAATTGTTGGCCGAGAATTTTTAGTGTATCTTCATTCCTAATGAAAGTGTTTTCAAAATTTACTAGTAAAGATTTGTTACAATTTTTCTTTTTGCATATATGTAATATTTTAGAGTAACAAAGTTACTGAGGAGGGAGTAGTGTAGCGTTTCTAACACATCACCATCATCATCATCATCGGCACTACAACCGGGAACCGGTCTTGGCCTTATTTAGCAAGTCTCTCCATCGGTATCCGGTCCTTATCCGAGACTTGTTAAATTGTCCATAATAATTTGTTTTAATGGGCAAGGTTATTAGCCTTGCGCCAACCTTTCGCAGGATGTCGCTGCATGCATTGGTTCACTATTTGGCGAGTGCCAAAGTAGCTATACAGGGGTGTCACGCGGAGACTGCATGTCAACTTGGATTGAACAGGAACAAGGATCGTCCTGGCCTTCGCCGGGTTAAAAGCAGACACTTTACACTTTATGTTCGCTCCCACCCCCCGTTTCTAACAGATGTGTTACGTGGTAACTTCCCCCATCCCCATTGTAACAATTGGAAAGCAAGCGATATAAGCATATAGCCTACGATCCACATGTTGGAGGCGCGAACCGAAATTTGTTAGGTTGTGGAACTTGTGGAGGCAGCTGTGGGCATTCCTTTTCGGAGTGGGAAAAAATTCGGAGAGAGAGAGAGTAGAAGGTTGTCCGCAGTTGAAAGAGGTCATATCGAAGACGATACACTCGGTAGACAAAAAATTAGATAATTTAAAAATAAAAGAAGGAATGATAAAAAAAACGGTAAGGCAAAGTTTAGTTAAAGTTAGAAGAAGAGTAAACTTAAAAGTAAAGGAAATGAAGAAATTTGTGAAATAAATGTGTCGTAATCGTATTTCAAAGTAACGTTTAGATGGACCGTTAAATGTAAAATTTCTCCTGTAAAAATAAAGTTCATACTAGTGGACGTCAAAAGTGTTTAATCTTTTTTGTTCGAGCGAACTCATCGGGGGAATTGGAGCTGGTGTATCTTGGGATGGGAGCGAACCCAGGAATCGGTAAAACAAAAAATTAAAATCTAACTCTCCCTTCACAGACAAAGAAACCAACAGGCGATAATCCAGTTCTGCAACGGAAAACCCAAGTGCTAACGTCGACCCGAGATAGCAACGGTTCCAGCTCGGCAACGGTATCAAAAACGAAGACAAAGAGAGTTACCCGAATTGACCTCAAGAAATTCATTGAAAAATCGACACGACTGCTGGAATAGATGAAATGTGCTCATTTCATAGTCACCGTGGCATTTGGCAACCTGAGTTCCTGTAATACCCATTACAGATGCACATCTTCAAATACACAAGCAAACAGTAAAGAACACCGAAAAGAAAATCGAATAAGAAAAAGCATTAGCCGTATGCCATAGCGATAACATAGCAATTACACATCAGTTGACTGTACTTGAAGACAAAGGAGCAGCCCTTGTCTGTGATGGAGGGATGGCGTAGACCAGGATGCCCAGAGCCTGAGAATGCCAAACTGGATAACATCGGCTCGAAATCGGGACCGGTGGAGAGAGTTGTTAAATAAGGCCAAGACCGGATCCCGGTTGTAGTGCCGATGATGATGATGATGATGACTGTACTTGAGTTTAGAAATCGAATTCGTACGCGCGGCAATAGCCTGACGCTTCAATGCTTCGCCACTCACCCGTTTCTCCGTATGCTCAATTCACCATCTTCACTATCCTTGCTTAACGCCATACTCTTATACGAATATAAGTAGCACTTCGTTAGTAAAATTTCTTTTCGAACTCGTATAGTAGGACTCAAAAATTTGCTGAGTATCCAGTGGCCTTTCCTTACTACTTTTGATGATGTGTTCTTCATGTGTTAAGCCGCTGCCAAAGTTCTTCCATCTCTCTTCCAAATAGATATAGAACCAATTTTTAAAACGGCACTCACTTTCATTCTTCGTCAATTCTCGAAATATTTTAAAACAATCTCTTGGTGACCTACAATGTTTTTCGCAGGATAAAATCCATACGGTATTCCAAGAGTGGGGCTCCTCGATAGTATAGTGGTTCGTATACCCGCCTGTCACGCGTGAGACCGGGTTTCGTTTCCCCGTTGGAGAGCCTCTGGCGCAAGACTAATGACCTTGCCCAGAAAAAACAAATCATTATGGAAAATTTAACAAGCCTCAGGACTTGCTAAATAAGGCCAAGACCGGCTCCCGGTTGAAGTGCCGATGATGATGATGAATATTTTAGATTTCACGCTCGACATTTTTGAGCCTGAATAGTTACACCATTTTTGTATGTCTGATAGGATATTTTCGAAAGTTTTGCTAGCTACTTCTAGGTCGTTTACATTTGTGAATAATATAAGATCGTCGGCGTAGAGACAATGTTTTACATTTTTATGTTTAGAGATAATGCTATTTAACTCTTCAAACGCTATCTTAAATAATACTACTGATAACGGTGATCCTTGGGGGATTCCAGTATTTATATTATGAACGCCAGAGAACACGCCGTTACATTTGATCCTGAATTTTCTATTATTCAGAACGGATCTAACATAGTTATACATATGATGTCCTATTTTCCATATTTGTAATTTGTGGAGGATGACGTGTGGACCGATGCGGTCGAATGCTTTTTCGAAGTCTATTGATAAAATGGATGTATGTTTCTTGCAGGAAAGGGCACCAACAATATGGTTATCTATATGAAGAAGCGCATCCATTGTTCCCCTACTTTGTTTGAAACCGACTTGTTTGGTACTTATCAGATTATATTTTTCTAGGTACCAGTTTAGTCTCTTAGCGACAATTTTTTCCAATACTTTTCCTAAACAAGGCAGTAAGGAAATAGGGCAGTAACCGTGGATTGTATCAGTTTTGTTATTATGTTTTGGTAGAGGGATTATTGTGGATACTTTTCACATTTGAGGTATGGTGCCGGTGGCATTAAACCGATTTAGAAGGCGTTGTTTCAAAATCTTTGGCCCATTTTTTACCATTTGGTAGTCAATTCTGTCAAAGCCTGGTGTCTTACCTTTTGCGGTATGAAGACCAGATTCTAGTTCTATCTGTGTTATGGGAAGTTCGATACCGCTATTATAGGAATTACTTGGGTTGCTTAGGGGTGTTGGATGCGCCTCTATTTGGTTTTTGGCAGTATGGCAATCTGGGTGGAAGTTGAAGTTGGTGGACGTATTTGCCCAAGTCTCGGCGAAGTATTTGGCTATTTTGTCCGGACATGTGAGGGCGTCGGATGCTGTATGTATTAAATTGATAGTAGATGGGTTATAGTTCCCTGTTCGCATTTTTATGTCGGCCAATATCTTTTTGGGGGTGTATGTTGGGTTTAGTTCTTCCGTGAAGGACTGAAAGGCTTTAGCTTTTTCGATTTTGGCTGTTCTTCGGAACATGGCGTTAAGCCTTTTGTACCTTAAGAGATGTTGGTCGGTTGGGTGCTTCTTAAAAATTTTCCATGCCAATTGCTTTTCTGCCCGTAGCTTTGCCAGATCTGGATTCCACCACGGTACGGCGGTTTTGTGATACCTTTTCGTTGCCTGTGGGATGGAGCCATTGGCGGCTGCTCGAATAGAACGGCAGTTTCTTTATTTATGTTGGATTTTGTGTTATGTAGGTTAAGGAATTGTGTGGTGATAGTTTGAAATTTGTTCCAATTTGCTCGGTCAGATTTGAATTTAGGTATGAGTTTGATTTTTCCCTTTTTATTGTTGCCGTTTGAAATACAGATTATTATCGGAAGGTGATCACTTCCATGTAGATTATCTAGTATTTCCCAATTTGTATTAGAGGACAGTTGGGATGATACGAGGGAAAGGTCTACATTTGTAAACGTCTTGTATGTGGAAAAGTGAGTGGGATTGCCGTTATTCAATATTGCCAATTGTGATTGTAGTAAAAAAATTTTAACGGTTTTCCCTCTTTTATTTGTTGTTTGTGATCCCCGTATTGTACTCCAAGCGTTGAAATCTCCCATTAGAAGAATGGGGGTGTGTATGTGTTGAATTATTTTATTCAAGTCAGCCAGGGTATATGGTTGAGTAGGAGGAATGTAAATTGAGATCACGGTTAGCTTTAGTTTGCCCGTTAGTTCGACTGCCGTGGCTGAGAAAGGGGTATTAAGACTGATATGCTTATGGGTTAGTGCCCGATGTATTAATATCCCGGACCCTTGTTTAGAGGCGTAATTTCCTTGAAGATTGTTAAAGTAGGCTGTGGATTCCCGAGACACTTTCGCATTTGAAGAGTGGGGTAAGTGGATTTCTTGCAGTGCTATGATGGACGGTTTGAGTTCTTTTATAAGGAGCTGCAACTCGTGATAATTGTTATGAAACCCATTCAGGTTCCATTGATGTATTAAGCGGTCTGCGGGGCTATAATTGGATGTTGCTATAGAGTTCGACGTGGGGGTATAACGGTGGTTCTTTTCCTGACTCCTCGCCACACAGCTCGTCCCACTCAGTTTTCCAATCCACTCGAATTGATTTGAATGAGAAGAGCTCCGTGCCGCGGAGTCGATAGGTTGTTGAGAGAGGTAAGAATTACATATTTCCATATTCCGGTACAGGGATATTCCCGATTTGATCTAAATGGGATTTTTGTGTTTGTGTGGTGGTAGGTTTAGCTTTGCTTGTATGTGTTTGAGTTTGTGGGGAGGAGAAAGATTGATCTTTAGTTTTGGTTATATTTATTCGTTGAGTGATGGGATATTTTCTCTTATCAATTTCTTTTAGAGCTGAGTAGGAAGAGGAGGGAAATATATTTGTTTCTTTGTTGGGAGATTTGTTTACGGCTATTAGATTTTGTATTCCTTTTGGTAGCAGTGTATTGGAACTGGTTGGAGTTATAGGGGCGGACGTGTGTTTTCTAATTTGATCGGAGTAAAGATCGTTATTTGTTGTTTGTATGGTATTCTGTTCCCTATATATGCGTTTAGCGTCAGCTAGGGTTGTTTTGTTTTTTGTTTGAATTTCGAATACTTTGTGGTACTCAATATATTTAGGGCAGGTAGAGGAAGAGGCCAGGTGCGGACCTTGACAGTTAGCACACATTGTTCTTGTGCATTCAGTTTCGGTAATTAGTGGCAGATTACATGTATTACATGCTGTTGTGCGTTTACACCATTTTGCCGTATGGGCTATGGCATACACAACCCCTTTGGAAGTATTTAGTTTGGGGTGCAGTCTAATATTGGCCGGACAGATTGTGTCAAAACGCTTAGACTGGATGAATCTATCAGCGATTTCTTGGTCTTTAGCTAGAAGTAGGATAGAACCATCCCTAAGGAGTGCAATTTTTTCGTACTGTGTACTAATAGAATCAATGATTCTTTTTAGTACAAAGACATTGACAAATGTAAGTGGCATTGATGCTTCGGTTGGGTAAATTTGAACGAACCGTGGGTTTTTTTATTGCGGTTTTGTTCGGGAGAGCAGACAAATTGAAAGACAATGAGCTGCGGGATTGTCTTTTCTTTTTTGTTGGCACGTTGGCTGTAGAGCCTGAGAGTGAGCATTCTCCCAGTTCTAGGAACCTATTGCCGGAATGATGGCTTGGCCCTAGGGCCATGTTTTTTTTTTGTTTCTTACCTGGTGTATCCTTGTTTTGTTTTGTTTGTGGGTTTCGCGGGAATTTTATCTGTTGTTGATAATTACTTTTAAATACTTTTACTTTTAAATAGCTAGAATAATTCACTTCACTTTTTTACTATCGCACTGTTAAAATGGTGTTCTCTGTAAGAGAGTTCGGGGGTGACTGTTTTTAAAAGTAAATAAATGGAAGTACAATAAAATATATTTTATTAGATTAGTGAAATTAAGACAATATGCGTGTTTCATTTAGATTTCACACCAAACAATCAATGTTTCTTTTAATTTCTGTGCGATTAAAAGCAAGCGATAATTACCTAAAAAGTGGAAAAGTAAGTAAATCTCATATATTATGTCGGATAGAGTTCAATTTTTTTGTCTGCATATCTATATAACTAATAATAATGGATTGACTAATATTTTTGATGTATTTTGAATAACAACAAGCACAAACCGGTTTCTAGTGCAATGACTATTAATGATTAAAATGTTTTCTTGACGATAAGTCGCGAATAACAAAAACAAATATATTTGCATATGAAAATAGTGGAACATTAAACTATGAAGGTAGGTTGAAAAGTAATACACACCAGTGTTAAGTATATCAATCACGACCTAAATAAAGATGTCGATCATAATGACATTGATACACGTAAACCGAAAACCTCCAATAGATTTTGAGCTCATATAACTTCCGGAACGTTAGTGCAATTAATTCGCCCCACATTTCGCCACAATCATTAAAATAAAAAATGTGTATTGCTCATACAATTTATTGGGTCACTTTGCAAATTGCCGAAGTTCAATTGTGACGCAAACCGATGGATGTATGTCAGCTGATGTTGCATTTCAACGCAATCGCAAAATGGAAATTTGGTCGATGGAAAACGAATTTGCGTCATCGGGCAGTGTTGACCCCATTGTAACAACAAGGGGTAAAACAGAAATGAGAGTGGTAGGTGTTTGAGAGTCAAGATTTGAGGATCAAGAAGAGTTAAATCAGTGTTGCTTTTCCTGAAAAGTTTGAAGGTTAGATTTTGGTTTAGATTTTTCCCGAGAAAGAGGAATTTCCCCAATAGGGTGTTAAAAAGGAAATAACTAAAACTAACGGTACGAAATTAAGACATATTTATGTAATTGATAATCGAAATTTAACAGTAAAGAGTTAAGTTAAATGTACATCCCGAGTTAACAAAGGAAACATTTTTTTTATTACCCTTCTGTAGTGATCCTAAATCACTACTCTCTCCCACGTACCTATAATCCCAATCCAAGTGAATCATATGAGCGACAGGTTAAACCAAAAGTTAGTTTGCCGCACATTGATTCAATTCCCGAACACCTTACCCTTACTCATAATTCCAATTGAATCATATGCGCGATAGATTTAAACCACAAGTTAATTTGTTGCGCATTGATTCAATTTCCAAGTACCTTACATCCCGATCCAATTGAATCATATGCGCGACAAAATTAAACGAAAGTCCATTTGTCGTGCATTGATTCAATTCCCTATAATTTGAAATTATGAAATGCGTAATACTAAATGCATTTCATGATTTCTCCTTCCGGGAATTAGTTCAGATAAAATTCGTATACACTTCCGGGAATCCTATTCCAATTGAAGCATACAAAATTTTGTTTGGGCTTCTTGGAATTTTTAAGTAATATTTTTTAACAAATCTCTGTTGCCACAGAGTATAAAAGGCGAGTGCATTTTGGATTCGAGATCAGTTGGGATCCAGTGGTCAAGGCGACGGCCAAAATTAAACAACAATTAAATATTAAATAAATAAAATAATTAAATAAATAAAACTAAAAAATGACTTTCAATCGTGGGCACTAAAAGGAGGTAAGCCTATAAAAACAAATACATACCAATATAACCCTACATAATTGGCGCAGCCGGTAGGATCAAGGAAGCCAAAGTTAAACACTTGTAAGTGCTTGAAAACCCTTGATTACTACAATAATACAATTCCAAGCGTACTGGGCACAAGACACCTTCAGCCCTGCGTCCGGAGCTGAGTCTGGCTTCGGAGGTACGACTTGGTAATTAAAATCAAAAACCAACAAAAGAAAATTAATAATCTAAAAAATAATTCAAAGCGTGCCTGGGGCTAAAAACACCAGGAACAGTACTATAAAAAAATAATAAAAAAACAAAAAATAATTCAAAGCGTACCTGGGGCTTAAACACCAGTGTCAAAAACAAAACAAAAAAAAACCACATCAAAGCTCACGGGCAGCAACGGCCCCAACAATAACAGAAACAACAACGAAGGCAGAGTACCAACCGCCTCAAAACAAACAATCCAATTTTGAGAGATATCGGCGAGCGGAAGCAGTCAGAAACAGCAGCTCCAACAGCAGCAGGACCAATGGACAGCAGCTTGCTCAACAATGAACAACATAAAACAGCTAAGTGATCATTTATTTTTCCTTTTTTATTCTCTTGTATACTTTACCTCTTTCACTTATAATTAATCAATTAATGACAACACACATTTTTATTGATCCAAAATTTGTTCTACACGCACATAATCTTTACATAAAAAAAAAAAACAAAAAAACAAATTACTATAAAACCAATTGTAACCCTGCTGCTATTTCAAAAATATCCCGTCTCAACCTTGTCTATATTGTGTGGCTAGTAATCCTAGGGAAGAATTTCTACCCCCAAATAATAAATAATAAAAATGAACAAAAACACTTACGGGATAGCAAGTGTCTTAAACATTAACAACCTTACCCTACATATATAATATATATATTTATTACTACCGTTTTCCCTCCTTGTATCAACACCCCTTATCACTATTAAAACTGTCAGTCTATGGAACAAGAAACCACCTCAAGCTCTAGAACATCCCACGACCAAGTACCCCTTTCACCGAAAAAACTTCGCAGCGGAACCATAATCGAAGCCTCCATCAAACTCGCGACCCCAGCTCCTCCTTGTCAGAAAATTCCAGTCCTTCAGCACCAAGCGGATCTCGCAATCTTTGAGACAATGGCCATTGATTACACAAAGGTTGCGAAGCTGTCAGCACAGCTAATCCCCATCTTCTCCGGGGAACCAAATCCGCATATAGGTGCAGAATTGGAAACCTTTTTGGATTGCTGCAAGAGGGTTTTAAACTGCCTCAGGACTGAAGAACACGGGGCTTTCTTACAAATATTCCCTACTAGGCTACGGGGTGAAGCTTCTGCCTTATTCGCGTCCACTCCGTTCGCATCTTTTCAGGAAGCCGAGGATGTGCTAAGGAAGGTTTATTTACCAGTAGAAAACTATCAGGACCTGGTAAATAGGCTATTAGCTACTCGGCAAAATCCGGCAGAAGCTATCATCTTATTCCAATTACGACTGAAGAAGTCGTTAATGGAATGTAAGAAAGCCGCGGAACTAAAATACGGTCCCACTTTGTCCGAGGCCGTAAAGGCACAATTAGATGACTTTGCAAAAAGCATCTACAAAAAGGGGTTAATAAACCCATACCATCGGCAATTTTTACTATTGATGGGAGATGTAACGATGGACTCTCTGATGGAGAAAACACTAGAACTGGAACAGGTACAACAAACTCAGTCACCAACAACATCCCCTGTACAACCCAATAGCACCATGATCCAACAGTCTCACCCCTTTGTCTCAACCCTAAACCCACAGGCCCCTAACTTTAGCAAAACTCTTGAAGCTTTCTCGCATACAAACCAAGAAACTAAGATGGTACCGTACATCCAACCAACCTTACAAGAAACCCCCTATAACCAAGAGGTAGTGAGATATCCCCAACAGGCAATGTATGGGACAACAACAGCTCTAACCCCAAGTCACCCGGTCAGATGGGCGAAACAGGATACTCGTGTAACCTGTAGTTATTGCAGAAAAATAGGACACACCTATGCGGAGTGCAACAAAAGAAAAAACACCCCATTCTGCACACACTGCCAACAGGCAAACCACGACATCCGTGACTGTCGACGGCTAAAAAGCCAAAACGAAACAAACAGGAATACAAACAGAAACAGCCCCACACGGCGCCGTACGGAACCCACACATGGACCCAGAGTGTTACACATAAGCCAGGCCTGCGAATTCTGTGGTCAACCGGGCCACAGCCTGAATGAATGCCAACAAAGAAGGAAATGGGAGTCTCGGGATCAAGCGCACTGTTCGGGAAACGGCCCCCGGTCGGGCCAAAAACCCCAGACTCGACCGAATCAATAAAAAAATCAAGGGTGCCACCTCAGACGCCGACATTAGCCTGCCCAATTGTCCACCTCCCCCTGGACATAAGTAAAACCGGTAAGGTACGCCTAGTGGTGGACACAGGCGCTGAGGTAAGCTTGATTAAGAAATGTAGAATCAAGCAACACAACGCCCAAATAGTTACCGGGGAAACCTGCACTTTGGAAACACCGTTCGGTAAGGGAAAAACCCTAGGAAGTTGTCAGGGAAATTTCAATTTGAAATCTAAAATTCCCTGCACGTTCCAAGTAGTGAGCAATATGCCCGATCTTCCAGAAGACGGTCTACTGGGAAACGACTTCCTCTCAAAACACTGCAACGTGGAAGGCCCAAACCAACAATTGGTGTTCCCACCAACCACCTACAACGAGGAAGAAAATATAATCCCGTTTGAGAAAGCAGGTCCACCTATACCCAAGGCAACAAAATCCAAAGAGGTTACTAAGACCATCAATAGCGTCACCAAGACAAAACCCACACAAGTCCGGCCACAAACCAAAACGGACACAAAAGCCATAGAAGTAAAACTCATTAAAAAAGCTTATATTCCGGCACGAACAACAAAAATAATACGAATACCTGTAACAATAAAAGAAGCCATGATCAGTTCAAAACAGGAAATAAAGAAAGGAATATTCTTGGCTGAAACCATTTTACCGGCAGGAAATAATGTGGCAATAGGCATATTAAACACAGGGACCCAGCCAGTCAAAATCACCTCCTGCAAGCTATCCTTAACTCCGCTGAAAAATTACAAAATAATGTCTCTAAAACACGCATTTAATAAAAACCTGGATGTTGATAAAACTCCAAAGACACCCTCTCCCAAAAAAGGAGCAGAGGGATGTATAATTAAAAAATGTTGTAATATACACCATTTAAAGCACCCACCCCCAGAGGAAGAACCCTCAAAATATCGTAAACAACAGCTGGAGAACGAGCTCAGATTAAGCGACACCCTGAGCCAGGAGGAGCATAACTGCATTTTAAAATTATGCCAAGATTACGCAGATATATTTTACTTAAAGGGAGACAAACTCCCATATACCCAAGCGATATCGCACAAAATACCGCTCATTAGGGACCAACCCCCAATAAATCAAAAAATGTATAGGTTACCGGAAACACAAAAACAAGTAATAAACGATCAACTGGAGGAAATGCTGGCAAACGAAATAATTCAAACCAGCAAAAGCCCATGGAATTCACCCCTCCTGGTGGTACCCAAAAAACCAGGACCGGATGGGGAAAAAAGATGGCGAGTCGTTGTAGACTTCCGAAAGCTGAACGAAAAAACTATAGGAGATGCATTCCCATTACCTAGGATCGAAGATATCCTAGACCAATTGGGCCACTCCCGGTATTTCTCCACCCTGGATTTGGCCAGCGGATACCATCAAGTCCCAGTACATCCAAGGGACAGAGAAAAAACCGCGTTCAGCACAAACTTCGGACACTACGAATTTAAGCGCATGCCGTTCGGGTTGAAAGGGGCACCGGCTACCTTTCAAAGACTAATGAACTATGTTCTCACGGGTCTTCAGGGATTAGAATGCTTCGTATACCTGGACGACATAGTAATATACGGAAAGAACCTCGATGACCACAATAACAAACTAAAACGCGTCTTCGACAGGTTAAGACAATACAACCTCCGACTCCAACCGGAGAAATGTTGCTTTCTACAAAAGGAGGTGGTATATCTGGGCCACATATGCTCAGAAAAAGGAGCACTACCCAATCCGAATACTACAGCTAGCGTGCGCAATTTCCCCGTCCCAAAAACAGTCCGACAAGTGCAATCATTTTTGGGAATGGCAAATTATTATAGAAAATTCATTCCCCAATTTTCAAAGATTGTCCGACCACTTACTAACTTAATTCGGAAGGATGTAAAATTCGCTTGGACTGAAAATTGTCAACGGGCATTTGAAGACATTAAGGATCTTTTGGTAACACCACCACTACTAATATACCCAGACTTCTCCAGGGAGTTTAACTTAACCACTGACGCTAGTTCCGAAGCACTAGGAGCGGTGCTCTCACAAGGCCCGGTGGGAAAAGACCAACCAGTAGCATACGCCAGCCGCACGCTTAACAAAGCGGAGCGAAATTACTCCACAATCGAAAGGGAATTGCTGGCCGTCGTATGGGCGGTAAAGAATTTTAGGTGTTACCTACAGGGCAGGAAATTCACAGTGTACACTGACCACAAGCCCCTGAAAGGAGAATTTAACCTCAAAGACCCCACCAGTCGACTAACACGTTTCCACCGTAAACTAGCCGGGTACGATTATAAAATCGAATATAAACCCGGAAAGTACAACACAAATGCAGACGCCCTCAGCCGTATACAACATGAACACATTGAATCACAAGCAGATTTGAAACAATCCAAGGAACGCACCTTCCCAAGTCCAGACAACTCTCCAGCTGTTATGTGTAACGTGGTAACCCGGGCACAAAAACGGGCGAAAAAGGATAAAAACAAGAAAGAGGAGACCTCGGAGGATACAGGCAGTACAACGCAAAGTGACCCGAATGGTGACTTGGACTCGGAAATCAACCCCGAATTCATCACCAAACCCGAGGAGTGCTTAACCATCTTACGAGATTACCATGACTCTCCTTTCGGTGGACACCAGGGAGTTAGAAAAACATACAACCGCATTCGTAAAAAATATCGGTGGCGTTACATGCTAAGAGATATCAGGAGATATATCAAGAAATGTAAAAAATGCCAGACGATGAAAACAACACCCCAACTCCGAATGCCAATGGTTATTACCGATGTAGCCGAGAAACCTTTTGATAAAGTATACTTGGACATCGTTGGACCATTAGAAAAATCTAACTCTGGAAACCAATATATACTGACTTTCCAAGATAACTTGACCAAAATGATGGATTGCTATGCCCTACCAAACGTAGAAGCACAGACAGTGGCTGAAACAGTATTTGATCAGATTATCTCACGATATGGCATCCCCAAACAAATAGTGACAGACCAGGGGACAAATTTTCTTAGCGATCTTTTCAAAAAACTGTGCAAACTCCTTCGAATAAAGAAACTGCAAACAACAGCATACCACCCGCAGTCTAACGGAGCATTGGAAAGGGCCCACAGGCCGTTGGTGGAATACTTACGTACAGTAGTCGATGAGAGCCCAAATACTTGGGATCAATACCTACGAACGGCCACCTTCGTGTATAACACGAGCACACATGATAGCACCAAGTTAACACCAATGGATTGTCTATATGGTTTCTGCCCAGAGGTCCCCTCTAACTTAAAACGCGAACCCGAGCCCATTTACAACCACGAAAGCTATTACCAACTCCTTAGGTACAAATTGCAAAAAACCTATACGATAGCGAAACGTAACCAATTAGAAAACAAGCATAAATCAAAAGCCTACTATGACCACCAAATCAGATCACACACATTCCATGTGGGGGACCAAGTCTTAATAAAAAATGAAAACCGTAAGGGCAAATTGGCATCTATTTGGAAGGGACCCTTCCTAGTCACTGCTATAAAAGGACCAGTCAATACGGTCATCAAAATGGGGCGAAGATCCGTGGTGACCCACAATAACAGGCTAAAACCCTATTTCTAACCCTTCCAACAACCCGTGTCCCACTACCAACCCTAGACATATGCTATCCCCAGGGTGTATTGTAGTTCAATACTTTATCACTTAAAAATACCAATAGATATACAATGTAGACAAAAAGGGCAACAACAAAAAAAGTGGTGAAATGAAATACAAAAAAGAAATTACATACAAATAAAACAAAACAAACATTGACCCCAATGAGGAAGACAATTTATAAACACAAAATTGTAAATAACTATTTGAAAAAATATATATATAAATCCTAACTAGACCTAACTTAAAAATATGAAAAATATGAGCATTAAGAAAACACTAAATATCAAACTGAAACAAAAACATATAATACAAAAAAAAAAATCAATACAAGATATACCTATATTTACGCATAGGCAACATGTATTACTAGTGTAAGATGTTTTTAAATATAAATACACTTTTATTAATCTAGCATTAAATGATCAACAACAAAAAAAAAAAAAAGTTAATATTAATGACTTAAGTATATATTAGAAAAATAACTCTTCATTATTAATAAAAAATCGAATTAAAATGAGAACATTTACTTTGATCCTTTGTATCTTAATTTGAAACTTATTTACTTTAAAATTTACTTTCATTTTTAATAAAATCTGTAAACAAGATTAACCAAATTAATTAAAACTACATCCAAAAATAAATGGATAAGAAAGATACCCTTATGTTAATTACCAAATAAATCTAGCATTACTTACAAAAAAAAATATATAGTAATAAATATTAATGTACTATATCCTTAAGTATATATAAGAAACATAACGTATCTTTATAATGAAAACTTTAAGTAATTACAGAAATAAATAATAATTGAAATTCTTAATGAATAATTTTAAGAGAACAAACTATCATTAATAATGTTAAACTACATAAGGAATCAATACAATTAATGTTAAACTGGAACAAACATGTAAACTATCACGAATTCAAAATGCCACCGCCCCTTGCTCATTCTAGAAAATTAACCTCTTCCAGATTAATTTTCTTTTCTAAAGGGGGGAGGAATGTAGTGATCCTAAATCACTACTCTCTCCCACGTACCTATAATCCCAATCCAAGTGAATCATATGAGCGACAGGTTAAACCAAAAGTTAGTTTGCCGCACATTGATTCAATTCCCGAACACCTTACCCTTACTCATAATTCCAATTGAATCATATGCGCGATAGATTTAAACCACAAGTTAATTTGTTGCGCATTGATTCAATTTCCAAGTACCTTACATCCCGATCCAATTGAATCATATGCGCGACAAAATTAAACGAAAGTCCATTTGTCGTGCATTGATTCAATTCCCTATAATTTGAAATTATGAAATGCGTAATACTAAATGCATTTCATGATTTCTCCTTCCGGGAATTAGTTCAGATAAAATTCGTATACACTTCCGGGAATCCTATTCCAATTGAAGCATACAAAATTTTGTTTGGGCTTCTTGGAATTTTTAAGTAATATTTTTTAACAAATCTCTGTTGCCACAGAGTATAAAAGGCGAGTGCATTTTGGATTCGAGATCAGTTGGGATCCAGTGGTCAAGGCGACGGCCAAAATTAAACAACAATTAAATATTAAATAAATAAAATAATTAAATAAATAAAACTAAAAAATGACTTTCAATCGTGGGCACTAAAAGGAGGTAAGCCTATAAAAACAAATACATACCAATATAACCCTACACTTCTCTCGGGAGAGGCGAACCTATAGCATCGAGTGGGCGCCCCGAGATGCCATCAAATAATTGTTGCAGTTCTTTTTGAACAGTTGCAGGTTGTAACGTCCCGGGAACGCTCGCGTGGTGGGGGAGTTCCACAGCTTCGCCGATCTATAGCGGAACGAGTTCTGATGCAGTGGTCTTCGCGCCGTCGGGAGATGAACCGCAAACTAGTGCGATCTGTCGGATTGTCTTGTGAAGCGCATATAAGCCGCATTGCGCGGAACGATACCACGAATCTCCGAAGAACAGTAGCCGTGTTAATATCTGTAAAACAGACAAAGGTCAGCTACGCGCCTTCGATGTGATAGCGGCTGTAGTCCCGACGTCAGCGCCGAGTCCCCAATCAGGCGGATCGCTCGTCTCTGTACGCTCTCAAGTAGGTCGAGGGTATGTTTAGGAGCAGAGTTCCAAACATGAGAGCAATATTCGAGCGCAGGTGTAATTTGTGATTTATACAGGAGAAGAAGATAGCTCAGTTTTTCTGAGACTGGCCTGGCGATGCTCGACATGTGTTGACGCCACGTTACATTCCCACAGACCGTGACACCAAGCAATTCCAAGCTTTCCTCAGATTCGAGGGATTGGCCATTCATCATCAGCTGTGGAATCGATAATCCACTTTTCATTGTGAATGTTGTATATTGTGTCTTCGCTGCATTGAAGTCGACGGGATTGGTCCTTCCCCACTGCAGGACCTTATCTAGATCCTGATGCAGAGAGTCAATCTGTCTACATCTCAGCTGGTGCGACGTAGATGCACCAATCGGCTGAACACTCGATAAGGAGGAAACAAGCGTACTATCATTCGCAAAACTGAACACTTTGTTAGCCGTTGTCTCCAACAAATCATTTATGTGAAGCAGAAATAAGGTTGAAGCCAAAATAGAACCTTGGGGCACCCCAGAATTAACAGGATACACACCCGAGCACTCGCCGCCCACAACAACCCGTATCGATCGATTTTCGAGGAAGTTCTTCGTCCAGTCGCAAAGCTGCTGGGAAAGTCCATATGAACTTTGGGGATCAAGAAGAGTTTCATTTGCTCAGCAATACCCCGTTCCAGATGCAGTCAAAAGCCTTGGAGATATCGAATGCGACCGCCCTTGACTCACCATGCCGCTCAATCGCAGATGTCCATATATCGGTTATAGGTGTCAAAAGGTCTCCCGTGGACCGCCTGCCACGGAATCCGTATTGACGATCATTCAGAAGTCCGTTGCACTCCAAATACTTAACTAACTCAGTATTGATGACTGTTTTCATCACCTTAGATAAAATAGATAGTAATGCTATCGGCCGGTAATTTTGTGGGAGACACTTTTTTCCCGTCTTTGGGATTGGCTGAACTCGAGCGATTTTCCACCAGGCATAAAAGGTCCTCCGTGCATAAGATAAGCCGAAGAGTCTGCCAAGAACCGGCGATAGTTCTGGAGCACAGTGTTACGGACCTACATCGCGCCCAGGTCCCCCCTAACATCCCCTAATCCCCTTTCGTAAGTTTCCCCATATTGTGAACTTAATCGATTGAAGTTTTACGACGAATCTCATTTTTATTTTGATATGCCGTTGACGTTTATTTTTTATCCGGCGCCAACGCCGTTTTATTATTATTTTTCTACCAAGTAGAATTTGCAGAAAGTAGTGCAAATTAGCTACTTGGCGATTTATTTTCCTTTTACAGGTAGAGAGGGGAAACTTACGAAAGGGGATTAGTGGATGTTAGAGGGGACCTGGACGCGGGGTAGGTCCGTAACAACAGTTCTTAAGGACTATTGCTGGTATTCTGCCCGGGGCGGTTGCCTTCCTAGAATCCAGTTCACGTAGAATGCGTTGAATAGTGCGCTGACGAAATCTCACATCCCGCATGGAAGACCGTACCGGCGCGACCGCAGGTGGCTCCAAAAGGCCGGGATCGAGGTTTGAATTCGCGGAAAATAAATTCGCGAACACATTAGCTTTATCGTTTAAATTCGTGACTAACGTCTCGCTGTCTGTCACCAACATAGGGAAAGAGGAGGATGTGAAATTACCGCTGACAGCTTTTGCCATTGACCAGAAGGAGCGTGAACCAGCGGGGCACCAAAGGATTTTATTGATCACCCTGTCGTTGTGAGCTTTCTTCGCGGTATCAATCGCCTGCTTGCACGCGGTTCTGATTCTAGCAAAATTCTGTTAACATCGGTGGGATTAGAGCGCCATTGTTTAAAAGCTCTATTTTTTGCCGCTATAATCTGCTCGCATTTTTTGTCAAACCACGGTTTATCAGATGAGCTTCGCTTAATGGAATGTGGAATATACATCTCCATCCCCAGAAGAATAATCTCTGATACAGACTCCGCGCAAACGTTAGCGTCGGAGTCTCCGAAGCACGCCTCCCACCATGGAGATGCTGCGAAGAAATTTCGCATTTTTTGTCAAACCACGGTTTATCAGATGAGCTTCGCTTAATGGAATGTGGAATATACATCTCCATCCCCAGAAGAATAATCTCTGATACAGACTCCGCGCAAACGTTAGCATCGGAGTCTCCGAAGCACGCCTCGCACCATGGAGAGGCTGCGAAGAAATCTCGCAAATCGTCCCAATTAGCAGCCCCATACTTCCATACATGGCGAAGCTGCCTAGGCCGGTTATTCGCTTGATGTGCAAGTGGTTGCGCGACAGATACTAAGCACTGCTCTGAGTTTCCCAGTGGCACAGAAACCTCTACGGTATAAATACTCGGTTCGGATGTCAAAAACAGACCCAGTGTGTTTGCATCCGGCACTCGCGTTGGTTCCTCCACGAGTTAAGTCAAGTTGTGGCTAACAGCAAACATATCCGCCAGCCTCCCAGCCTCGTCGGTTTTGTTAGAATGTACCAACCAGCCGAAATTGTGTACATTAAAATCGCCAAGGACAACAATTTCAGAAGCTGGGTGGTTGATCTGTATCCAGTCGACGGTATGTGGAAGATGTTCGAAACATGTCGCTGGTCGATCGTCATTCGGGGAGCGGTAAAGACAACAAAGAAATTTAACAGAATTCCTCAGCACGACCCTCAATCATATGATGTCCATATTACTGGGTTCTAACACCACCATTCTCTGGCAAGCCAGATTGGACCGCGCGAAGACGCAGACTCCGCCCTCAAAACGGAATCTCAAATGTAAATCGTATCCCGAGCAAGAAAGATATATCAGATCAGTTGACGAATCGACCTAGGTCTCAGTTAAGGCAAGGATATCAGGTTTCGCTGTTTGCAAATATTGATGGACGGCGTTTACATTCGTATTGGTGAAACCGATGACCCTGATGTTACAAAATGCCGTCACCATTCGAGCGTGTGCAGAGCTATCTCGTACATATGTTGAAGTTTGTACTTTAATAGCTTATGGTACCTGTCGTGGTTATACACCGGTTCCGGAGGTTGTTTTATACTTGTCGGTACCTCCGGGGTGAAACCTAAGAGGTAATCTATTGGCGTAAGTTTAGTACCTTCGTGTACGTTGGTGTTGTATGCGAATTTTGCCGTCCTCAGGTATTGATCCTATGACTGAGAATTTTCATTCACAATACTGCTCAGGTAGTCTACGAATAGACGATGGGCTCGTTCCAGAGCTCCATTCGATTGTGGATGATACGCTGATGTCTGAAGTTTTTTAATACGGACCACCTTGCACACGCTTTTAAACAAACTGTTTGGGAAGCTACTTCCCTGATCGGTGATCAGTTGCTTCAGAACATCATACCGAGCAACTATTTGGTCAAAGAACACTGTAGCCACCGTTTCTTTATACTTAGACAAATTATGTTGAAACATGAGTATATATTGATTGTCGGTTGGAGTTCGATCAAGAGGACCTACTATATCTAAATATATTTTCTCGAAAGGCCTTGTGGCGTTTCTAACAGATGCACACACAATATGCAAGCAAATAGTGAAGAACACCGAAAGGAAATTCGAATAAGCAAAAGCGTCAGAGCCGTGTACCATAGCGATAACATAATAATTCCACATCAGTTGAGTGTTCTTCAGTTTAAAAATCGAGTCTGTACACGCGGCAGTGGTCGGATGCTTCAATGTTTCGCTTCTAATCCGTTGCATCGTGTGTTCAAATTACTCTCTTCACTATCGTTGCTAAACGCTATAATCCCAACGTGTGATCTGTACACACAACACACACTCTCCCATAGTAACCAGGACTTTAAACTACGATCCCGACTTCCGCATAGAGCACCAGCACACTCGCCTGCTCCGACGTCCTCTCGCTCGTTCGCGACTCGCTCCGACTCGCACACGAAGTTAATCGTAACAAAGTTACTGAAGAGGGAGTAATATGACGTTTCTAACAGATACACACACACTATATGCAAGCAAATAGTGAAGAACACCGAAAGGAAATTCGAATACGAAAAAAAGCATCAGAGCCGTATACCATAGCGATAACATATCAATTCCACATCAGTTGAGTGTACTTGAGTTTAGACATCGAATTCCTACACGGGGCAGTGGCCTGATGTATTGAGTGAGCATTGGTTCTAACTTTTAGTGATTCTAACCGTCATAACGTCAGTTCGAATCACACGTTCTTCACTATTGTCACTAACGCTATTAGTCTCTTTGCAATGTCGGTTATTACCATGGGCTTATGTCGGTTCGGTGAAGATTTCATGGTTTGACATGTTTTACACACTATAATGTATTGTTTTATATCGCGCATCATGTTCAACCACCAAAAATTCCTACGTATTTTATTGTACGTTTTACTCACTTCTTGGTGTCCACCCAAAGGAGGATCATAGTACTCCCGAAGTAGAAATTGGATGTCGTCAGGATTTGTTATCTCAATTCCTTTTTCTGTGCATGCCGGAATGGGATCCTCGTGAAGAGAAGACTTGTCGTCTTTTGGATTTTCCTGAGTTCCTTCGCTTGCCCTTGGCTTCTTAGCTTAGGCGGGTGTGGCACCTTTGTAGTGTGGGAGTCTCATCACAATTTCGTGGGATGCGGCTCAAGGTGGTGTTATATTTACCAGGTTTGTATTCGATTTAGTAATCGAACTACTAACTTCTGACAGAACCTTAGTAAACGTGATGTGGGATGTTTCAGGTTAAATACTCCCTGTAGTGGTTTGTGGTCCGTATATACGGTGAACTTTCTCCTTTGTATATAACAACGGAAATGTTTAGCCGCCCATACAATGGCTAGTTACTCTTTCTCAATAGAGTAATTCTTTTCCGCCTTATTCAAGGTTCGACTGGCATATGGGACTGGCTGGTCTTTACCGATTTCGCCTTTTGACAGTATGGATCCCAGTGCTCCGTTACTCGCATCCGTGGTCAGATTATAGGGTTTGGTAAAATCTGGATAGATTAACAGTGGCGGCCAGACCAACAATCCCTTTATTTTATCGTCGTCCTGTTGGCATTAGTCTGAACAGGTGAACTTAACGTCCTTCCTTAACAAGTTTATTAAGGGGCGTACTATCCTCGAAAAGTTTGGACAAATTTCCGATAGTAATTCGCCAGGCCTAGAAACGATTGGACGTTCTTTACCGTCTTGGGAGTGGGGAAATCCCTGACAGTAGCAGTCGTATCGGAATTTGGCATTGCCCCTTTTTCGGAACAAACGTGTCCCAGATATACTTCTTCCTTTTGTAGGCACTTGCATTTTTCCGGTTGCAGTTTGAGGTTGTGGTATCGCATTTGGTCGAATACTTTCCGGAGTTTGTCATTATGGTGTTCTAGGTTTTTCCCACGTATGACAACGTCGTCCAGAAAAACAAAGCATTCGATTAGCCTCGGTACTCTACCCACCACTGGCCCTGTATATCCGTGTATTTACGGATTTAAGGAGCTTTTCACTCTAATACAGCCCGCAGATGGTGGTCAACGGCTGCGCAAAGTTGTTATCGTGTATTTATTAACAATTATTATAATTAGTATATATTTAGTTGACTTACTTGGTTAAGTGTCGTTGGACCTCTTCTCGGTCGACGCTTCAGGTCTTCTGGTTACAGGTGGTGTAGGATTCTTGATCCCCCTGTTACGATGTGTTAAACCAAATTGTTGTTTGCGATTATGCGACGTGTAGCCCACATGCGGCGTTGTAGTTTTTTTTTCTGAATTAAATCTCGTTTGGGTGACGCGTAGTTCCTGACCCGTTTTCTGCGGCGGTATTTTATTACTGAAAACTTCCCGTCAACGTTTTCTGACGTATTGTTTTATTTTTCCTCGCCAACTTTTTTAATTAGATTATTGCCAAGTAGTTTATGTAAATTTACTACTTGGCGTGTGTTTATGATATAGAGAGGGGGGTTGTGGGTGAGAGTATGGGTATGTTACCCTTCACACTGAATGTGTGATGTCTGAATGGTGTCCCTGTGCTGTTCGTTAACTCGCGTGATTGCAGTTTTGAATTCAGTTGTCCTGGAGACTATAATTAGTGCCGTTCAAGGAGAAGCGGTTAATCTGGGTTAAGGTCATGATTACACAACAACACCGGGATCAGGCTGTAGAAAATAATGAAATATTTGTAGCGTAGTGAGAGATGATTGCGGCACGCCCGAGAGATAACAACCGAGATATATCGGCGACACCAAAAGATTCACAATTGAACAGTAGAAATTTTAAAGTTGCTTACTTGTTGGTTGAGTAAGCCGTGAGAAATTGGAATATCCGATTATACTGTGGTAGAATTCTAATGAGTTGAAAGCACCAATTGACTTACCTAAGGACCACAGTGTGTGTGTCACTAGCATATTCGACGTCAGGCATGTTTGATGGCGGTGCACTATATTCAGATACTCTTCGGGTCCATGAATATCGAATCAAACACAATATTTGCTTTCGATGGGGCTATTTCTTCGACCTTGGAACTCAGACACATTAGTGCCGGTAACAGCAGCCAGCAGCCAAGTTAACAATCGTGTCAATCCAGGTTAAATTTAGCAACATGAACTCAATCCCCGGATATTAGTGATCACACTGTAGATATGGCGAACACCGTATCAGTTACATGGACCTGGACTTCATCAGCGACGGATCATCGTATCATATGCCACCATGGATAGACTCGGACCAGGCAGATGTGTCTTTGTATGCAACGAGCACCGTGGATTTCAGTTGCAGGGTGAAGTCCTTGCACTTGGATGCAGTGTGGTTTTTTTACCGGTAACAGCTTCTCGCGTAATGAAAAGTGTCAACCGTACGGTTGCAATATAACCCCAACGGAGTTGAAGATAACTAGGTCATCAACCGACCACTTGTTATGCGAGTTTCCCATCAATCCTATCATCGACTTCAACTTCGTCAGTTACCCGACCACCATACTAGAGTCCTGCCAGTAAGAACATTCCAAGACCTTCTCCACAGCTTCTCCATTAATGCTGCTACCTCTCTCAGGAGAGCGAGCCAAAAGCGCCGACACGCCGCCTCGAGATGCCACGAAATAACCGTTACAGTTCTTCTTGAACAGTTGCAGGTTGTAGCGCTCCGGAAACACTCGCGTGGGGAGAGAATTCCACAGCTTTTCCGCTCTGTAACGCAACGAGTTCTGATGCAGTGATGTTCGCTCCGTCGGGAGATGAACCACAAATTGGTGCGATCCGTTCGGATTGTCTTGTGGAGCGCATATAAACCGAATTGCGCGGAACAATACCACGAACCTCCGAAGAACAGTACCCGTGTTAATATCTGTAAAACAGACAGAGGTCAGTTACGCGCCTCCGATGTGATAGCGACTGTAGTCCCGATGTCAGGTGGATCGCCGTCTCTATGTGCTCTTAAGTAGGTTGAGGGTATGTTTAGTAGCAGAGCTCCAAAGATGGGAGCAATATTCGAGCGCGGGTGTCATTTGGGGTTTATACAGAAGAATAAGTTGAGCCAGAGTAAAATATTTCTTGGCTCTAAAAAGATAGATCAGTTCCCCTGAGGCGGACCTGGCGATGTCCGACACGTGGTTATACCATGATATCATCCCAGATTACCGTGATTTTCAAGCTTTCCCCAGATTCGAGAGCCTGGCCATTCATCATCAGCTGTGGAACCGATGATTCCCTTTTCTTTGTCAATGTTGTAAACTGTGTCTTCGCTGCATTGAAGTCGACGAGATTGGCCTTTCCGCACTGCAGGATCTTATCCAGATCCCAATTCAGAGAGTCGATCTGGCCACATCTCAGCTCGTGCGACGTTGATGCTCTAATCGGTCGATCAATGGAAAAAGAGGAAACAAGCCTACTATCATCCACGAAACTGAACACCTTGTTATCCGTTGACTCCAACAAATCATTTATGTGAAGCAGAAACAAGGTTGGAGCCAAAATAGAACTTTGAGGCACCACCGAATTAACAGGATACAGATCCGAACACTCGCCGCCCACATCAAACCGGATCGATCGATTTTCGAGGAAGCTCTTCGTCCAGGCGCAAAGCTGCTGAGAAAGTACATATAAACGAAGTTTGCTCAGCAATGTCCCATACCAGACGCGCTCAAAAGCTTTGGAGATATCCCATACGACCACCCTTGACTCACCATGCCGTTCAATCGCTGTCTTACATATTCACCAAAAAATCTCTCGTTACAACAACCAACAATCAGACATAACCCTAGCGAGGTTGAAGGATTGACATTCGGCCTCTAATCGAATGGGCCGCCATGCCCCTCAATCGCAAATGTCCATATATCGGTTATGGGTCAAAAAGTCTCCCTTGGAGCGCCTGCCACGGAATCCGTATTAACGATCATCCAGTAGTCCGTTACACTCCAAATACTTAATTAACTCGGTATTGATGACTTTTTGCACCACCTTAGATAAAATAGATAGTAATGCTATCGGCCGGTAATTTTGTGGGAGACACTTTTTCGCCCTTTTTGGGATTGGCTGAACTCGAACGATTTTCCAGCAGGAAGGAAATGTCCTCCGTGCATAAGATAAACGAAAGAGTCTGTCAAGAACCGGAGATAGGTCTGGAGCACAGTTCTTAAATACTATTGCCGGTATTCCGTCCGGGCCGGTTACCTTCCTACAGTCTACCCCACGTAGAATCCGTTGAATAGTACGTGGGCGGAACCTCACATCCCGGATCGAAGACCGTACCAGCGTGATCGCTGGTGGCTCCAGAAGACTGGCATCGAGGTTTGAATTCGCGGAAAATAAATTAACGAACACATTAGCTTTATCCTTTGAATTAGTGTCCCACTCCCCGTCACTAACGGCGGAAAAGAGAAGGACGCAAAGTTATGCTGACAGCCCTTGCCATTGACTAGAAAGTATATGAACCAATTGGACACTCAAGGAGTTTATTGGTCACTCTGTCGCTGTAGACCTTCTTCGCGGTATCAATCGCCTGGTTGCACGCGTTTCTGATTCTAACAAAATTCAGTCTGTTCACCTCGGTGGGATTGGAATGCCATTGTTTAAAAGTTCTATTTTTTGCCGCTGTAATCTACACACATTTTTTATCAAACCAAGGTTTATCGGATGAACTTCGTTTGATGGAATGCGGAATGTAGATCTCCATCCCGAGAAGAATAATCTCCGTGACCGACTTCGCGCATGTGTCAACATGGGTGTCTCCAAAGCACACCTCCGAGCACGAATAGGATGCGAAGAAATCTCCAGTTAGCAGCCCCATACTTCCACGCTTGGCGAAGCTGCTTAGTTCGGTTATTCGCTTGAGATGCGAGTGGTAGAGAAAAAACCAAAGTGAGAAGGAAAGAAAAAAAAAAAAGAGCGAGAGTGAAGTAGAGAATGTATTGGGGAAAGTTCGGGAAAAAAGCAATGTTGGGTTTACGTTGTATTTTAACTAGAATTTATAGGTAGATACATAGCGTTTGCGACGATATTGAAGAGCGTGCGATTCGAACCGACGCAATCACGGTTAGAATCAATAAACGATAGAACCAAAGCTCAACGCATCAGGCCACTGCCGCGTGTACGAATTTGATTTCTAAACTCAAGCACATTCGACTGATGTGGAAATGCTATATTATTGCTATGGTATACGGCTCTTAAGGCTCCTCGATAGAATAGTGGTTAGTATACCCGCCTGTCACGCGGGAGATCGGGACTCGATTCCCCGTCGGGGGGCCGAATGACCTTGCCCGAAAAATAAAAACAAATCATTATGGAAAATTTAACAAGCCTCAGGACTTGCTAAATAAGGCCAAGACCGGTTCCCGGTTGTAGTGCCGATGATGATGATGACACGGCTTTTAACAGCGTGCTTTGATTATTCTTGTCTTGTCTTTTAGGTGATGTTGTTCTTCGCTAGTCGTGTGTGTATCTGCTAGAAACGCTACAGATATATATATTGGCTCTCACAATTTAAATAAGTCAATAGATAATGGAATGATTTTATTGTATACAGTAATGGTGTCATTGGAAGAGTCCAGCGATACCAGCGATGAATGACAAAATCAAATGTTACCAATGTGTTAATTCTAATGATATTCTATATATATTTACTTGGTTTTTCTAAACAGAGTCATATACATTTTCTTAGATAAGATCAAGGTTGATAATAACCACCGACATTGATGGATTAAAATTGTTTGCATGACTTATTGTTTTATATACATTCAGTTATGTTAAGAAAGGAATATTTAACTTAGGATTTGGCAATTTTTGTATAGTATATTCCTTTACTTTAAAAATAAATAAATCAAATCATTGTCACCGTATACAATTATATAACGGACGTATATGTTTTCATTTTGATTATTTTACTATAATTCTTTTTCTCTATACTCCTCATTTGAAATACTGGTCGTATATAGTTATTATTATTTTGTTTTCATTTTATGTTGCACTTAAGTTCTTTATTTTCAAGAGAAAAAAAAAACGATTTTTATATACATCCTTATTTATATAAATTTCAACAAATATCAGTATATCATCATTTCACCAATCGTACTTGTTTATTGATCATTTCAAATAAAACTAAGCTACATTTATGGCATTTCCACCGCTGCAGTCTGTGAAATAACAAGAACGTCCATACTGATCGTATCCCTGGAAAAGACATTAAAAGTGCAGAATAAATTAATTGTTCTTAGTAGAAGAAGATATTATTTTTAAAACTAATTTACAATGACATTCGACAAACCAAACAGAACAACCATAATATAGGAATTATTTGATCCTAAAACATATGGAACTATACTTTAAAGTATTTCATAGAACTAGATTCATACGAGCAGAAATAGATGTGTAATGTGAAATATGAGAAACGACTTTCGGTACCTGTCTAAGATTAAAAATGGTCGCGTTTTCTAACATCAAGATAGAGTTCTAACTGAACTGCTGGAAAACTTACTGTATAACAATAAGATGCATAAAACTGGAGCATGTCACACTAATCTAAAACTGGAGTGTGGGGTTTTAATGGTTTGAGCGCCAGCATGGATGCGGATTCTACCATCAACCCACTCGCTGCTAAACACTGTTCTCTCGAGTACCTCCCAATGAAACGCACAAACACGATCACCAAGCAAAAGAGAAAACACCAGTCACAGGAGGAATGAAAAGGAACACTAAAATTTAGTTTATTCCGTTTTATTCTCTTTAAAATTGTGAAGGATAATTCTCTTAATAAAAACCACTTTGTTCTCAGCCATTATCAAATATAGCCATTATCAAATATGTTAGTGTTTTTATACTTCACTTAAACTTATTATTAATATTAAATTGATTTTTTATGAATTTTAAACAGAATGAAACACTTCCTTTTCGGCACGACCTACGCTTCTCCGCCGCGCGACGGAGAGCGGGAGCGGCAACGACCGTGTTGGCCGGCGGATGTAATTTGACTCAGTGATACAACCCTCGTTCGGGGTGAGTTTGTGGTGTGGTGGTAGATATTCTCTCCACTAAGGATATGTATTTACTTACCACCAGAGAAACGTAAAGTCTCTCTTGGTGGAATAGAAAACCAGATCTCGTAATGGAGATCATGGTGGCATGTGTATGATCGTTCAGATCTGTGTTGTTTACTCATGCGCGAAGGCAATGGAAAAACAAAACAGGCAAAGGAATCGGGGCGATCATGGTTTATGATGTGCATCGTGGCGCCGATGCATCGAAGAGATGTGCTAAAAGTAAATATGGGACGAGGGCATCATAAAAGTCTTAGATGAGTGATGCCCTTGTGTAAATATACGAATAGGCATTGGGAAAGGTGCTAATGGGTTGGTGGGCGAAACGAATACCTTGCTTGCATTTGTATATGCTGGGAAATTCCTTTGTGGGAAACGGATTCTATATTTGCATTGTTTATGCTTTGAATTCAATCCGGCGGCTATGCGCGAAGTCGATGATTGTTTGGAGATTCAAACAAAGGAGCATTTCTGGGTAACGTGCTTGCAGCTGTATCGATAGTTACAAGCCATTGCGAAGCAATTCAGATGATTACACAATGGCGGTTTGTGAATATCATCTGTGTCAATTGTACATGGCATCTATGGCGAGGCCAGGATCGAACTCTAGTGTGAATATCTACACTAATTGGAAATTCGGTTCTGGGTCGCTAATGCAGAGATGCATTGATACATGTATGAATGCCCTTCTAGGAAAAATTCTTTGCACGCATTTCCAGGTAATGCATTGAAAGCATTAATTATGCTTGGAAAGGAAATGTTTTTGCTGCGGGGAGATTACGGTGCAGGTGTGGGAAGGTTGGAATTTGCCTGGCAACCGAAGGTACCGAATAGGTTTTGTTTTATGCTCCCGTATAATGGAAAGAATTCTTGTAGGGAATTTGTATGCGAAGAAATGCATTAAAGGTAAGAATTCTTTTACAGGGACTTTTAGGTTATATAAATTTGATCTATTTGATGCGTAAAGCATTTAAGGTGCTAATGCGATTGCATTAGCGAAACTTATAAGGTTGGGTCGAAGTTATGGGGGTTCTTCAGGTAAGTAACAGTGGGGTTTGGCGGAACCGTCATAGGAGCATATCAAACTAATCTTGTAACTGAACTGCTGGAGAACTTAGTATATAACAATAAGATGCATAAAACTGGAGCATATCACACTAATCATAAGAAGTGAGGGATCAGTTTAAATATCTTTTAAAACAAAAGGAAACAACATTCGTTTTTAAAAACCAATTCTTGGTTTGAATTTCAATGTCGTGAAAAAGAGACTTTGTTGTACTCTTAAATGTTAAAGCACAGTCTGTCATAAAGAACAGGGAGAGGACGGTGAAATGAAATATCGTTACAGATTTTAAATGAAAGAAAATGTAATGACAAATAAAACGTGCCTTGGCAATGTGATTCGGCTGAAAAATGATTTTCTGATTTTATCCATCTGACTCAAGTGATCGGTGAGCTCTGTGATTAAGTGGAAAGGCGGCGAAATATTTACATTCAAGTTCAGCTGAGCAACGGGTGGTTAGTATTGCATCTATAGAAGATAGAAAGTCAGGTTACTTTACAGCTATTTTCTAGTGGTGGAATTTAACGACTATGGGATCATTTTCCTATCTAATCAAGCACTTGCAGGGCAATTTTTGATACACCAAATATGGAATGTATTTCTACAATATTCCAGGCCGAACTATTGTACAGAAAACAATAATGAATAATTTGCTTACAAATATGAGAAGTTTAATTTTGGGTGAACAAAGTGGACATACTGACATAGAGAGAAGCTGAGAAGAAATACCATTTCGTAGGGATGTGACAATTTCACAGTATGGGAACAGCATTGGCACTAAGTTAAATACTGTTGGTGCAATGATTACTTACGTTTTAATTGCAAGAATTCATGGTACGAGGTTGGAGTATGGATAGAGCATTTCAAATCATAGAAATCACACTAGTCAACATTCCCGGGTCTTTGCAATAGCTCGCCACAAACACATACTGGCTAGCAGTGTGATTTATGCTGAAGTCCGCAATAGGATAACGTGTGTTGCTGGTATATTATTAGATATATGACATGGGTATTGAATTACATATCAAATGGCCGATGGACACTATATTATCTTTTCCCGATTTCGTGATCAAAATTAAATGGTATTTCAATTTTGTTCAATCGGTTGTTTTAGAGGGTGGTTTGGGGAATTAGAATCCCGGGCAAATAGGTCCGCAGGTTCATCACCTTAGACGTGGGAGCACTTCAGAAGTTGAGGTTGGAACAGCTACATGTTTAGCGCGTTGTTTGTAAATATTTTACTGAGGACAATTCTGTTTGTTTGGTTAAAATCGAAACTTGATGAAGATTGCTAATTATGGTTTCCTTTCGTTGTCAATGACACAATGTTGGCTTCATATTTTGTAAGACACCGTGGGGTAAACTCAGTTTTTTATTATGTGGTGTTACGCAGCGTCATACGAGCGGACTCACTATAACAGGAATTCAGTTGAGATCGTGCTGATCAGTTCAAATACTCTTCGTTTCCGGAACCTACTGCGATTTTTTAGACAAAAGGTTTAAATTGATTTTAATCGGGACGATTCAGCGTTTTTATGAACATTTCTATATTAGTGAAATATTGAGTGGAAAACTGTAAGTCTATAGCGTTTGGGATGAAAGTGAAGAACGTGTGATTCGAACTGACGCTATGACAGTTAGAATCACCAAAAATTGAACCAATGTGTAACACATGAGGCTCCTGGCCGTGTTTCGAATTCTATTTTTAAACTCAAGTATATTCCATTGATGTGAATTGTTATATTATCGCTATGGTATACGGCTCTGATGCATTTTCTTATTCGATTTTCGTTCGGTGTTCTTCACTATTTGCTTGTGTTTTGTGTGTGTATCTGTTAGAGACGCAACAAGTCCTTTTAAAAGCAGTTTTGAAAACAAATCTGGATACCGCTTTGAGTGGGAAGTATTTTAAATTCATTCTGTTACACTCGACGCTGGAGCAGTTACCCTTTAAAAAATCCACATATCACCTATTACTTTGGTAAGTCCAGGGCAATGAGCCAACAGCTCTATAGTGGGTGTGTATTTATAGTGAGCCACATACAACAACAAACACAGCAACAACAACAGCAATTGAGGCAGAAATAGCAGAAGCAGCTACGGTGGTCGCCGCGACCATAAAACCAACAACTTTGAATTGTATTGATTTATATTGACTGTCCTGTGAGTAACGCCTTAGAATATACTAACAGCTAGGTCGGCTTGTCGTAAAGGTGAAGTAGATAGGGTTCCAACGCTCCTTCACTCAGTGAAATATCATCAAGCTATATGTTCCTTAAAACGGTCGGGAGAAATCCTTGGGCATCTTCCAGAGCTTGGCCGACGGATCTTTTTTTTTAAAAAAAGTTGATATGTGTGAAGTGGACTGAAGTTAGGATAACACAAATTGCTATCTCTTGACGTTAAAAATTCCGGAAGTAAGCTAGTTCCCCATTTGGATTTCCGGGGAAGCATCTCGTAAATACTTTCATAAAAAAACGAACTTTAAGTGACTCATGTCCTTTCAACGTTCATTTCGAAGGCGCGTAGCCGACTTTTTCCTGTTTTACGGATATTATCTTGACGACTGCTCCGTGGAGATTTGTGGTATTATTTCGCGAAGTTTTGTTTATTTGCGACCCTTAGGACAAACCAATGGATCCCATCAACTCGCGATTCATTTCCCGATAGCACGTACATTTCTGTACTAAAACACGATCCATTACAGAACGGGAAAATTATGGAACCTGCTTCCCTCAAGGGTGTTTCTGGAGCGTTACAACCTCATGAAAAATCCCATAGTTATTCATTGGCACCTCAGGGAGTAACTTAGCGCTATAGATCCGCCTCCCCGAGAGAAGTATATATAAGAAACCATTGTATTGTATCAAAAACTGAATTTGGTGGGCATGGGACTTAGTGATTTCTTTCTATACACGAGGTTGATAGAAGCATAAAGAGAGGACCGCTTTTTCATTACCGATGATATAAAAATAAAATCCTTAAAGGAAGCGTTCCAAGATATATATTTAACAAAAAAAAAATAAAAAAAAAAACGATGACGGAGAGAGATTAATTGGAAATAAGAAAAATACATTAATTAATAAATATTCGTTAATAAATACGCCTGTTAATAATAATAATAACTAAAAAAAAAAAAAAAAAAAAAAAAAAAAAAAAAAAAAAGAATCTTAAAAAATATGATCACGCCATTTGCGAAATGTGCAACCCAATGTATGGGATTTCTTAAGAGATGCGAGAAATATTTATTCCCTTTTAAGGTGCCTACAATTTAGAAGGCTCATATTCGTCCTGAACTGGAATTTAATTCCTAGTTTCAGTCAGGTGCATCTACAACAAGGCTACATGTGTTCGGTAGGATGGTCAACAGTGAAACTCTTTGGGCCAAGTGCAAATCTTTTAATACCTTCATTAAAATATAAGCTCGAAGTGCTGTCGTGCCTATCTCTTTTCAATAGATTACATCATAGTTGTTGCTCAACTAAATTTGATGAAGCTTTACTATTTTTTCGCGATTCCCGTTAAACAGAGTTCATGTAAATATTAGCGACACTACCAACCAGCAACTTATGCTTGATACATTGAATTCAGACCTAAACAAGATATATCAGTGGGGATTATTTAACCAAGTAGAATTCAATGCCCAAAAAAACTCAGTGCTGTCTCTTGTCGTTAAAGGCGAGCCCCAAAAGTAAAATTACTGTCTATGAACGGCGCTTGCATCGGCGAAGCTAAGGAACTATCAATCCTCGGCACACGAATTAATTCGACTCTTAACTGGAATGACCACATATTTGAATCTGCGAAAAGTGCAGCCACATATATGGGGTTCCTTAAGAGATGCAAAAGATACTTCACTCCATCCAGCCTGGCCACTATTTACAAGGCATATATTCGTCCAAAAATGGAGTTCAACTTCCATATTTGGTCAGGCGTATCCAAAAAAAAAAAAAAAAAAAAAACCAACAGTAAAACTTATTGGGGACCCAGCCGTAAGACGATCAATTCCGTCGTTAGAACACAGGCGCAACGTATCATCATCATCGGCACTACAACAGGGATCCGGTCTTGGCCTTATTTAGCAAGTGTCGAGCCTTGTTAAATTTTCCATAATAATGCCTATCTCTTTTCTATAGGTATGACCACAGTCGTTGCTCAACCGAACTTGCTGAATGTGTTCCGCCCCTTCAGTCATTTTCCCGAGATACCCGTCAATCTGTGAATACGCTTCAATTCGCGTTGAAAGTGGACTTCAGGCGCACAAATAAACATAGAGAGTCATTCGTTAGCCGAACCACACGAATATGGAATGTTGTGCCTGATCATGTGTTTCCTGGCCGTTGTGATGTCCAGACATTCAAGACCAATATACATCGACATCTCCTTTCCTTATCCACTTCCTCTCCATCCGCTTGCACTGTGCTCTGATATTTAAGGGTACTTCAAACCCCTTTTGTGCGTGCGTTCGTGTACAAAAAAAAAAAAAAAAACTTCCCGCGTACGGTACACATACAATCTTTCTTCAGTCGAATCATATAAGTTATTACTCGTATATGTTGTTTAATCATTTTAATACTCAAAAAGTTAGGATAACTATCGTTTACTCTCCCTATCCTTTCTGTTGTAGTCCACCAGCGGTGTTTTGAAATTTAAGGATAGCAGATATGATAGATATTTAAAAAAAAAGTTTCAAATCCGGAAACGATTTGTTCCAGGTACGATATGCTTCATTATTCTCTTATTGACTAGGCGATTTTCATTACGAATTGGTCTGACTGCGAATATATTGTATTGCGACGCTCTACATATGTGGAATCAAATAATCCAAGTATGAAACCACGATCGGTCTTTTCTGATGTTTTTGTCATACTCGTATATAGAATCTTAATTTAAAAAGTTATAAAAGAGGTTATGAAATGAGAAACTTCTCTCTACCATCAATTCTTTTTTCTTATTTAAATGTCAAGTGTTTGCTTAAATACCACAGATATCTTACCTGAATATCATCGAGATCCACTTCGACATCGCTCTCATATTCACTGTCGGGTGGCGTCAATGGTTCAGCGCCACGTTTTTCTAAATTATTTTGCATGGCTGAATTCTTTAGTACAGATGCTACCTGATAAGCTGTCATGCCGGCGTATGTAGCGGTTTCTAAATTTAATTTCGAACACTCTTCGAGGAGAAAATTAGCGAGAATCTCATTGCAGCACTCAATTGCAATGTGTAGAGGGGTGCGGCCTGATTTCCCTTCCTACAGAAAAAAAGTCTTTATAATAATCGATGTAATAGGATCACTTCTTATACTTACTCTAGCGTTGATATCAGCTCCAAACCATACTAAATGCCGCAATATTTCTATATGGCCGCCCTGAGCTGCTAGGTGAACACATCTTTCTCCTGTTACAATTAAAAAAAGAATCAAGTTGTAATATCAGTAAATTTGTGTACTGGATTTTGTTTAATTGTTAAAGGTTTTCTGTTCTCTCAATTTATTTTTTTTAGTCAACATAGAATATATGAACATGGTTTGTGTTTTGTTTTCTTCTCCTAAATGATTTCTAGATTCTTTTTATTGAAAATGTATAACAATCGATTTTTTTAAAAATTTTCTGATGTTGTGAAGAAAAGACGTTTGAATTAGTTACAGGTTTCGTAAATTAGGTGTTAACACACTTGTCGCAGCGTGCTTGGTTTTACCACATTTGCTGTTCTGTGAAGAATGCACGTATTTAAGGATTTTCATTTCATCTGTTTTACCATCCTAACTGTTATAATTCGTATTCCGTATAGTTCTTCTAGTCGTTTCTTCATTATCGCCTTTATTTTTGTAATCTCACGTTAAAATTCTATTACATTGTGGCGCCTCTAACAGATACACACACAATTCACAAGCAAAATAGTGAAGAGCACCGAACGAAAAATCGAATAAGAAAATACATCAGAGCCGTATACCAAGCGATAACATAACAATTCACATCAGTGGAGTATAGTCGAGTTTAAAAATCAAATTCTAAAATCGGCCAGTAGCCTGATGGGTAACGCTCAGGTACAATTTTTGGTGATTCAATCTGTCATAGCGTCAGTTCGAATCATACGTTCTTCTTCACTATTTTTTCAAACGCAATAACATCCTTTTACCATCCTGTAAAACCACCATTTTGTATTAATATGTAAAAGACAAACCGGAATGTCCCCTTAAGTAAACGCGAAACTCTCCTCGTTGACAGATTCTCACCCAATGTTGGTGTAAAATATTAAGATGTAGATACCAGAAAAGTTTAGTAGTAAATACGAACCCAATAGGAAGGTTTATAAAAATCAGACTTGTCAAACAGCTCTCGTATGTTGGCTATTATATACCAAACGAGCGACATGTAAAACGAGTTTCAAATGCTTTTCACTTATATGTAGATTTTATTTATTTGTATTTATCCGATCAATCGTACGATTTGAAGTCAAACTGATCCTCAGTCTGATCGGTCTATTGCCTTAAAAGTTTTAGAAATACCGAAAAATACTGCTACATATAAGCAATTATGATATCGCCAAAACATTTACTAACTATATGAACCAATTTAGATATTGAACTAATATCGATGTTTGGATTCCACTAGAATTGGCTGTAGACAATTTAGTCGATCGGGTTTTTATCTACTATTCACTGGTAAAACTCAAAAGGCGATGCTTTAAAAACAGAATATGGAAACTAATCATATGTGATCGTCTTGTGTTTGCTAGACCAAATGGCGTACATTACACAACGCGTAGACTAGGCAAGGTTAAACATCTTTGCGGAATTTCTAAGGGAGAGTTTAATCCTGTAAGCTGCATAAAGTCAATGTCAATAATATAACACCCTTAATAGCTATCTTCACATAGATACATGAATTAAATAAGCTGCGTTATGTACCAGACATTTTACTGGACGCTTCATATTTTTTTTAAGGTACTGTTCGGTTAATCTTCACGTGACTGCCTTTTTTCCCAGCTCTTATCTGCGACGTACCATCCGGCAACGCTTCATATACGATAAGGTAAAGAGGTAAAAGCCCCTCTGTTTGAACCTTCTTATCTAAACCATGTATTCAAATTAATTTTTAACTTTATTTGCACGTCAGTCAGTTATAATAATAACAATAAGATCAATCTCATTATGAATTATAAAAAAGAAAATGCTATTATTTCTTTGACATTGAGATATATGAATCTTCTTATAGACAAACCCGATTGAATGTAATTGACCTAAAGTCTTTTTTCATTCAGAAAAGCACACACGTGCAACAGATAATTGGAGAGCTATTATATTAAATCCCACACACCTAGGTATAAAAAGAGCTTTCAGCGCTCGTGTCTGATTAATGAAAGCCTCTCATTCTGGTTTACGAACATCAGATTGGTCAACTAAGCGTATGTATCATTAAGCTCAGTAAAAACCCAAGAAATTCCCACAATAAAATGCGACTGGTTACGTACAGTATACGAATCTGTAGTCATGTCACCTTTTGTTGTTTTCAATTTATCCAACAGTAAATTTCGCATATAATGTAAGTAAACGGTTGAAAGTTTGGTGTAGAAAGTTGGTAAAAACCACAAACTGGAACCCAAAACTACTGATTGAAGTATTTAAATTGTTATGATATTAATCATAATTTGAACAGTAACAGTTTGAAATATTAAAGTGAGTACGTAATTATTGGGCAAGTTGAATTATTGCTAAATAATTTATGCGTTTAAATTTACTACTCTTAAAGTAGAAGACTTGGACGATGGCCCTCTGTTGTAATGGATTTCTTTAACCTTTGAAGTCTAAGGTTCAGCTGTTGACCATAAGGAGAATATATGGGTTCTGCTTTGGCGATTTCGTACGTCAAAGCCACTTACCAGATTTTATTATACATCTTTGGCGTGGGCAATGTGCCTCGATATTCTGAAAACTCGTTCGTGCATTAAAGCATACCTTTGTGCCCTGTATTTCTTTTTATAGAGTGCTAGTGGCTTTATAAATATATTCGCAGATCAGATTACTCTTGGATTTATAAAACTCAGAATAGTATAATCTAAAAAGTTGAAATTATAAAATGAATTTGTTATATCGAATTATGTAACGTAATTTTACTTGTGGGAAAGCTTTATGTATAAATATAAAAAAAAAAATCACTTTCAAAAACGTCATCAGAAAATGCATCTTATCTTCCATCATTGCATAAATATTGCATAAGTTTAGTCACTTTCCAGTGCAGAAATTTCTTCACTTCCCTTATCCCATAAATTTAAGGTGAATTTATCAACACTGACACTGGTCAGACTACGCATATCTTCCAAGACAGCAACTTACGAAATATTTATGATTTAGTTGTCATCCTTTATTCCTATTTTCTTGTTCCGAAAACTTTTTAGAATTCTTAAAACTAACATAATATGTTAAAATATTTCGACTGTCGTGATATTTCATATCTCCTCCCTTTTTGATTTTTTTTACCGAGAAAAAACCCACAAAAAGGATTTTGGGGTATCCTTAACTATAAAGGCATTATGAGGGCCTTTGATGTTTTTTCAATATTCCTGGAGTTGTGTATCTAATAAAGGTCGATACTAGATTATATTTAGATTCGCACTATTTCACCTACTGTATTAGCTAAGTCTTAAACATTTTATCACAATTTTCATGATTTGTAGGATTAGTGGTACCTCACCATATAAGGTCGATGCTAGATTATATTTATAAAGGTCGATACTAGATTATATTTATATTCGCACTATATCACTTGCTGTATTAGCTAAGTTTTAAACAGTTTATCAGAATTTACATAATTTGTAGCATTAGTGGTACCTCACCTCATTTGTCCTACGCAACGTTAAGTTATAGTTTTCTATATAAAACAATTTCAAGAATTAAATTGGGAACTTTCTTTAATGGGTATTCAAATAATTCAATTCTCAGCACAGGATTTTGAAAAATTTCAAATGCGAAACTTTTGATCGCAACTCGAAGTATTGCTCGACGTTTCAATCATTGAAAAAGTTATAGGCTTACAAATAGAGACATCATCATCATCGGCGCTACAGCCGGGACCCGTTCTTGGCCTTATTTAACAAGTCTGAGGCTTGTTAATTTTCCATAATACTTTGCTCTTCGGGGCAAGGTTATTAGCCTTGCACCAAGCAAATGGAGACAACCACTTCGGAAATATTTTGCACAAGGCTGTGAGAAAGCAAAATGTTTTGCTCGTATCATTTTTTTTTAAAACAATTTTTTCAGTAAATCCATTTGGAGGTCAAACTGTTCCTCCAGTCTGATCGATCTATAGCCTAAAACGTTTTAGAAACGCTGAAAAAATAAAAAATAAACAGGAACCACATATAATCAATCATGGTATCGCCAAAACATTTAGGAACTATATGAAATAATTTAGATACTGAAAGAATATCGATGTTTGGATTCAACAAGAATTGACTGTAGACAATTAGTCGATCGGGTTTTTAACTACTATTCACTGGTAAAACTCAAAAGGCGATGCTTTAGAAACGGAATAAGGAATCTGATCACTTATGATGACGCAGTATAGAAAAGAAGAGCGAGGGAAAGTGAACTCGTTTGTGAGGTTTTATGGGTTATCCAGATTACTAATGATGAATTGACAAATTTGTTGAAATGATTCAACAAAAAATCTACCACACGATCATTACACCACACATGTCGTTAATGACTCGCTACTTTACGGGAACTTGGCTTGGAAGTTTTGAATCATCAAATATTTAATCTTGGACTTATGCAGTCGGGCTTTCAAGTACTTCGGTCTAACGTATCATCAGCGGAACCTCTCCAAAATTGGCTAGTTCGGTTTTTCCAAAAAAAAAACCAAGCAAATTTTTCGAATAACGATTCTATTGCAATAGCAAGACGTAATTGAACGAGAAAAATTATATGGTTGAATGAAAATCTTGATTTGACCTTTTTTTTAAATGTTATTGAAAAAAAGATGTTTTTTATATTTTCAGCGATTATATATATTAATAAAATATATACACTTTGATAGAAATAAAAAACCCCAGTTGTTTAATAGGGACTTTCAAACTGCACTATATTTGATGACAATTGATGAAAATTCTTTCAGTGGCAAAGGGACAGCAAGAACAGACTCAACTACAGGCCGCGAGGATGAAGTTGAACATTGATACTTGTTTCATCATCATCATCATCATCGGCACTACAGCCGGGAACCGGTCTTGGCCTTATTTAACAAGTCCTGAGGCTTGTTAAATTTTCCATAATGATTTGTTTTGTTCCGGGCAAGGTCATTAGACTTGCGCCAGAGGCTCCCCGACGGGGAATCGAACCCCGGTCTCCCGCGTGACAGGCGGGGATACTAACCACTATACTATCGACGAGTCTCCACAGCAGCACGACGGAAATACCAGGATTCGATAGGGTATTGTGGCTTTTTTTCAGAACATCGTTATCGCAACAACAATCGCATAAAATACGACGCCACTAAACAAAGCCGAACATAAAGATTCTTCACAGTTCTCCCAAAACAAATTATGGCTACATGACAAAATAGTCACTCAATGAGCAATCACTATTTGCTATTTGCGGTTCGATTGTTTCATCACTACCACTTTATATTCACGTATTATCTTAAATTTGAAACATCAGATGGTACCACAACAAGATCATATATAGGGTGGGCCATACATTTTTGTAAATGCCAACCCTTGATTTCTTAAAAACCGTTAGAAGGAGGAGCGCGCGAGTGGCGCGGAATTGTGCGTCGCTTCATGCAATTTTAGTCACGGTGGAGCACTTCACGGGACAACAGCGTGCTTTTTGTGTAAAACAATTTAAAAAAAACAACGATTCCTACGTACGACGCCTATTTAGAATTGAATATGGATTACGCCGTGTAAGTGTTAATTTAATCAAAGCTTGGGTCAATAAGTTCGAGCAAACGAGATCGACAACGAATATTTAACAAACAGGGCGGCCACGTTCGAGAAGAAGCGATTAGAACATTCGGGAGGAAATAGCCGCGATACCTCGCAGCATGTGTTAGCGAGTTTTCCAAAGTTTGCTTAGTCCATTGCAGGAGTCCCACCGGCGAGACGGGGCATATCTCGATGATGTCATTAAAAAAAAAAGAAGAAATTTCAATAAACGTTTATTACGTTAAATAAATGATCAACAAAATAACATTTGTAGTTTTATTCTATTTATGTTTCAAATGTGCAAACATTTATGGCCCACCCTTTATAATCTATTAATCCATTCCCGCATGTTTGTGATAACTGGTTCGGCTTTTATTTACCTTGAACGTCAAGTTGCTACAGTACTAAGTGTTTCCTAAAGCCCTATCCACAAAATCTAATAAAGTACATCAACTATATTTTGGTACTAAAATATTTCATGTTAATATAAATATGAAATGAACAGAAATATTACTAATTTAATAGGTAAATAATGCTAACGTTTTTTTGTTTAAATATACTTCACTCGGGAGAGGGGAACCTATAGCGCCGAAACGCCGCCCTGAGATGCCAACAAATAACCGCTGCAGTTCTTTTTGAACAGCTGCGGGTTGTAACGCACCGAGAACACTCGTGCGGGGAGGGAATTCCACAGCTTCCCCGCTGTGTAACGGAACGAGTTCTGATGAAGGGATGTTCCGCCGTCAAAAAACGCAAATTGGTCCGATTCGTCGGATTGTCTCGTTGAGGGCATGTAAACCGAATTGCGCGGAGCAATACCACGAATCTCCGAAGAACAGTACCCGTGATAATATTTGTAAGAGAGACAGAGAAGAGCTCTCAAGTAGGTCGTGGGTATGTTTAGGAGCAGAGTTCCAAACATGAGGGCAATATTCGAGCTCAGGTCTAATTTGGGATTTATACAGGAGAAGAAGTTGAGCCGGAGTAAAATATTTCTTTGCTCTAAAAAGATAGATCAGTTTTCCTGACGCGGACCTGGCGATGTTCGACACGTGTTTATAACACGATATAATCCCAGATTACCATGACGCTGAGCAAGCTTTCCCCAGATTCAAGAGCCTGGCCATTCATCATCATCTGTGGAACCGATGATCCACTTTTCTTTGTCAATGTTGTATACTGTGTCTTCGCTGCATTGAAGTCAATGAGATTGGCATTTCCCCACTGCAGGATCTTATCCAGATTCCGATTCAGAGAGTCGATCTGGCCACATCTCAGCTGGTGTGACGTTGATGCTCTAATCGGTCGATCAATCGAAAAAGAGGAAACAACCCTACTATCATCCACGAAACTGAACACCTTGTTATCCGTTGACTCCAACAAATCATTTATGTGAAGCAGAAACAAGGTTGGAGCCAAAATAGAACTTTGAGGCACCACCGAATTAACAGGATACAGATCCGAACACTCGCCGCCCACATCAAACCGGATCGGTCGATTTTCGAGGAAGCTCTTCGTCCAGGCGCAAAGCTGCTGGGAAAGTCTATATAAACGAAGTTTGCTCAGCAATGTCCCATACCAGACGCGCTCAAAAGCTTTGGAGATATCCCATACGACCACCCTTGACTCACCATGCCGTTCAATCGCTGTCTTATATATTTACCAAAAAATCTCTCGTTACAACAACCAACAATCAGACATAACCCTAGCGAGGGTGAAGGATTGACATTCGGCCTCTAATCGAATGGACCGTCATGCCCCTCAATCGCAAATGTCCATATATCGGTTATGGGTCTAAAAGTCTCCCTTGGAGCGCCTGCCACGGAATCCGTATTAACGATCATTCAGTAGTCCGTTACACTCCGTTACACTCCGTTGACTGCAAGAAATCATTTATGTGAAGGAGAAACAAGGTTGGAGCCAAAATAGAACTTTGAGGCACCCCGGAATTAATGGCAATGACCCGTACCAGACGCGGTCAAAAGGCTTGGAGATATTCAATGGAGCGCCATGCCCCTCAATCGCAGATATCCATATATCAGTTATAAGTGTCAAAAGGTCTCCCGTGGACCGCCTGCCACGGAATCCGTATTGCCGATCATTCAGAAGTCCGTTACACTTCAAATACTTAATTAACTCGGTATTGTTGATATTTTCCATCACCTTAGATAACGTAGATAGTAATGGTATCGGCTGATAATTTTGTGGTACACTTTTTTTTCCCCCTTTGGGATTGCCTAAACTCGAGCGATTTTCCAGCAGGTAGAAAATGTCCTCCGTGCATAAGATAAGCGAAACAGTCTCTCAAGAACCGGAGATTGTTCTGGAGCACTGTTCTTAAGGACTATTGCTGGTATTCCGTCCTGGTCGGTTGCCTCCTACAGTTCACCCCACGTATAATCCATTGAATAGCACGTGGGGGGAACCTCACATCCCGAATCGAAGACCGTACCAGCGTGATCACGTGGCTCCAAAAGACCGGCCTTGAGGTTTGAATTCGTGTACACATTAGCTTTATTCTTTGAATTTTGAGTAGGACGCAAAGTTACTGCTGACAGCCCTTGCCATTGACCAGAAGGGACGCGAACCAGATGGGCACTCAGGGAGTTTATTGGGCACTCTGGTCGTTGTAAACCGTCTTCGCGGTATAAATCGCCTGGTTGCACGCGTTCCTGATTCTAACAAAATTCGTTCCGTTCACCTTGGTGGTATTAGAGCATCATTGTATAAAAGCTCTATTTTTTGCCGCTGTATTTTGCTCGTAGTTTTTATCAAACCAAGGTTTATCAGATGAACTTCGTTTGATGGAAATGCTCGACTCGAATGCCAAAAACAGATCCAGGTTGTTTGCATAATTACCTCGGGCATCTGGCACTCCCGTAGTTTCCTCCACAAGTTGAGTCAAATTGCGGCTAACAGCGAACACCTCCGCCAGTCTCTCAGCCTCGTCGGTTGCAACAAAATGCACCAACCAGCCGGAATTGTGCACATTAAAATCACCAAAGACGACAATTTCAGAAGATGGGTGGTTGATCTGTATCCAGTCGACGGTAGGTGAAAGATGTTCGAAAAATGTCACTGGTCGATCGTCATTCAGGGAGCGGTAAAGACAAAAAAGAAATTTAACAGAACTCCCCGGCACGACTCTCAACCACATCATCATCATCATCGGCACTAAAACCGGGAACCGGTCTTGGCCTTATTTAGCAAGTCCTGAGGCTTGTTAAATTTTCCATAATTTGTTTTTTCCGGGCAAGGTCATTAGTCTTGCGCCAGAGGCTCCCCGGCGGGGAAACGAACCTCAATCACATCATGTTCATGTTATTGGGTTCTAACACCTCCATCCCCTGGCAAGTCAGATCGGACCGCGCGAAGACGCAGACTCCGCCTTTAACCCCTTAGTGCACATTTAAACGGTAAACGGTAAACATTGCCCGTATATGTAACGGATGTGTGCATTAAGCGGTTAAAACGGAATCTCGAATGTAAGTCGTATGGCAGATGAGCAAGGAAGATATGTCGAATGGATCTGCGTCTCGGTTAGGGCAAGGACATCAAGTTTCACCGTTTGCAAATATTGGTGGACGGCGTTTACACTCGTATTGGTGAAACCGATGCCCCTGATGTTACAAAATGTCGTTATCAGTCGAACGTCGACAGAGCCTCGAGAACGAGCCCGGTCATGCGATGTCGAATTTCTTAAAGTTGGGTTATTTATCGTAATATCTTCATGATGTTCCCCCTGACATAGTCCCCTCAGAGACCCAAATGGGAAACTAGTTTACCTCCGAAATTCTTTATCTCAGAAGGTACCATCATGATTTATCTCCGTGTCGGTCGGGCCATCAGCTATACATCCGAAACATAGTCGAAGATTTCTCTCGACGATATTGCGGAATGTACAGCGTGACGGGGTGGTATCTCACCTTGGAACCGACTACCACCTAAACCAACCTTTTCGCAAACCGGTCCATCAGCCAAGCTCCGAAAGATGGACAGGGATTTCTCCCGACCATTTCACGGAGCCTATAATTTAATGGGGTGGTATTTCACCGGGCGGCAGGACGTTGTGACCCAACCTACCACTCGGCCTTTAGTCGCCTCTTACGACAAGCCGGCCTAGCTGTGAGTATATTCTGACGCCCTACTCACAGGGCTGGGTTTGGACTACATTGTTTTTTCTTGATTTATAATAATGTATTGACATTTAATAATTTGATTTACAATAATTTATTGAGTTAATGATTGTGTGTATTTCTCTAGTTTTATATTTCCAAAATATGCGTAAATAAAGATGTAAATGCGTGCACATTTGGGTTCCTTTGTTTATAAAACAAGACTTGTAGAAAACAGTAGAAGTAAGAAGCGATTCCGAAGGTTCAAATCTAAATTGCCCAGTATTAAACATAGAAAATACAATTCGTAAACCGAGTAGATGCAATAGTACCAAGTGACAGTGACTAATAAAATATAAAAACTTATGGTTCATTAGTTACATTTGTAGAAAGAGTGAAAATATGCGTACACAAAGTTATAGTTGCGTACGCACTTGGAATCTTTCGTTTATATAGCAACCTTTGCAGAAAGCAATAGCAATTGGTTCTAAAGTTTCGAAAATGGGTTGCATATTTGTGGGACGAGATTTCTCATAGCCAATATAATACTAAAACTTCAGTTCTAGGTCGGAATTATGTAAGATTTTCGAAAAAATGTGTATACAGAATAATATATGAATGAATTGAACCTCGGTCTCCCGAGCGACAGGCGGGTATACTGGTTTTTTGGTTTTATAAATGCCGTTAATTCGCAGTTTAACTCTCTCTCTCTTTAGTTCAAAAAAACGTTGTCTAACTTTCCACCGATAACTGGATCTCATCCATGATATGGGATTCTAGAATGGATTCAAAACATCCTTTCCACACCTGTTCATTAGACCCAAACACTTTTCAGGAATGCATTTCTTAAAATTTGGAAACAGTTGGAAGCCAGAGAGAAACAAATTTGTTGAATATGGAGTTTTCCAACAATTCATACTTCTAAACCCTCAATTTTTTGTTGCCAAGAGATTTTTGGGTCTCTCTAATTTTAGCTGGTCAGTACTTTTTATTAGTTGTCTGGCTCTTTAATATGTAGGAGGTTAGTCAATTCAGTATCCCAAAATGCACTCCCCGTAATCTTTCCAGCTGATTTAATTTACCGCATTGGGCTAACATTTAGACCAAGTGTAGTGCTTAAATTAGTTTTCAGCCATCGGAACAAATGGCATAGAAAATCAGTTGTATTCTTCTTTAAACCAAACTTCATAACTCGACAAGGCCAATTCCTCTTTTGTTTGTAATCGGAATTGAATGTTTCTCGGGAATTTCTTCGAAGGCTTCAATTTTTGGTTATACCCCTCGTAGGTCGTCTTCATTCAACAAACTGCCCTTTTTAATCATTTTTTTTTATTATGGATGCGAACACCATCCGCGCGTTTCGTGTGATAAAAGTATTATTATATTCATCTTTCTTGCGATCTCATGCGTTTATACTTGATCGTTATTTAAAAGTTCCGAATTGATCCTTTAACTGAAACATTTGGTTGAAGAACAAGTTGATCTGCTCCGTTTCCACCTCTTGCAATGAGTTTAGAAATGTGCAAGGGGTTAATTGTTTTTCCCCTCGAGTTGATGTAGTCGAATGTGAAATTAGTTACGAACCGTTTATCGAGGGTAAAACCAACTAATTCTCTTAATCCGGATACAGTAAAACCAAGAATGTTTATTGCGCCTTTCCGTGACAATCAAAAGGTACAAATAAGCCTTTCTAGAAGAGTATTTAGTAATCAATGACTTTCGATAATTATTTAATCGACAATATTTTTGTTTAATTCGTTAGAAGTACTAATCACGATAATCTTACTCATACCCAAATGATGAGTAGATTGACTTATACGAGTAATTGAAAACGATTAGCTTCAAACCCTTGGTTACAGCAGAAATCATGTTCTGATTCATTAATTACGTCATCTACGACGTCGCACCAGTGAACGAAGTGACCGAGAAATAATAATCGACAGATAATACGCACTTGGATCAATTTTAACCATTATCGAAATAACTCCGAATCATTATGCTTGATCATTGTATCTCATTCAATCATTTCTAATCCATCTCCTGTTTGAAATTGAATTGGATTTGAACATAAAAAGTAAGTATTAGGAAACAATCAAGTATACAAAGATTTATTGATATTGATTGGAATCGAATGTAAACACAACCCTTTTCGGGACGAACATCCCAAAAATAATCGTTCGAACTACCATATACGCCATGATGTAAGACATCACGCGATAAGACAATGTTAATAATACTCGAGTTTGACATGTATTCAAAGTCAACTGGACTATATTTCTTATAAAGAGCAATAAAAAAACTGATGAGAATTGTAATAAAAATCCAGAACTGAATTACAGGTGGACTATAAAAAATATGTATTCAAAATAACTTAGGTACCCCCGTTACAATTTTCAATTTAAATGTTAAAGTTTTGCATATACATATGATACAAGAAAAAAATAATTATTTCTCCATTTTCCATTTAAATCAATACTTCCTTATGTTTAAAACGATGGTTCATTAGTTTATTGTCCTTCAGCTAGTTAACATAATAAATTGCCATGTGGAGAAAATTTTGTTACGTAGTGGAGAGATGTATCTTTCCATTATATAAAATATTTTTCTCCATTACTGAGAAAGCCTGGTGAACAATACTAAAAGCATAATAGTGAATATATATTGTAGCGAGCTTAGGGATCGCTGGATTAATTATTTTAATAAATAAGAGCCGTTAAATCGATTCTCTTTGCAAACATTTTATTAGTCTGTTAATAACAACCGTGTCTTGATACTTCGCTTCCGTACTTATCGCTTCCTTACTTATCGCTTCTTTGAATGCTTACTTCTTCTTCTTCGATCTGCGTGCGACGTATTTATACCGTTTCCTCATTCTGACTCGGCGTTTCGTTTCCGTCCGTTCCATAACCTCGAATTTTCTACTGTTCATAGTCTCCAGTTTTCCAGTACTTTCTAGAATATTCTAGTACTTTGTTTTGGACTTTCTACAATATTCTAGTACTGATTGTCATATGCGTCACAATATCATGTGTCAAAAACGGACAACACTGTTCATTATAAAATATTGCAATTGTGTTGGATTATAATACTTTTATTCCTTTAATTAATAAATAATAAAAAAATCTCAAGGTATGAAAATATAAAATAATATTTGAAATTTCTTTATACTATAAAGTGATTTTGATGAATCCATGGTTTTTTTTTTTGATGTTTCCAAAATAAATTATCCATTTGCGGAGGATAAACCTTTTTTATGGAATAAAAATATTAAAATGAACTGTAGTTTGCAATAAAAACTTGGTAGCTATTTATATTTCAGGTGCAAACTTTATTTTACTAAAAACTGCAAGTAAATTCTGCTACTCCTATATTAGCCTAAATTGAAATTACACATATACTGAATCATTTAGAAAAACCAAGGCATCCAAAAATGAAACATATCTAATGTTCCTTTTTATTGGGTTGTGCCATATGAAATGTCCGATTTTCGCTCAGTTGGAAATAAAAAGTTCTCGAGTAAACATCTGTGCCAGAACGTTAAATTTTCTTTTTTTTTATAAAGTGAAGTGGTACATGTGCTTGACGTGTGGGAATTTTAGGGTTCGTTACAAGTACAGTTTTTTTTTTTCTAGGATTTGTTTACCATGCTGTCGGTAGTTCAAATTCGAGCCGTCTTCCTCTTGAATTTAAAATGGGACATAATGCGCCATTGGCAATGAAAAACATCAATGACGCATTTGGGGATGTAGCGGTAAACGAACGTACTATACGACGTTGGTTTGGAAAGTTCCGCTCGGGAGATTTCAGCTTCGGAAATGAACCACGTGAGAAGCCGGAAACGTTAGTTGACGACGTTATTGTAAGAGCAACGGTGGATGCGGACTCAACGAAATTGGTGCGGGAGATTGCACAAAGCATGGATACTCACCAATGACAACAAGTTGACACCTTTCTCTCGTAGGAAAGAAACTCTATAAGTGGGTACCCCTGAACTAAAGGAGTTCCAAAAACGACGGCGCCTGGAAATATGCGCATCGTTTAGATTAAAAAACCAAACTGAACCGTTTTTGCACCGGATAGTCACCTGTGATGAAAAGTGTATTCTGTATGATAGCCGTAAAATACCTGGGCAGTGGTTGGATGCACGTGAAAAACCAAAACACACTTCCAAGCCCGATCTTCACCCAAAAAGGTTATGGTGAGAATTTGGTGGACTTCGAAAGGACCAATCCACTTTTCATTTCTTCAATCAGGAGAAACGATAAACGCTATCAAATATTGAGGAAATCGACATATTGAATGCTAAATTGGTTGAAAAGCAACCTGCGTTGGTCAATAGGCAGGGCCCGATCCTTTTGCATGACAATACTCGACCTCATACCTCACAGGTAACAGTGCAAAAACTGTTGCAGTTAGGATTTGAAATTCTTTCGCATCCACCCTATTCTCCTGACATTTCCCCAACGGACTACCATCTTTTCCGCAATCTGGATTCATTTTGCAGGCAGAATGTCTTCCGGAACCGAGCAGAGGTCATAAAACCCTTTGAAGATTTCATTGCCTCAAAAAGTCAGTACTTCTAAGAAAACGGAATACTTGACATTGCATCACGTTGGAAGAATGTCATAGATGCCAACGGACCCTATTTTGTTTGAATAAAAATTTACGGATAAATAATATTGGCTTTTAAATGTTTACAATACAATCGGACATTTCATGTGGTACAACCCAACAGCCATTTACATTGCTGCATTTCCTAGACAGGGTCCACAGATAGTAGCTCGAAGTCAAAATAAAATAGTGTTTGGTGATTTAATTTGTTGAAATTATGACGTCTTTAAACCGGAAACCGCTAAAATATCACATTGTCAATCACCACAGCTCGCTTAATTATCCTTGAATATATGGCAACTTGATCTCAGTTAGTTTTATTATTGTCACTTTCAAATTAGTGATCATACATGCAACTTACAATGATAATGACTTAGGTATTATAAGAAACTGCTGCATGTAAACGTATCCCTATCACTGAAGGAAATATCGCAGTTATACTCATTAAAAAAAGGAGATGTAAAAAAAAGTATTTCAATGACGATGTTAAAATAATAGTTCGCAAATACTTTATTGAAGTTAAAAGCAACAAGCAAAATTTGAAAGTATACAAACAAAACATAATATTCAACTAATTAAGAACACACAAATGAGAGCACATGTGATACAGACCATGTTTTGGGAAAACCAATGTGCCACAGTGGTACTCGTATCACCTCATTTTTGTTGACTCATTAGCAGCGTCTCTGATCGTGGTGGATTATTTGAAACCACAACCAAAACAAAAAACGCTGTTAATAACCTGCCTTCGGGATAATTTCTGTGGTAGAATTCCAAAGGATAAAGTAAAATTCCAATGACTTTGGATGGTGCGTGACATCTGTGACTTTACACCTGACGCTACTAAATTGTTCATTCTCTGGGAATTTCCTAACAATTTTTTTAAACGTCTGAAATACCGGTTGTAGATAAAGAGCGCCAATGCCAAATTCTACAGTTTATTTGTCGAATCATCAGTATTTTGCTGGGAATGTACTGGAACTGTATAATTGAAGTTCAGAAAAGGTGCGGGAATCACATATTGAACTTTTAGAAAGTGGGTTCGATCGTATTCTCAATTGTATAGCGGTTTGGGAATGCTTTCAGATTATAAACGTCTAATCTTAAAATATAATGACAAGTAAAGCGGCGTAGTGAGATGGAAGTGCGGATTGGATAGACATAATTAAACATAACATGACGGAAGTAGATAAATTGTACATTGAGTAACTCATGTATTTAAGTTTACAAAGGAAATTTGGTTTATTTGTAATACTTACAGAATTCTAGAGGAAACATTACAGGAAACGGAAAAAACGCATCGAAAAATGGAAAACGTGAGTGATATGTTATTTCACTTTTATAATTTACAATTGAAAATCAATTGTACACTGCAAAACATTTTTTGATGGCAATGTATAACGAAAATAGGAATGCATCTGATTTCTCATGTTAAGTAATATTTTTCGCATTGTCTATAGTTGCGATGCATTTCAAAGGTTAGACACTGTCATATCTGTTTTTTTTATTTCCAGTGCTTACAGAATTTTATGATTACCCTTACAGCATAATGAAGAGAACGATTGCGAACGTTAGTTTAGAACAGTCAGAAGATAGAAATATCAATAGATATTGATATTGTTGAATTTATGAGAAACCGCTTCTGTAAATAGTGGCAAAAACATATAACATTTCTGTTTCAGTTAGGAATTATTTAGTGGCACTTTTGAACTCGAATATATTATGCCATACAATTTTATATCAGCATATGAAATGATTTTAGTTTCTCCAACACATAACCCATTTTCGAAACTCGATAGGTGTCCACATCGTTAAATGTTTAAATATAATGACCATATTGATGGCATCCTAAATCTATACCCGAACCTTCAAATTCTTATTGCAGACGATTTCAATGCACTATTCATGGCACCCCAGAAGCATAACAATCATAAAAATCAGCTCTTCGTAGAACTGCATATATAGGGACATATGCCAGACATTGACGGTTAGACCACTTGCATATTGGATATTTTCTTCACGTTTCACATTAACAAATGTACCAAGGACATTTTTGCGCCCTTGCAGCCGCCAGACAAGGCATGTATCAAGTAAATTATTATATTACAATATTACTATTTATTGACCTGTAGGAACCCGGAAGTTCATGACTTCACCGACTCGAGTCAGCCATCGTTCCCTGTCCTGTGCACTCTCCTTCCACGCTTGACTATCTGATCCGATCTCCTCAAGATCAACCCTTACATTGTCCTCCCATCTCCGTCGCGGCCGTCTTCCCGGTCTCTTTTCCGTTGGTCTACCGTCAAGAATGCTACACACGGTCCGATCGTTGCCAATTCGCGCCACATGTCCGGTCCATCTTAATCTCTGCGACCTGATTACTCTCACCATTGTAGGTTTGCGGTATAGCTCTTCCAATTCGTGGTTGTGGAATTTCTTCCATTGTCGTGCCTCCTCGTCATATTTACCGCCAAAGATACCCCTTAGAACTTTATTCTCGAATACGCGGAATTTGTTTTCTTCCCGTTTTGTGAGAGCCCATGTTTCGCATCCGTATAGAGCAATAGGCGTGCTGATGGTTCTATAGACACGGAGCTTTATGTTACGTGATAGCAGTTTGGATTTCAGCAGTTTACTGACTGCGTGCCAACTAGCGTTACCGGAATGCAGTCTTTTGTTAATTTCCTTCGACATTTCGTTACTGGCCGTCAGTATCGTTCCCAGGTATTTAAATTCTTTGACATTTTCAAATATCTTGCCCCTGATGTTTATGTGTGTTCTCTGAGTTCCACCTGCTCGCGCCATAATCATGTATTTTGTTTTGTCTTCATTTATTTCTAGGCCCACCTCTTCTGCCGCTTGCATGATGATTTCACAGTTTTTACTTACAGTTTCTAGATTATCGCCCAGAACGGCGATGTCATCCGCATATGCAAGCACTTGTGTGACCCCGTTCAGGAAAGAACCGGCCATGTTGTCGTCTTGTACCTTTCTGATGACATACTCGAGGACAAGGTTAAAAAGACATGGTGAGAGGCCATCCCCTTGTTTTAGTCCGTCCCAGATTTCGAATTGTTCTGAGAGGTGGTTTTTTATTCTAACTCGCCCCTATTTTTCGTTGATGCAACTTTTAATGAGGCCGGCATATTTTTTCGGGATTCCCAGCTCAACTACAAAATGGTAGAGTCTTTGCCTTGCGACTGAGTCGTAGGCTTTTTTGAAGTCAACGAACAGTGAACCGTCTCTCCGTATTCCCACTTCTTTTCCAGCAGTTAGGCAAAATGTTGTGAACATTTGGTCGCTTGTTGACCGGTTCCTGCGGAATCCGAATTGGTTGTCTCCCAGTATTTCTTCTGCGTACGGTGTGATTCTCGCCAGAATGATATTGTTAATATTTTGTATGCGGTTGGGAGCAATGATATTCCTCTGTAATTTTCGCAGTCAGATCTGTCGCCTTTTTTGAAAATGGGGACGACTATTGAGGTTTTCCATTCTTCCGGAGTGAGTTTCTTATCCCATATTGTTTTGATGAGCTGGTGGGTCTTCGAGCGGTTGCCTCTCCTCCATGCTTCACAAGCTCTGTCGGTATGCAGTCGACTCTGGGAGCCTTGTTGTTTTTCAATCGATTTATTGGGTCTACAGCTTCGTCGAAAGAGGGCTCTGGGATCTGAGGCTCGTCTGTATGTACGTCTGGTGCGTTTATTTGTGGTTGATGGGTGCGCACATTGAGCAGGTTTTCAAAGTACTGCTTCCACCTTGTCACGATGTTGTTTGTTTCTGTGACCAGATCGCCGTTCGTGACTCGAATTATTTTGCTCTCCCTCGGTAGCCATTTCTAATTGTATTTATGCCGGCATACATACCTCTGATGTTCTTTGCTCTGGTATTTTCTGGGATTTTTTCGATTCGAGTCTTCTCCCATTCGCGTTTTTTGCGCTTGAAGAGTCTCTTTCCGAATCGTCGCGTATCTTTCAGCGTTGACTTCATCATATCTTTCTAAGTGGATCGCTCTGAAGCGTTTACGTTCTTCGATCTTCGTCCTGCACTCATCGTCAAACCAAGGTTTGGACTTAATTGTTTTCTTGAATCCTAATACCTTTTGGGTTGTTTGTTTGATTGTGTCTCTGATCGATGTCCATTTAATATCCACACTATTGGCTTCCTCTTCCTCACTGCTCCCATGAAGTAAATTACGAAAATAAATTATAGGGTTAACGAAAAAAATGCAGGCTCAAATCATATAACGTCTTCAGAAAGTTGAATTTAAGAGTCTAAATGACTTTTATTTTAACTGCAGTGCTATACAGGCCATAGAAATTTCTATGCATTGTCAAGAACATCAAAAACATTGCTTCCTTACATATTTTATTGCTTATACTAGGCGATAATCACGACATTAACGCAAAAGGAAACACAAAGCCCTAAGGATTCGCGAAACTATACGTGTCTTAAGCATTTGCCAATATTGATTGGACTACTGAGGAGATCACTCATGATGGTCCTATTGGGTCGATCCTGAGATTAGGCTACCAAAACAAGCATTACACTTGCTCTTTTTATAAATAGACATGTACATCCATCGAAAAGAACATCGCTAGGTATGTACGGCGAAAGGCATAAGAAAAACAAAAGATTGATAATGTATAATTTAGAGTGGTTGCGAAGAGCCAGTAAGTTAATGTAAGAATGGTATTTGTAAAATAGAATTTAACATTTAGTCTTAAGTAAAATCTGTAATTGAATTGTTAAATAAATGTGGAGATAAAAGAAAAACAAAAAAACACCTAGCTGGAATAAGCATAGAGGAGCCTGCATGGAAAGCCCCTTGTGGCAGGATGTATGGAAGGAGACAACGCGGGAGACCTTGTCTACGATGGAAGGATGGTGTAGGCCAGGACGCCCAGAGCCTGGGAGTGCCAAACTGGATGACAGCGTCTTGAAATCGGGACCGATGGAGAGATTTGTTAACTAAGATCAAGACTCGACCCCGGTTGTAAGGACTACAAATATATAGTTAGCTTTTAGTAATTGTTAGAGGTTTTTTAATCGGGATTTCAGTGATATTATCTCCTGGTGTTTCTGTCTGTAAACTGTCTGTACAATTATTTTAGTTTTGATAGCAGACTGCACTTTTCCCTGTGAAGTGCGTTTATTGTTGTGTTTCTATCATCATCATCGGTACTACAGCCAGGATCTGTAACTGAAATGTGGAGTTAAAACAAAAAACAAAACATCGCTACCTTTTCTTGTGAAATGAAATTCCCCCCAATTTCAGCGTAAGATTAATTTGTTCAATACCCAATTTAGTAAGCTTCATATAAATTATAAATAGGTCCGCAAGGATCGCTTGCCGCTTAGCTTGGGAAGTTTTCCACATTCAACATTCCATTCACTGGAAGTTTTAGATAACGCGTTATCTTAAACTGTGTAAATTGTATGAGTATTTAGTATTATTACTATTAAGAGGGAAAACCACATTAGACGGTTCAATAAATCGATTATTTTATTATTTAAATTATTATATATATATATATTCAGAAATATGCTCAAAAATGTTCAAGGCGAAATTTTTAGTTTTCGGTAATTTTTTTTTAAATGCGTTTTTTTTTCGATATGTGTTTTCTTTAAATGGCCTGTAGTGTCACTCGAAAAATAATTGTTTATCAATGCAAACGAGAGTTTTTATTGTTTTTTATTGAATTATCTATTAGTTGAATCTACTTTTGGACAAAAAACACATTTTGAATGTATTTTTTTTTTAAAGAAAAACAAAGCGAGAAAATGAAGAAAAAAAAAACGGTTTCATCATAATCGGCACTACAACCGGGAACCGGTCTTGGCCTTATTTAGCAAGTCCTGAGGCTTGTTAAATTTTCCATAATGATTTGTTTATTCCGGGCAAGGTCATTAGTCTTGCGACAGAGGCTCCCGGACGGGGAATCGAACTCCGATTTCCGCGCGACAGGCGGGTATACTAACCACTATACTATCGAGGAGCGAATTTTCATTTTCAATTACCTCTTAATTATTCGAATTTCCATATTTTTGACTAAAAGTGGGTTTCAGCTAATAACTAAGATAACTAACCTATACATTGTAACTAAGCTTTGTAAATTGCTTCCAGATTAATTTCGCGACCTCTTGATTGCACGCCGACCATCATAAACAGTAACTAGAGAATTTCCAAGAAGAAGTCTTTAAAATGTTACTTTATGTAGTTCAAAATATAAATAAAATGATCTTTAAGCTTCAATCACCCTTAATCATTCCTTCCTTTAGAAAAAATTCACGAAAAAAGCATAAGTCAGGATCCTACCATATATTACCGCCTTAAGATTTTCCTAAGGTGTAACACATTATAATAACCTGGTTTTTAGTCTTACTTCTAGTTGACATTAATCAGTAAAATGGAAACATTCACGTTTCTGGGTCAGTGTTTGCATTCTATTTTCAAATGGGGAAAATCTCATTCGATTGCGCACACAACTCGTGGTGGCCGAACTTAACTTGCATATTTAAGAATACCAACAAATATATGGAGATGTAAGCAACGAGAAGTTCTTTAGACTGTGGTTTTTTTAAATCAAGCATTCAAATTGCTTTGAATATAATTTGCTTTTAATACAACTTAAAATTCGACTGTCTGATGGGATGAGGAATTGGGTTCACTTTAAATTAAGTAGTTCGTTAAAGGTCATAGGAGAATCTTTGCGGATATGATTGACATTTATAAATATTAATCTCAAAATTATTTGGGAACCAAATCTAAAAGATATCTAAGGATGCCACCAACGGCTGATGACATTTAAACATCTTCATGTCTACACAAATAAATGACTGAATCTCTCAACATGTGAACTCATCACAAATGTATCGTATGCAAATGAGGCGGTCGAGATAACTTCCCAAAGTACTCAAAATTAACCCACAAATTAGTCAGAAACACCAATTATCCACACGATTTTCTAAGAACCACACACCATCCACGTGAAATATGGTAGAAAACCCAAAGCTCCCAGTCTTACAACAATGACTTGTGACGGAGATGGTGAGATCTTTGGGAAGGTGGCACGGTATCGGTTCGAGTTTACAAAGTCAGACTAACCCCAATTTTATTCACTTTTTTAATAATATGAGATCACGTGTGACAGCGTTTTGTCTTAGTTGCATCAACGAATCCAAGAAGTCCACTATTGATTGATTGAGAAGTATGATATATTTCTAGACTTTACTTTCTAACACACTATAAATCAAAATCAATTTTAATTTTCTTTACATATAGACAGTACATACTCACGACATTTGTGTGAAATAAAGAGGGCATCAAGACGATTTAAAAGTGCATAAAAACATCGGTATGTTCACTTCTATCAAGAGAACTAACGTGAGAAAACAATGCTAATTAATGTAATCGTGCGAATTAAAATCTCTTTGTACTACGAACATTCTCTTTGAATTCCTCATTTGTTGCGATGGAAGAAGAAGCAAATATAAAAACGTATGGGTCAACCTCTTATAAATTTGTGTCTTTCCGAAACCCGGAATTCCCCAATGCGTCGTTATACACTTTCAGAAAAGAAACCGTTTTACACAAATAAGATTTGCACCCCACAAAGATAAAGCAACGAACTCCAATATAGACGGTCTTGGAAATCCATATGAGCATACTTTCTCGTTTAGTATTCATCAAGCAAAAATGAGCAATGAAATATTCCAGATTTAACTGGTTTGTGCTAACTTTGAAACAAGACTGTTTCAAATAAGAAATGTAACTATGAGTACCTCGGCGGAAGTAGTCTACTTCCGTGATGACTTTGTTTTGTAACGTATATACATTAAATGAATCTAATAATCATTAGTAAAGGCAGTCTTGTCTAGTTTAGACAATTCAAAAGATCTCTGGAGTGACATAATTGAAATTCATGACAAACATCTCTTTTTTATCGGAAATGAGAACCGCCGGCACGCGTGGGAAAAATCTAGTTAGTTTAAAGCTCCTGCCTATTTGTTAATATCTTCATAAGAATGGTAGTGTAATTGCTTGCGAAGGGTTGACCGGATGGACTGGAATAAATGACAAACCTGTTAAGCAATGTCTGGTGAATTAGTCGTGATGTGAGGTAGAATTTTCTAGTTTTGTCGCCATATCTAGTTCTGGACAGGTTCGACAACAAGAGCCACCAACAAACATTTTTGGATTAAAGCTTGCCTTATACATTTTAGTTGAAAGTAGTAGTTTACATGCGCTAGATCATCATTTCAAATCATGCACACGTGAAACTTGTTAAAGAAACCCGCTTATTGTTTTGGAATTTTAATTCAACTGTAGCTAAAAAGTATGCTAATCTAAGTTGAGATCAAGAGAAGTAAAGTGTGCAGAAGCGGTCATTGTCACACAGTAAGAATAATAAACCTTATTAATCATAGAAATTTCAACAATACGCACCTAACTCTTAATAAAGAATATAGAAAATAAAGGATTTCATCAATGAGATCAACCAGATAAATAAAACAGGTTGTTTCACCAATTAAGCAGAATTTGCATTAATTGAGACTATTAACGAGATTTCGATAAGAGGACGACAACTCGGTCAAAGATAAGAAAAGAGCTGCTTATGAGCCACTAGCTTTCAAAAAGAATATGCGCGATATTGAGAACATGGGTTTTCAAACGTTTCGAGACGACAGGGACGGAATGAAAATTCTATTAAAAACAAGAAGTTTCTCTATTAATTCGGCAAAAAGACAACAATGACCCAAAATAATGTCCTATACTTCATTTTATTCGTACATCCATTCTGAGCCTTGAGAAATATCGTCACTGATTTGATTATAAATAAACTGACAAAAAAAAAATGATATAAATAATTTAAAATCGTAGAATCAGAGTTTCAGCATAGTATCTTTATATTCCCATATTCACATTCATCGTAAAAAAAGGAGTTAGTTTAAGTAGACTCAGATTTTTGATTTGCAAAAAAAAAAATCACTATTAACATGCATTCAAAACCGATGAGCATCGATACGTTCCTTCCCAATTGTCTCCCTCTTTGCACTTGTATTATGAAAAAAAAAACATACCACATCAGTAAAGTCCATCGGTCTAGCTTCTCCAAATCTTAATTCTACTCTGAGCTCGTAAATATAAGGAAGGAGTTTACATATTAAAAAATGGCTAGTTTTATAATATGCAGACAAGAGAGTGAGACTTTATAACACTCTTAAACGTCCAATTACGGCACTAAAGGAAAAGTATTATTACAGTGCATGATACGAGGGCAGTTTGATAAGTCGGTGACATTTTGAATAAAACATTTTTTTTTTTGGCAAATAAGCATTTTATTTGGCAACATGGTCTCCTTTTATCTCGATACATTTAGTCCAGCTTTTTTTCAATTTGTTTATTCCTTCCAAATACTAGGTTTCCTTAAGGCGCTCAAAATAGGCGTCAGTGGCTGTAACGAGGCTCCTTGATAGTATAGTGGTTAGTATACCCGCCTGTCACGCGGGAGACCGGGGTTCGATTCCCCGTCGGGGAGCCTCTGGCGCAAGACTAAATGACCTTGCCCGGAAAAAACAAATCATTATGGAAAATTTAACAAGCCTCAGGACTTGCTAAATAAGGTCAAGACCGGTTCCCGGTTGTAGTGCCAATGATGATGATGGTTGTAACGACCTTTTAATTCGACCCAAATCTCTTACCGCCCAATTCATTTTGATTTTTTCTTCCTTTTGGCGCAAGGCTGATAACCTTGCCCGGAAAAACAAATTATTATGGACAGTTTAACAAGCCTCGGCTATGGACCGGATACCGATGGAGAGACTTGCTAAATAAGGCCGATGATGATGATGATTCCCTTCAAATACTAGGTTTCCTCAAGGCCCCCAAAATAGGCGTCAGTTGCTGTAACGACCTCTTCATTCGACCCAAATCTCTCACCGCCCAGCCATTTCTTCAGGTTTGGAAACAGGAAATAGTCGCAGGGGGTTGAATCTGGAGAATATGCTGGATGGGGTAGCAGTTCGTAGCCCAATTTCTGGATTTTTGCCATGGCGACTACACACGTGGGCACCTGTGCATTGTTTTGATGGAATAGCAGTTTTTTCTTCGACAAATGCGGTCATTTCTGCTTCAAATCTATATCGAATCTGTTCAAAAGCTCTGAATAATATTCGCCGGTGATTGTTTTTACCCTTTTCAAGGTAATCGATGTAAATAACACCGCGTTTATCCCAAACAAGCGTGGCCATGATCTTGTTGGCCGACAGATCCACCTCTGCCTTTTTTGGTGCACGTTCACCCAGAAAAAGCCACTGTCTTGATTGTTGCTTGGTCTCTGAAGTGTTGTGATGGATTCAAGGTTCGTCCACAGTAACGAAACGGCGCAAAAACGCGTTTGGATTACGACTGAACAACACCAAACACTCCTTTGAAGGGGCCAGATGATTGCGCTTATGGTCGAGTGTGTGCAATCGCGGGTAGTTTTTTCTTATCCAAATATTCATGTAAAATATACATGATGCACCCACCCAGTTGAGATGCCTACAGCCTCAGCCACCTTATGCACTTTCATTCTCTGACCGTCCAATATCAATCCATGGATTTTATCGACGATTTCTGACGTGACAAGCTGAACCGACATCCCTTGTGCTGGTACGACTACAACGGAACTCAGTAAACCACTTCTTAATCATTGAAATTGATGGTGCAGAGTCTCCATAGTATTTATCAAGCATTTCCTTGGTTTCGCTAATGGTTTTTTTACACAAAAAATAATGCTTAATCAGCACACGAATTTCACTTTTTTCCATTTTCGTTAAAATTCACGAGCTGTCAAACTTTCAATGACTGTCAAACAGAAACTAAATGCCATAACTTGCTCAAACGTTGACAACAGTCTATTTTTAGATGGCAGTTGACGGTGGCAGTGTTACATTAAAGGTATTCTGGTCTAGAATTTTGAAGAAATCGTTTTTTTTTTCTTTTTATATTTTCTTATAGTTATACTTTTAAGAATATGCTGTTGTAGTGCTCGCAACCCTACCGTCTTCCCAAAATCCTTACCTCAATCCTAACTTATCCATTTAACCCTAAAATCCCATAATATACATTTATACACTTTATATAGTAAATATATCCTTTAATATCTTTTTTCCTCAAACACATTTGCATATCAATTCAATTTCCATAATTCCTACATTTACAAACTAATCAATTCAATTATACATTAGAAATACAGTCATCATCCCTAATTCTCAAATTGCATATCATAACATAACATACACATACAAAATTTCAACCTATCCATTTCATAACAACATTTCACACAATTACCGTTATCCCAAAAATACCTAAGCAGCTGCGATAGTTTGCAATGAAAATTGAGATGGGAATTCTCATTTACAGATAAGAGGATTAGTATGAAAAGTATGATGGGAAATTTCCTTTACAAGATGAGGGGAAGAGAATTGGAAAGGGAAATAGAAATTTGTCAAAGACAGTCTGGTTAGAGAACCCCACGGAGGAGGTATCCGCGATTCGAAAAAAAAAAAATCGAGCTTAACGGTGTCGACTAGTAACGTGATTGTGCGATTCGTATTTTAAAAGAAAATATATATTCGTTTCGATTCTGTAAAGTCGTTGTGAGAACAAAACATTAAAAATTTGTGAATTAAATTCTTAAACCTTTACAACAAGTAATTCAAAAATAAAACAAAAATTAAAATATTTCGCAGTGTTTCATTTGTGTGATCGTCTCCGTGTTCCGGTTCGTTTAATTTCTTTTATTGCGGACGGTGTTTGGCGGAACACCGCAGCCATCAACAGTCGACTTAAAGGACAAAAAACAATCCGCCAAAAAGCTACTATACCCTGAAATTTTTAAACGCGTTTTTCTCGAAAGCACTTTTTTCAAGTCTATTGACACGATATCTCAACTTCTAATGAACCGATTGACTTGAAATTCGATACACACTTTCTTGATGTAACGCTCTAAAGTCCCTAATAAGCTTTACAAAAAAAACAAATTTTTACTATTTTAAAAAAATTAATAACCCGAAAAAAATAATGAGAAAAATCAAAATTTTTTTCAAACAGTTACCATTTTGCGAAAACTTTTTTTTTATTTCTTCGAGGCAGGGACGATTACAACACTTTCACTGATTAAGAACCTATTTTTTTTTTTTTTTTTTTTTTTAAGATAATTAGAAGAGTCAAAATCATGTCAATCAGGACGCCGGCTTTTGTTTCAACCCCCCACTTCACCACCCTGGAATTTTGGAAATGTTCGACTTTTTTTTTAAATTTTCATTTTTATTTTGTTATGATATAAATAAATATTGGGCAAATATCCGATAGTAAAAATATTTTTCGTTTTTTTTTTAACACAATTCTAAAAAATATTCAAATTTGGCCTTCTACACCAGAATACCCCCTTAAAGTTACTGCGGGGAACTTTCAAAAAGTCACTGACTTATCAAACTGCCCTCGTATTACTCTAAGCACATAAGAATGTGCTGAATGCAATTGCCTACCCTTTGCTTTATAAATTTGGAAATAACTGATAAAATATGAATAATTACTAGTTCACATACATCTACCAGGTGTACCGGTGTGAAGTGAGCGTCAAGATACAAATGTATCGGTAGGGAACGTTTGTTGTGAACGAGCACATATATTTTTTTATTTGGTTGCTATGACATCTGTCAAACATATTTAGTATGCATCAAGTCATTGTACAAACAACATCATTTTTTTAACCCTGTTAAAAATGTCGAATTTTGTACCAGAAAATGATGATTTGCACAAATGTTAAATGTTGCACAACAAACAATTTTTGGACGTTTAAAAGCTATGGGAACGATCCAAAAGTGTGGAAACTGGGTGCCACATGAATTGAATCACAGGCAGATGGAAAAGCGAAACACCGCATGTGAAGTGTTGCGTCTACGTCACGAAAGGAAGTCAGTATTGCATCGAAATGTGACTGGTGATGAAAAATGGATTTATTTTAAAAATCCTAAACACAAAAAATCATGGGTACATCCAGAAGCATCAACATCGACAGCAAAGCCTGATCGGTTGGGAAAAAAGACAATGCTCTGTGCTGGTGGGACCGAAAGGGGTGGTGTATCATGAACTTCTAAAACCTGGCGAAACTGTTGATGCGCAACGTTACCGACAACAAATGATCAATTTGAACCATGTATAGATCGAAAAACGACCAGAATGGGCCAGAAGACACGGAAAGGTAATTTTGTTGCATGATACTGCACCGAATCATCCAGCAAAACCCGTCAAAGAAACAATAAAAGCTCTCGGCTGGGAAGTGTTACCCCACCCGCCGTATTCACCAGACTAGGCTCCTTCCGACTACCATTTGTTTTCATCGATGGGGCACGCATTGGCTGAGCAGCATTTCAATTCCTACGAAGAAGTCGAAAATTGAGTCTCCGAATGGTTTGCCTCAAAAGACGACCGGTTTTATTGGCGTGGTATCCGCAAATTGCCAGAAAGGTGGTCGAAATGTGTAGAAAGCAATGGCCAATACTTCGAATAAAATGTTTTTTACTTTTTTTTTAAAAATGTTTTTTACTTAAAAAAAAAACGCTCACTACATACCGGTACACCTGATATATTATGGCGATTGCATTTTTACACTTGGTAACAATTTATTTGAAAGCTCTGGCGGTCGGAAAATATGTTATTTTTCGACATCACAGTTATTAGGAGGTCAATAATTTTTTGTTCAATCAGTCCGGACAGAAAATGCGAATTGAAAACTTGGACATAGAAGTTTAAACGTAGTAAAATGAAAAGTTGAACTTAATTAATTTAAAATTTATGCAATAAGCATAAAAAAATTAAGTCTAAATAAAATTGTAAAAGTAATAATTCCAATAATAGGTTTCCTAATTTTCTAGTTAAAAGCTCTTGGGGGAGAAAACCTTCAGAATTCCCTATCATTGGGTTTGGTTTGGACACGTTTTTGAAAAATTGATGCCCCGGCCTTATTGATATTTTACATATTTCCTCTAAATAGGATCAACTTGTGTTTTTCTTTTATCACAACATATTTTACAGGGCAATAAGTCGTAGGGAGGCAATTGCATTCAGCAATAAGTCGTGTACATGTGTCGAAGACTGTATTTTTTTGCTGACAACTCTGACAAAACCTCGATTTTTTCAAATTCTTCATTTAGAGGCAAACTGTACGCACATATCAACAGAAAGGAAGTAGTTTTATCATTATTTCAAATTTCATCATCATCATCATCATCATCGGCACTACAACCAGGAACCGGTCTTGACTTTATTTAGCAAGTCCTGAGGCTTGTTAAATTTTCCATAATGATTTGTTCTTTTTTCCGGGCAAGGTCATTAGTCTTGCACCAGAGGCTCCCCGATGGGGAATCGAACCCCCGTCTCCTGCGTGACAAGCGTGTATACTAACCACTATACTATCGAGGAGCTCTATTTCAAATATAACTATAATAAATCATCCTACTCCAGAAGAAATGTGTCAATTTTGCCAAATTGTGTCCATCGCCTACACAAATAGAGTTTTGACAACAACAAAAATCGATTAAAGTCTTAAGAAGAAATAAAACAGATAAAAGATATTCTAACAAATGTCATAGAATCGTCAATTGCCGCTTCATAATATTGAACTAAAATATTTTAATTAGGTAACCCTTAGCAAGTGGAAGCGAGAAATAAAGATTAACAAAAATTAAGCAGTTACCTCGATATTCAAGCCGACCTGAGCCTAATTGGGTAAATTGCTGAACGGTTTCTTCTACAGTTTTACTCAGATTTACTTGAAACTTAAGAATTTATTAATATATGGTGTACTATTCATCATCATCATCATCGGCACTACAACCTGGAACCGGTCTTGGCCTTATTTAGCAAGTTGTTAAATTTTCCATAATGATTTGTTTTTTTTTTTCGGGCAAGGTCATTAGTCTTGCGCCAGAGGCTCCCCGACGAGGAATCGAACCCCGGTCTCCCGCGTGACAGGCGGGTATACTAACCAGTATACTATTGAGGAGCATGGTGTACTATTAAGTTGACAAAAAAATGGGTTGTTTTTTTGAAAATACCAAACCCGAACACCTATCCCTCTCATATTGAATTCCGCAAGTAGATATTTCTGACTCCTTTTATCTAGTCAAAGGTCGACACTAAGTTCCGAAAGCAACGAGTTTTGGTGGCTAATGGAAATCACTTTTTATGTTCATTTTAACTTCATAATCCATTTTGTCACTTGACCTGAATTCATTAATTATTGTCATTTACATTATTATTATTATTAAGAAAGAAAGGCATTCGTTTTTTTATTACTCTCATACTGTTTCATTTTCCGGCGATCACATTTTACGATTTTTATAGAACTTGCATCCAGAACTTATTTATAAAAATAATATTTGCTTGATGTCAAAGAGAAAATTCAGCAAAGAAAATGGTCTCTTATGTGTGAAATATTCTAAATAAACAAAACAATTTCGTTCCTGTATATACAAATTTATGTTACAAATACCTTCACAATTCGAGCAGACAATTTATTTTAAAAAGTCCACGTCTAAATACTGTCTACATCGGATTCCGCGTCTATAAATGGACGCAGTAGACAAGAGTACGATTTACAGCGTCGTGGCACACTTTCAAGATTATTTTTAAAAATTCCTCATATAATCGTTGTCGAAAAATTTGAATTTATTGCGATCAACGTTTTTGGGGGTTATGCCAGCCCCTGAGTTACTTTTACAGCATCAAATGTTAAACTAAACCATCAATTGGCAACATAAGATTTATGCCAGGTAAGAAAAATCATAAAACATCCGTTTCTCATGTTTTCCCACTAACATAAAAGAAATATGGGAACTTTTTTAAGTCGCTGGGCGGCAGGGTGTTCAGATGTTGAAATCCAAATGTTCATAGCACGCATTTCGTCTGCTTTTATTTACGTTCACACAATACACGAGCGTATGACGTTGCAACCAGGAGAGCTGTTCGTCCGATAGCAGCACGAAAAAAGAAGAAATAACAGAAGATTTCTTGGGTTTTTCCACAATTCCAAAGTCAAAAGCCAATAAAAGCAAATTATAGCAACGTATCTATGTAGGCAGACAAACACTCTCGCGTACAGATGTATCTATACTTGTTTATAGCCCGACAGCGTTACGTACAGACAGAAAATATTCATCTGGCGGACGAATTTTAATAGACACAACTTAACGATCGTTACCGATTCTTTTGTTTTTTATTTTATTGTTGTATTTACAAGAAGAATGTGGGGTGACCCTTGCAATATTTTTGGGAAATGTTAAGCTCTTTTTTAACGACTTAATGTGGACACAGAATTAATGTAGATTGTAGGCGAACAAATCGTCGTTACATTAGCAATAAAGTCACTGGACCTAAAAAGGTAGCTGTATCTAATTGAACATTTAAATGTTTTCACTGGCATTTTAGTTTGGGATTTTTATACCTTTGGTGTTAGTAATTAATTTTAGTATAGCATATAATTCTTTGTCTTTCTTAAATTTGCTTAATATTAATTTATGGGTTGATGTATTCATTCATACTAGTCCTGTGAATTAAAGAAAGATTTATTTTCTAAGATTGCCTAAGAGCTATTTAGTGGTTACATGCTACCCCCCATTTTTTTTCTTAGTAAATGCTTTTCGCTATATTACGTTTATTTTACTCATTTGCTTCATTTTGATATTCGTTTACATCAGTTTTCTCTCCGAGTGTATTTTCTTTACCATTTTATTAATGTTGGTTTTGTTTCCCACATTTTAATTTTGTTATTTTTCTTTACATTAATGTATTTATCCTACGTTAGTAGCATTAAAATGTTTCATCGTCATCATCATTATCGGCACTACAACCGGGATCCGGTCTTGGCCTTATTTAGCAAGTTTCGAGGCTTGTTAAATTTTCCATAATAATTTATTTTTACGGGCAAAGTTATTAGCCTTGCGCCGTATTAAAATGTTTAGTTTTTTTTAATTATTTATTTTTATTGAGAGTGCGCAGAATAGGAAACAGTGGCGTAGCCGGGTTAGTGAGGTCATAACTTTCGGATTCCTACAGACCAATAAAGAGAATAGAATATTCTTACCTCTTACAGTTTATTTTCTAAACAATTTACTAGTTTATTTTTAGAGAAGATATAAGAAAAGAAAAGGAAGAAAGTAGTAAATGTCATAACGCATTGGCTCTATGTATGTCAGTTGTTGCGTGGTTTTTGGTACCTTCACCAGAGAAGCTCATCCCAACAACGAACAAAAACATACCACTCCAGCAAAGATTTAGGTCGACATCTTATTCAGTTTCCCAAGCATAGTGTGAGGAGCGAATTTTTTCAAAAATGCAGTGCTAATAGTGCATTTATCTAATACATCGTGACAATTTTTATAGAGTTCTACGCATTATTTCTTATTATATCCGAATCGCCCCGTCAAGTTTCCACAGCTGTGGTAGAAAGTGTTGGCATTTTAAGCGAAAGTTCGCTTATGTTTAGAGGCAGTTCATCCGGTTCTTGTCTTTACGTTGACATCTAAGAGCCTTTCTAAAATACACTTCAGCTAAGAGAAGCGAACCTGTAACCTGAAGATATGCATTAAAATTACGACAATTCGTGTTTGGAAAATTACGAGGTTTTCTCTGAACTTAACAGCTTTTGTTTGTGTGGCGGTTCCGGTGCCCGTAATCACAATATATGATGTAGTTTGACCATTGTTTCCCTCAAGGCAATTTATCTGTCGCTTCTTTTCTACTTACACCATACATTTCCCTTTTTTCTATAAGGGTACTAATAATCAATTTAAATTTATAGGTTAAACAATAATGACTATAGAGGCAATAAGGACATCCACAGTAGAACAGTAGTAGATTTTTTTTTTTTTTTTTTTTTTTTTTTTTTTTTATTATTAGACTTCTCTCGGGAGAGGCGAACCTATAGCGTCGCGTGTGCCACCAAATATCTGTTGCAGTTCTTTTCGAACAATTGCAGGTTGTAACGCTCCGGGAACACTCGCGCGGGGAGTTCCATAGCTTCCCCGCTCTGTAACGGAATGAGTTCTGATGTAGGAATGTTCGCGCCGTCGGGAGATGAACCACAAACGGGTGCGATCCGTCGGATTGTCTTGTGGAGCGTATATAAGCCGAATTGCGTGGAACAATACCAGGAATCTCCGAAGAACAGTACCCGTGATAATATCTGTAAAATAGACAGAGGTCAGCTACACGCCTTCGATGTGATAGCGACTGTAGTCCCAACGTCAGTGCCGAGTCCCCGATCAGGCGGATCGGTCGCCTCTGTATGCTCTCAAGGAGGTCGAGGGTATGTTTAGGAGCCGAGCTCCAAACATGAGAGCAATATTCGAGCGCGGGTCTAATTTGGGAGGAGAAGCAGTTGGACCGGAGTAAAATATTTCTTGGCTCTAAAAAGATAACTCAGTTTTCCTGAGGCTGACCTGGCGATGCTCGACACGTATTTATGTCATGATATATTCCCATAGACCGTGGGAAAGGCCAATTTTAAGGAATGTCTCTTCTATGAATATATAGTCTCTTCTATGAATATGCAGTATTTAGTTTTCAGGTTTTTATGGATGGTAGAATGTCCGTCGGTTTACATTGACAAACGATTTTGCGCGGAATATTTGTCGATCAAAGATTTAGACTTTGAGATAAAAGCTCCTTCAGTCAACCCACACGAGATTTCCATTTAAAGTCAATTTTATACAGAAACCACAACAAAAATCGGTCCTTAGTTGCGTGGCATGAGCATGACACCATCTGTCTAGTTTTCTCGGGATTCCAATCTTCAGATATCAATAATATGAACACCGTAATTCCATTTCCAAACAATTTTTTCGGTCTTCTATTCAAGAATCTCCTATTATTCAACATAATATAATTTGCGCAGTCGTACATGTTATATTAATTTGAAAAAAGTTTCTCTAGTTCTACATCATATGATAATTTCCTATTATCCGGGTACTTATTATATTTATTGTAAAAATATTATGTATAGAGTGTTTCACGGGGTTTTGTTGCATTGCGTAAAATTGTCAGTTCATTGTAACCATCACTTGGAGAGTTATTGTATATATATAATTTATTAATCACAATACCGTGCATAGAATTCTTGACGGTAAACTAACGGGGAAGAGACCGAGAGGACGGCCGCGACGGAGATGCGAGGACAATGTTAGATTGGACTTCGAGGAGATCGGATCGGATGATCGAACGTGGAAGGAGAGCGCACAGGACAGGGAACTTCCGGGTTCCTACAGGCCAGTAAATAAAAATAAAAAAATTAATCACAATACAATAGACACAACCAATCGTTCTTTCGTCTAAGGACACAAAAGTGACTACAAATGTAAACATAATATATGTTCAATTATAGGATATTTTTGGCATTACACACTTTTAAATTTTGCCCATTTTTTATAATTGTCTTTCAAATTCTTTTTCCTTATACGCACTTATTTCAGCGAAAAGTCTTGTCGAGTGGACAATTCAACAAAATTTTTGATATTTTAATCTCTCTTTTACTACCCTTTTGAAGGTTTTGAAGGTATATACATAAGTCCTAAATACTGTCTTAAAAGAGGCAAGTCGTGCGTGAACTATAAATCAATTTACTTTCAACTGTGGTCGATAAAAAGATGTTAAACAGCAAAAATATGTGAACCCTAATACATTCTCACTACTTTTCATTAAAAATAATAAAATGGTGATGTCCTATTTGATAAATCACAACTAAAAATCCAACGTTTAATTGTTGAAATCGTAGCATTTATTTCTCTCTTTCGTTATATTGCCTAAAATAGATGACTGCATAGTTTGTGAATGTGATTTTAAGAAAGCAGACGGAAAGTTCCCCTAAAATAAAAATCTATTTTTTGCGTGTGGAACGCAAATACCATGTATTTCAGTTTGTGTACTGTAACAGTGCGCTGTGTGAACCTCGGTGTGTCTACAAAGAATTTATCTTTAGACACACAGACGTTATTTTCAAATTTCCCAACAGCGCATGAACATACCTTGCTTCTTTTCACATTCTAATAATATGAACTGGAGTCAAACGAAGACGGGTTTCTCTCGTTCTGTACGGGGGACTTCCTTCTCTAAATAAAACAGAGTTTTGGGTGGGGAAAAGAGCAAGGACACGAGGACATATTTTCCTGGGTTTTTCCAGAAGAAATGCTTAATGACGTTTTTTATTGATGTTTGCGCTGCGTGGGTAGAGTTTACTTGTTATTGACTTCTATTTTTAGAACTAGTTGTTTACTGGTACACTACTCCGCTTTTTCGCAGATACGTGTAACGATTGAATAAAGAGAAACATTTTGTTTGTTTAGTTCGGTTAATAATTTACACTTTTTATGGATATATCAAATAGTACAATTTACAAAAAATAGGAGAAATGTTTACTGTCTTAAAGCTGTCAAAAATTAGATACCTGTCTTATATTATAAGATGACGCGCATACCCCTTAATAAAGGCAGCTATGCAAAATACAAAATATTATATGGGAATAAGGACCAAGAAATTAAGCACAAGATATTAGATATTTAAATGAACATCACCCAGTAACCCGTGTTATTTGTGTAAACATAAGATTATATCTTATTTGTAAATGTACGTGCTTCTATTTGAATCATTACTATTATGACATCTGGAAGATAACTAAAACAAGGTCGGCTCATAGATTATTGTGCATAATAAAAAAAACAACACTTGCTCCTTAGTTTTTAATATTAAGTTGAAGTTAAGGTATTTGGCATTTCACATTTTGCTGGAGTTTAAAATGGAATATTTTTGCATGTGGCAAATACTTCTTTTGACATATAACATCAGATTATTGTATATATATTATCATCAAAAGGTATTCCAAAACAAACATGTACGAAATTAACATCAGATTATTGGTCATAATTTATTAAAAGATATTCCAAAGCAAAGATGTGCGAAATTTCAGAATAAATTCGATGTATTTTACGAGTTTATTGCATTAAAGGGTAGAAGCACGAGCATAACAGGTTTGTGAAAAAATTTATAATGTTTACAGCGAAAGCACTCTATAACAATAAACAGCCAGGAAATGAAAATAATGAACAAAGTTCAAGCAAACTGATATGGGGGCAGTCATAAAATCGCTACACTGAAGATTAACCACAAAACAGTTTTAAATCAATTTCGAAAAGAAGGTGTTTGGGAATGCAAAACAATTAATTAGAACATATAAAATGAAGCGAAATCACGCCATTATTGAAGTATATGATAACAGTTGATGAAAAATGGAGCATACACGGCAATGTTGTGTAAAAATGGTCTTACACGAAAAAAGATGACATTCCACAAACTATGACAACGTCAAGAATAACTGCTGCTGTGTGTTTGGTAAACGGCTAAGTACTCGAAACTCCACTGACAACAACGAATGGAGTTGAAAAAAAAATTAGGCCGGAAAATTGACAGAAAGAGTGATGATAATGACGTTAGGCCACACATTATATTGTAGCGAGCTTAGGGTTGGTTTAATTATTTTGAATAAATAAGAGCCGTTAAATCGATTTTGGAATTAATATAACACTTTATTAGTCCGTTAACCACAACCGTTACTTTTACCGTACACAACGATTTCTTGACTTATCGCTTCCGTACTTATCGCGTATTTTACTTCTTACTTATCGCTTGCTTCTCACTCGAGACTTATTACTTTCTACTTCTTACTCTGTACTTGTCTTCATGAGCTGTCTGCGACGTATTTATACCAGTTCCCTCATTCTGATTTGGTGTTTCGTTTCTGTCCGTTCCATAGTCTCGACTTTTCTATTCCAGTTTTCAAGTACTTTCTAAAATAATCTAGTACTTTGTTTCGGACTTTCTCGAAGACTCCAGTACTGATTGTCATATGGATCACAATATTTTTGGTGATCCGACAACAATTGAATAAATGTGGTTAGGAAGCTGTATAGTCCTGATATTGCAACTTCGAATTATCATCTGCTCCTATCTCTAAACTACTCTTACCGGCATAAAAGTGACTTCAAGAGGACTGTGGAAAACGCTTGTATCAATTTTTCAAGAACATTACCCAATAATAAAGGAAAAATAGCTCCAGCCAAAAAGGCGGGGGATGCCCGGAAAGAATGGGCAATATTTCGATAAATAAATTTTTTTCTGAATAAAAAAATGCTGTCAATTTTTACTAATAGTGCTGAATTTTTCTTTCCCAACATTGTATAGTCGAAATATTCTTACATTTATATATTCTGTTCAATAGACATGTTAATATATTTTTTTAAATAACGAGTAATGATGTCTAATTTGGCGGTATATAAGTTGAATTTCGTAGGTGTTATTAGCCCCAATTATGTTATTGTAGTCTTGATAAACAATTTCACATTCGGAGATTCGATTACTGTTAGTTGTTATTCAAAAACCTGCCCGTACTTCTGAGTGGTGTTTTAATGTTATACATGGCACACAATATTATGTTAAAAATATATCGTCTTTGAATAAAAAAAATAACCACTTAAAAGACTTACCGTCATAATTGCGCATTTCCAAATCAGGTGGTAAATGGGTGTATTCCAGATATGATGTTGTCTTATCACTACTTAAATGACCGTATGCTCTGTGGGCTTCATTTATCTCTGAAGCGCTAATAGGTAGAGTTAAAGCTTTCACACATTGAATATCACCAGACATGCATGCCAAATGTAATGGTGTGTTCCCGTTTCGATCTCTTACCGTTGGCTGAAATTAAAAAAAAAATTACCTACATTTGAATTCTGTGGAACATTATTTATTTAATTAATTTTAAGACTTGGAATGTAAAGGTGCTTTTAAGTCCGTTTTACTGACAGGCATCCCACCTCATAGTGTGGTGAAGTTCAGTAGCCGATGGTGTAGAAAGTTCAAATTAAAGTAATTTTTAGCAAAAGTTGTTGAATTAGATAACCATACAGTACATTCATTCAATTGTAAACAAAAAATATTGTATGAAATTCAGAGGATAAGTTAAATGAGTTGAGTCTATGCCGGTTTATTCTTTGAAGACTACCTTTTCGAAATGATGACAATTGAATGCAATTGTCAAGTGGTATGAAGCTAACGTCAGCTCCTCGATAGTGCAGCGGTTAGTATACCCGCTGTCACGCGGGAGACCGGGGTTCGATTCCCCGTCGGGGAGCCTCTGGCGCAAGACTAATCACCTTGCCCGGAAAAAACGAATCATTATGGAAAATTTAACAAGCTTCAGGACTTGCTAAATAAGGCCGTGCCGATGATGATGATGATGAAGCTTACGTCTCAACAAAAGCATAAACATGGAACAGCGAGTAAGGACAAACAATTATAGAGCTCAGGAATATGAAAAGGAAATTTTTGGTTTTGGATACAAATTGTAAACTCAGCCCGTCGCCTAACTGAATCAATATTCAATGCGAATAGTATTACTATAGTCAGAAACTATTTTGGGCTAATTGGGTTTCGTTTCGCACCCGAAAAATCATTAAAGAAACGAGGCCTCTGAAAAATGGATAAATTATGTTTCTCTAAACGAACAACGCGAGATAAGTTGCAGTTTATTTGATCACAAACGATTACTAGCTGCGATATAATGTATAAGTGGCGTAATATACGTTACAGACATGATGCAGGCTGAATTTATGCTGTAATTCAAACAGGTGACTGCTATAAGTACAGATCATATGTAGCAATTGCCATAACAGTTGTAAGCTAATATTCTACAGGGTTTTAACGGGCCATCTACTGCGACCACTTCAATATCCGTAGCTTGAAGTGAAATTTCCATAGATTCTAACATTAAGCCATTTAATCACTGATACCGATACTTATATAAAATTTCACGCAGTTGTTCATCTTACATTGTAACCTGGCAGCATATATAGGAGGTATTGCATATCAGCTTCTGTCACAATACGGTCTCTCATCCAATCCGAAATTTAACTTCTCATAAATATAGTTCCATGTTAGTAAGCACACGAAACATGGATATAGCGTTTGAAATAATAGTGAAGAAGATCGTGTGATTCGAACTGACGCTATGACAGTTTGAATCACGAAAAAAATTGAACCTAAGCGTTACCCATCAGGCTACTGACCGTGTTTAGAATTTGATTTTTAAACTCGACTATACTCCTCTGATGTGAATTGTTATGTTATCGCTAGGTTCTGATGTATTTTCTTATTCGATTTTCGTTCGGTGTCCTTCACTATTTTGCTTGTGAATTGTGTGTATCTGTTAGAGATGCCACATGGATACATTACTGCACTTCAGAGACAAAATCAAAACAATCGATTTTTTAAGGGGAACAGGCTTCAGAGCGGGCGAAGATTTTACACTAACGCGCGCACAAAAAGGAAGTAGAGAGGTTGCGTCGTGCATGGGTATGAAGGAATGTGGGTTCAACAGATGAGACTTTTATGCAGTAAACTAGTTTTATTTATTTTCTACACTAACGCGTGCACAAAATGGGGTATTGTAGTACCCTCAAGGGGGGAACCTCATGTAAAATGAAATGTTTTAGCCATTTTTTGTTTTTGCCAAATTGATAGGAAATTTCCTCAAAAATACGAGAAAAAAGTTAGAAAGTTATCCGAGACCTCTTTGTACTTTATTTTCAAAAGAAAGTAAACAGTCTAATTGGGCTTGATGCCACCAAAGAGGCTCGTACTTTTCGACAACAGGAAAAAACGGCTCAATTAGAACAGTTTGAAGAAGAGGAAGGTCTACTCTATGGCCCTGGAATCGCAGATTAGCAAAAAACTGCGGTAAGTTAGAACGAATTACGAATTTTTCTCACGATTTTTCTATTACTCAAACTTTAAACGCGTTTTTCTCGATACGCAAAATTTCGCACGCCGTGCAACGTAGCTCAAACACTAATCATTCGATCTTTATGAAGTTTGGTATAGAAATTCTATAGATATTTGGCCTCAGCTCCGATTTTTTATTTTTTTATTTAAAACATTGTTATTAACAATTGTTTATAAAAGAAAATCCTTTTTTTTCAAAACTTCGCCATTTTTGCAAATTTACAAATTTTAATAAAAGGGGAACGCCATGCTGAGCGTTTTTGCATAAACTAAAGAACCCATTTTGTATTTGTTGTTTCAGATCATTTTTGTGACCTGTATGCTGCACGACGCATTTTCAAGCCGCCATTGCACCGTTTTATTGTTAACTATTAGTTTTAAAAAAATATTTTCTTTAAATATTATAACTTAAATAAATTGTGCCTTAAATTGCAAATTAATCTACGCATTACATTTTTCAAAAAAAATTCCTGAAAAACAGGCTATTTACATGAGGTTCCCCCCCCTTAAATGGCAGAGCACAGTGCGAGCAGATAGGGTAAGTGGATAGTGGATAGGGAAAGAAGGTATCGATGTACATTGGTCTTAAATGCCTGGACATTACAACGATGAGGAAACACATGATCAGGTAGAACATTCCACATTCGTGTGGCCCGGCTAAAGAATGTTTAATTGTGCGTCTGAAGTTGACTTTCAACGAGAATTGATGCGCGTTCTCAGATTGACGGGTATAACGGGAAAATGTCGGAAGAGGTCGAACACATTCAGCAAGTTCAGTTGAACAACGACCGTGATAATACCTATAGAAGAGAGACAGGTATGATACTATAGCGTTTGCGATGATAGTGAAGAACGTGTGATTCGAACTGACGCTATGACAGTTACAATCGCTAAACATTTAACCAATGCTCAACACATCAGGCCACTGCCGCGTGTACGGATTCGACTTTTAAACTCAAGTACCCTCAAATGATGTGGAATTGTTATGTTACCGCTATGGTATACGGTTCTGATGCTTTGATTATTCGAATTTCCTTTCGGTGTTCTTCACTATTTGCTTGTATATTGTGTGTGTGTGTATCTGTTAGAAACGCCACAATACGTTGCGCTTATGTTGTAACGACGGATTTGATCGACTTACAGCTAGGTCCCCAACAAGTTTCACTGCTGATTTTTGCATCCTATCGAGTACGTGTGGTGCAGTTTTGGATGCGCCTGAACAAATATGGGAGTTGAACTCCATTTTTGGACGAATATACGCCTTGTAAATAGTGGTCAGGTTGGATGTAATGAAGTACTTTTTCCATCTCTTAAGGAACCCCATACATTTGGCTGCACTTTTCGCAGGTTCAAATATTTGGTCATTCCAATTAAGAGTCGAATTGAATCGAGTGGATTGGAGCAAGGAATGGTCTACTCCACATGAATGTAATTTTGATAAAAGGGCTGGATGCCAAACTCTGTCAAAGGCTTTTGAAATAACCAATGCGACAATCTTGCTTTCACCGAAGTACTGTGGCGGTTCTACGAACCACAAAATCCACTATTGGTCGAGATGTAGTCGTTCCGCCAAGGAACACACTCACCTATAGGTAAATTACACTTGTCCACAGACACGTGTCCTTAAAAGTCCTCCACCACACCTGAAACGAAGGTAACATACATCTGGAAGGCAACTACCCCACGTGCCCACAGACAAGTGGGTCACAAGTCCGACCAATCGTCCTACGCCTGCATGGCGATCGAAGGACACAACAAACGGACGAACATTGCCTTACCAAGGACATTTAACGCATCGTCCTAATTTCCTGAAAATAATTATATACATCATACAATACAAGCACCGTAAATTTGAAAACCTGATCGGCGCCCCTGTTAGCCAGCGTTACCTGCAAACGTGCAAATATAATCCTTGCCGCCAGCTAAGATACGGGACACAATTACCATTGTATACCGAAATCCCTTATAGCACCATTGTCCTGCGTTGCAGGCTATTAAGCAGCTTCACAATGATCCTATGATGCCCCTTTGTTCCTTCCTCTCTTCTCAGTCCCTTGTGACATGACCTTCGCTGCAGGAGAAAACAATAGATCTATTAGCACACGTGCTAATAGATCAACCAGAGAGAACATTCGAGATTCAGGATCCGCGAACGCAACCGTCGCGATAGTTAGTCATCAAACAGCATTCACGGAGGTCAGATCCTCCATTACCAACGAGAGTCGTTTTGTGAGTCATCACAGAGAACTCCGACGAGGAGGTTAGTCCGCGCAGCACAGCGAGTCGATAAAAAAGTAAAATATCCGCCAGAGTACTGTATGGAGGGGCTCCACTTTTCGGTAAAGTACGCTATCACATCTCTTGTGGACCGGTTGCTACGAAAGCCATATTGACGGTCATTGAGGAGGTCATTTGATTCCAGATATTTCGATTGTTGACGGTTAATCAGTGATTCCATTACCTTAGAGAGAATAAAATTTAGTGCTATGGGTCGATAAGAAGAGAGGGATGATTTGTCGCCCTTTTTGGGAATTGGTTGAATGTTACTTCCATCTATTAAAATAATAGGAATATATATATATATATATCATCATCATCATCATCATCATCATCGGCACTACAACCGGAAGCCGGTCTTGGCCTTATTTAGCAAGTCCTGAGGCTTATTAAATTTTCCATAATGATTTGTTTTTTCCGGGCAAGGTCATTAGTATATGAATATATATATATATATATATATATATATATATATATATATATATATATATATATATATATATATATATATATATATATATATATATATATATATATATATATATAACATTTATCCCCGCCTGACCCCCGAGAGACCGGGGTTCGATTCCCCGTCGGGGAGCCTCTGGCGCAAGACTAATGACCTTGCCCGGAACAAATTATCATGGAAAAATTAACACGTCTCAGCACTTGATAAATAAGGCTAACAAAGGTTCCCGGTTGCAATGCCGATGATGATGATGATGATATATATAACATCTATTAAGATAATAGGAAAAACAACGACCAATTTAGCTTCCCAACAAAGTCGTTTAGACCTTCCCAGTTGGATTTCTCATAGAACCATACGGTTCTTCTGGGAGTTTTCTCGTTAACGTTGCTGTTGGTTAGAGAAAACTTAGCTGATACGACAGAGTGGTCTGACGTGCCCAAGGGCGAGGAAACTTCAATTTTGTATTTGTTCGGGTGGAAGGTGAGAAACAGGTCCAGTGAGTTTGGGAAATGACCATATATGGTAGTCTGGTACCTGTGTTGGCTCATTGACGGGTTGAGTGAAACTATTTGAATCAGCAAAGAGCTGGACATATTAACCTTCAGGTGTTGTGTGTCCGGAGTGCTGAAACCACTGAGAGTAATGCACATTGAAATCACCCACAATAACGATTTCAGGGTGCGGTTATAGGGTCAAATTCTTATCGATAGAATCAGATAGAGCACCATATTCATTAAAAGATGCGCTTCTATCCAAGTTTGGGCTTCTGTAAAGAAATCAGTATTGTATGATATGTTTACGAAGGTTAAATTTTTGGCCATGAGAAGTTAAATTCTGGATTGGAGCAGAGTCCAAGTTGTGGCAGAAGCTGGTACGCAATATCACTTCGTATGTATGTATGTGGCTAGAACACGATGTGGAAAGAATAGAGACAACTAAGTTATAATCGGGTATAGTGATATCAGAAATATCTATATCAGTTATTACCTGGGTTTCGCTATGTGCAAGGATTGCTGGTTTCTGGTGAGAGACGTGAGCAGACACAGAGGAGAAATTGCAACTTAGGCCGTGAATGTTACAAAGATCGACGTGAAATTCCCGTTCCATTAAAAGGGCCTGACACAGAAAATCAATACCGCCTCAGAAGATGGTGACATTTACCGAAAAGGTGATGGTGATGTTATTTGGGATGCACCCATAATGGTCAACATTGATTACTTGGAAAAGAAATTACTGGAGAGTATTATGCGTCATTATGGGACCAGCTGAGCAAAGTAATAAAAGAAACGTCCTCTGAAAATCTTCTTTTGTAGGAGTTTTTTAAAGGAGCTTTGGTTCAATTCCAAGTGCAGCGAGGCTCAAGAAAGTAAGACTCCGTTTACATGAATGGAACAAAAAGTGTAAAACCAGAGGAAATTTAAAATTTATCATCATCATCATCGGCACTACAACCGGGAGCCGGTCTTGGCCTTATTTATCAGTTATTCCTTGGCGCCTCAGGGAGTGACTTAGCGCTATACATCCGCCTCTCCCGAGAGAAGTATATATAAGAAACCGTTGTATTGAATCAAAAACCGAATTTGGTGGGCATGGGGCTCAGTGATTACTTTCTATAAACGAGGTTGATAGAAGCATAAAGAGAGGACGCTTTTTCATTACTGATGATGTAAAAAAATAAAATCCTTAAAAAGGAAGCGCTTCCAATATTCAATAAAAATAAAAAAAAACGATGACGCAACTGTATTATAACGAAGAGAGATTAATTGGAAATAGGAAAAATACATTAATTAATAAATATTCGTTAATAAAGATTTTTAAAAAATATGATCACGCCATTTGCGAAAAGTGCAACCCAATGTATGGGGGGATTTCTTAAGAGATGCGAGAAATATTTAATCCCTTTTAAGGTGGCCACAATTTAGAAGGCTCATATTCGTCCTGAACTGGAATTTAATTCCTAGTTTCAGTCAGGTGCATCTATAACAAGGCTACATGTGTTCGGTACGATGGTCAGCAGTGAAACTCTTTGAGCCAAATGTAAATCTTTTAATACCTTCATTAAAATATAAGCTCAAAGTGCTGTCGTGCATATCTCTTTTCAATAGATTACATCATGGTTGTTGCTCAACTAAATTTGATGAAGCTTTACTATTTTCTCGCAATTCCCGTTAATCAGAGTTCATGTAAATATTAGCGACACTACCAACCTGGCCACTATTTACAAGGCATATCATCATCGTCATCGGCACTACAACCGGGAACCGGTCTTGGCCTTATTTAGCAAGTCCTGAGGCTTGATAAATTCTCCATAATTATTTGTATTTTACGGGCAAGGTCATTAGTCTTGCGTCAGAGGCTCCCTGACGGGGAATCGAACCCCGGTCTCCCGCGTGACAGGCGGGTATACTAACCACTATACTATCGAGGAAATTTAAAATTTATGAGTGGCTTTTAATGGTGTTTTTAAATGGGCATTGAATCTCGACTGGTTTAGGGCCTAATATGACCTTAAAAGGAAACTGAATATTCGTCCAAGTGTTTGTCAATAAAATGTTCTCCCAGTAAAAGAAAAAAATCACAAATAATCACCTTTTAATCTCGATAGAGGCACCCAATTTTATTCCATTTGCAGAAAAATTATGTTCGCTCTTTTATTTCAATAATTGGCCTTTGACAAATCCAACAAATTGGATTGATTTCGTGTACTGGACCATAAAATGTTGCAAAAAACTTGCCAAAGAAACCGTAGAGTATTTAAAGCAGTATAACCGAAAAGGTACACAATGGTGACAATCTATCGAATAAGCAATAAACTTTCGAAGACCTAAATAAACTCATTTCTTAGCCAAAATGAGAACCGAAAAAACTAGCTAAAAATTATATCCATGGGACATGTATGAAAACAAAAATTTTAAGACGGATTTCCACAATTTTGGACGATTATAAGGTAGATAGGAAGAAGGATGCAAGCAATAAAGAGTTGTGATGGGTTTGTATCGATGAGGCAATGATTTTTTTTTAATAATCGTATACAAAAACTGTTTTAATACACTTAAATGACAACACTCAGCAGGCAGAAGAAAAAAAGTTCCCCTTTCCTTAAAAAAGGAAGTTCAAAAAACTGCAACGCCATGGCATATGAGCCCGTATCCTATCCATGACATAACAAAGCTCCCAACAGAGGGAAATCACATATTTTCCAACAGAACTCCCTAATATGAGTCTAGTGATTAACGTCTCATAACGCGACATCTGTTTTTTAGACTACTTTATCACATATATCACACCCCACAACACCAATCAACGCATCTGCAATGTTTAATACCAAAAGATATATATAAATCGAGATAGCAGGCGATTCCATCCACGGATTGATTTTATCTGCGAAGTAAAGAACAACGTTTATGAATATACGTTCCTGATTTACGCCCCAATCATATTTCATTTTACTACTTCTTACACATGCAATGAACTAATTTACACAAAATTACCCACGGCACCACGTATTTTGAAATCGTCCAGAATTTTTTCCAGTAAAGTGAGTGGGAAGTTAAAAATAGATCATGTCAAAGACATATGTAAAAGTGATGTTCGGAATGCACTTACCTCGGCGCCGGCAATTAATAGCATGCGCAAGATTTTGGGTTGTCCGAAAACTACAGCCAAATGAAGCCCAGTTTGAGCTTCATCATTCTGTATGTTAAACAGACACGGGTAGGGCGCCATTCGAATTAGTGCGGCTACTACATCTACGTAGCCTGTGATGCACGCTAAATGTAATTGTCTGCAAAATAAAGAAAAATAATTTTTATTTTTAAGAGTCAGCAGATTTTTCATTTACTATTACATTTATTAGGATATTGAATTGTTAGTTAGTGTTATTAATAAAATGTTCCAAGGCTTGCAACAGAAGCATTTCTCTTTCTTGTTCTCCTTGTATCAACGTTATAGATATTACAGAAACGACATAATTTATGTCTAATGTTGTGTAGTATAAATCTCTCTACCACTATCTATTTTTAAGTTATATATATATATATATATGTTATAATAAGCACTTTATAGAGGAATAGTTATTGGGTATGGGAATAAGTATCTCTTGTCCCTTTTTATTACAGTTTATTCAAAATTGGTTACATGGGGAATAAAGTCATTTTAAAAGTAGACCAACTTCTTGAACGAAGAATTTTTTAAAGCTATTCATAACTCAAGTCTATGGTGTCGTGCTTGGAAACAGAATTGCTTCATAGAGGGCGTTAACATGTCCGAAAAAATTGAATGCCGAAGAAACGTTTCTTCATTGGAAGAAAACTTCCCAATTCAGGCTTAACAAGTGTGGTCATATTTAAAGGTTAGCTTCTGATACCTACTATTCTTTTCCTATTGTTCTTCTTCCAGAAAGCGATTTAAGAATATCAGATGCTTGTGATGACGGTCGGTTTCCGCAACTCATAGTACCATACACTCCTTTAATTCAGAGATTCGGCATTCTATTTAAAGCGCTTTTTCTGGGCGGCAAGAGTTCACTTAGCATCTAACCTGTTTTCGATTTTCTATGTTGTCGCTAACAATTCATCATGTTATGCAAAAAACCTTATTTATTAATTAATATACATACAAACTTTAACTTATCACATTGATTATATCAGAACTGGTTGGGGGTAGAAGGCCTGTTTTCGATGGGTTCTAAACGACAGAAGACAAATGTCTCTATTGAAACGACGGATTTTAGAGCGCAGCCAATTCAATTCGGACATTCAATGCTATCATTTACTAGTTGGTGTATGAATAGCATGTCGCCACAATCACGTCTGTTAGTTCGTGCTTGCATGCCAATCAAGATTAGTAAATTTTCCTATGGGGAAAGTGATATTGAATCGCTTCAATGTAGCCCACACAGAGCGAACCGGATGAACTTACGCTGTATAAATGCGATTAAAATCATCTTATGGGGACCATACTTGACTTGCATGCTCAAGGACCAGCCGAACGAATGCCATGTAGAGAAACTGAGGGACTTGGTGAAGTAGGTATCATATAACTCTTTATATCAACTTTTTATTTAATCAAATGTTCGATTTGTTTTCTTATATCGCCTATCACAAGTGACAATGACTTCAAATGAATAGTTTTGAACGAATGTAGTAGTTTTTCCGTTAGGACAAGATGCAATTGGTCTGTTAATACTACCCTGAGATAGACTTTCGTTCTTCCAAATAATTTACACACAATATATCAATAGGGTCATAGAAAAGGATAATTATTTATCCAGCTTGTTCGGAGCGTTTGCTTAGGAAGCAATCCGTTGTTTTAATTGGTTTCTGGAGTATAATAGGAGATCAAGATGTCATCTACTTTCACACACACGATTTGATATGTTAACGTGTTTCCTTTATGATTGGCCGTGTGTAAATACGGAACCTATCTCACCGAAAGCTTCTTCATGCGATTAAAATGTTAAGTTGACCTCACTAAAAAGGGTGGATGCAGCCCTTCGACGCCCTCTCATATGCATTCTGTCAAATGTCTAAACGGAATTTCTCATTTAAAAATCCCACGTAAGCCTATTGGCAAATTTTTAACTTAAATTAAATTTCACTAAATTGGCACCACTGTGAGACATAATGACGTCAAGTTTGAGCTCTATCTGTCATTTAGTTGGTTCGCAGCTGCTGATTTTATTGATTCACCCCAAGTATGTTTTTTGATTTTTATAATGGATAATTACGTTAAGCAAAGAGTTTGCATTAAATTTTGTGTTGGCAACGGAATTTCTTATGCGGAATCATTGAAAATGTTGGTTAAGACCTACGGCGATTCAGTTCTGTCGACGGCATAAACCATTCAAAAGTGGTCGTCAAAACGTTAACGATTTGCCATGCGGGAGCGCTTCAAGAAAGGCCTTGACTGAGGAACTTATCGGTAAATTGAGGGAATTGAATATTAAAAATCGTCGTTACAGCTTGAGAGAGCTGGCACAAAACTAAATATTTCACACGAATCAGTTCGTAAGATGTTGGTCGATATTTTGGAGATGGAACGCGTCGCTGCAAGGCTTATTCCAAAAGAACTCCATTTTTTGCAAGAAGAGCGTCGAAAAGCGGTTGCTGAAGACGTGCTTTTCAAGTCGCCAGTGACTCTACATTCATGCAACGCATCATAACTGGTGACGAGACATGGATCTACGAGTATGACATGGAAACAAGTCAATAATCATCCGAATGGTGCTACCAAAACGAGCCGAAACCGAAAAAACGACGACAAAGTCAACCGAAAGTTAAGGTCATGTTCACTGTTTTCTTCAATTATCGTGGTGTGATGCACTTCCACAAGGTCAAACAGTGAAGCGTTTTTTTTTTGGATTTTACACCACGATAATGCACCCTCTTACACAGCAGCCTATTTTTTGTTTTTCACACTAACGCGCGCACAAAAGGGGATTTTGTAGTACTCTTAAATGTCAGAGCATAGGGGATGGAGAGGAAGTGGATAAGGAAAGGAGGTGTCGATGTATATTAGTCTTGAATGTCTGGACATCACAACGGCCAAGAAACACATGATCAGGCAGAACATTCCTCATTTGTGTGGTTGGGCTAAAGAATGACTCTCTATGTTTATTTGTGCGCCTGAAGTTCACTTTCAACGTGAACTGATGTGCACTCACAGATTCACAACCTATAAAATGTATATGAATGATCGAATTAATTGTTGGCATACGTGTATTTGTAGCGATTCTAACAGATACACACACAATTCACAAGCAAAAATAGTGAAGAACACCGAACGAAAAATCGAATAAGAAAAATACATCAGAACCGTATACCAAGCGATAATAAAAATTATTCACATCAGTGGAGTATAGCCGAGTTTGGAAATCAAATTCTAAATACGGTCAGTAGCCTGATGTGTAACGCTTAGGTAAAATTTTTTTCGTGATTCGAGCCGTCATAGCGTCAGTTCGAATCCACCATCCTCTTCACTATTATTTCAAACGCTAAAATTGGTGACTACGACGTGATCTGTACACACACACAGCATACACTTCCCATAGTAAAGCAGAACTTCACACACGGTCACGACTTCCGCATAGAGCACAGCCTCCGACGTTTTCTCGTTTCTCTCTTTCTTCCGTCGTCCGCATACGAATCTGATCGTAACGAAGTTACTACTGCGGGAGTGGTGTAGCGATTCTAACAGATACATACACAATTCACAAACAAAAATAGTGAAGAACACCGAACGAAAAATCGAATAAGAAAAATACATCAGAACCGTATACCAAGCGATAATAAAAATAATTCACATCAGTGGAGTATGGTCGAGTTTGGAAATCAAATTCTAAATACGGTCAGTAGCCTGATGTGTAACGCTTAGGTAGAATTTTTTTCGTGATTCGAGCTGTTATAGCGTCAGTTCGAATCACACGATCTTCTTCACTATTATTTCAAACGCTAAATATTGCCTCGGAATGGACTTACTTTGAAGGCGATAAAATAAATTTTGATGATTAATGCAAAATTGTTGTGGTATCGAGAAATTCCGAGGAGACATTTGACAGACTGTAAGTCACTAACATTAAACAGGCCTCGTAAGTCGTTAAATACAGAATAAAGAGAATAGGGTCATTGTAAATTACGAAGGTGCTGGGGATAGTGGGAGAACATTTATAAGTACCTACCACGTACGCTTACAACAAAGAAATGGACTCAAAAGATTTCTTTTAGACTTTTTATTTCAGTGCGGGATGTTAATACTTTTTTTTTTAGATATTTTTATGTCACTTACGTAAATTCATAATTTTGCTCCTTTCAGGTGGGTAAAGTGAAAATTATGGATCGAATATGGTTTCCCTGAGGTACTCTAGTTTGAACAGTATATCTTTGCAACACTTACGCTTCTCACCTTCTAATCACTTTCTATCTCTTTCCTGTTCTTCTCTTTACAGAAAAGAAATATACAGAATAAGTTGCGCCTTAGATCTAAAGGTGGTGCTGAAAGATTTGCGTCTGGATATATATTTGCTTTCAATACTCCTTTTTGCAAACAAATAAGGGAATTGAATTTTGGATTTGAACGAATATGCGTTTTGTAAATTAAGCTCAGACTGAATGGAGTAAAGTATTTCTCGCATCTCTAAATAATCCCTACACATTTGGCCACACTTTTCGCAGCTTCAAAACATGTGGTCATGCCAATTAAAAGTCGATTTAATTTGAGTGCAAAGAATTAACAGTTCGTTGTCTTCAACAATGTAATGCTATAAAAAGACTATCTACAATTATATTTTGACAAAAGGCAGCATTGGGTAGATATTAAATTCCACTCAGAATTCAAAGAGTTCAGCACATAGTCCTGATTCTTCGAAGAGGTTGGTCATCTTTTTGCGGATCAATGTGGGATATTCGACGAGATATCATCACCAAACGAGCGATTTGTACCGTGGGTAATTACTATTACTATTTATTGGCCTATAGGGACCCGGAAGTTCATAACCTCACCGACTCGGCTGCGGCATCGTTCAATGCCGTAGGTAAAAGACAAGGGATTGTTTATAAGAATAAAGATTAGTGTATACGAGTATGGAAGCCTAGGGAAACATCAACATTTGTTTGAGAGGAAAGTTAGACTTAGATTGAGTACCCAGAAGCATAGCCTCTATCTATCGAATCACCTTAGGAATGCAATTTGAGCTGGGGGCCAAAATCTCTGGAATACTTTTGAGATATACTGCGCAACAGCTTTGGTTTCAACGAAGCAGTAAATCGAGTGGTTTTACGTTTTGGCAAGGTGCACAGTCGGTCAAAAAAAAAAAAAAGTTGACGGTCGAAGACTTATAACCTTCGATAGAATGTACACCCTCATATGGTTTTATCTTCCAATGTTCTGATTGGCATGTCAAAGCTATTTGAGCCGTGGTCAAGGGTATTGAGACAGTAGAGCTGCCTTTAGTGTTGAACCTGACATTAAAATACGATCCAGTGGTTTGACAGTATATAAGTGCAAATAAATGCCGACCTCACAAGTGGTTTGCTTTGATATTAGGCAACATGCAAACGATTGCAGCACTTTAAAGAACGGAAAGCAATAACCTAGGTAGTCAATAATATAAAGAATGTTTTTATTGTACAACACGTTGACTACCCGTACTGTCTAATAACAGTTAAAAAAGTTCAGATCCAAAAACAAGGCCAATACAATTACCAAAAACCAAAAAAATGTTCCGATATTTATAACATGATTTTCAATCCCACCACGCATTGCAAAAAACAAATTGGTTGAAAACGATCATATCGGAACAAATGAGAATAATAAGGAACCGTTTTATAATTAAGTGTCAATTGAAGTAATCTATAGACAGAGTTTCCCAATAAGGACATGTTTTAAAAATTAAGTAATGGTCTTCCCAATAGGGACGTTATGTTTTCCGGTCATATTTAAAATAGTAGAAATGTCACTAGCTGTCTCTTTTCTTTAGTACAGTTTGGCTTTAAAATCAAAGAAAAAGTTGTGCTATTATCTTAAATATTTTGTATTTTATTTAATTTTAAAAACATATCGTAATTACTGGGAGATTCAACATATTCACCTCATTGGGAAGTCCTATATATGGTTGATATTTGGTATCATTGGAAAAGTAAACCCTCTATCATCATCATCATCGGCACTACAACCGGGAGTCGGTGTTGGCCTTATTTAGCAAGTTCTGAGGCTTGTTAAATTTTCCATAATGATTTGTTTTTTTCTGGGCAAGGTCATTAGTCTTGCGCCAGAGACTCCCCGACGGGGAATCGAACCCCGGCCTCCCGCGTGACAGGCGGATATACCCTCTATAGCCAACTAAATAAAGATGGCATGGAGTATTGAAGCACTGAATAGTGAATGAAAAGTTGAGATTAGTTTATTGTATATCGCCTACATTTAAAATACCACTTCCGTGTAAAAAGCAGGTCGTCCTGGAACAGGCAAAGCACAATGTCTTCGACTCCAAAAACCTCGTTTGTACCAAAACGTTTGATTTCCAAATGATTAAATTTTACTGGTAATTCATTTGTTTTATTAGTTTTGACCTCTCGAGCCTATTCTAGTTAACAAGTAATATTTGTCCTGAACGGCCTCATTAAAAGCAGCTTCAAAATATTGTTTTCGATCAGGAAAAAACAAACAGCAAAACTACTGCATGCTGCGAACGATTTACAAAGATGCTGCATTGGGTGCCAAAGTGCATGAACGAATGGTTTTCCCTATTTAAAAAGATTAACTTTGGTGACTAACCTCCCACCCTGGACGTTTTCAATAACAAGAACGCACAATATAAGTGAATAGAAATGCTAATTTATTCTTGAAGGCGATAGCAGGCATTTAAATAAAACACTTATAGAATGCGAGAAGGCAGACATCAAGATTTTATCAGTGAGGTGAAAAAATGTAAATAACTTGAAACATGGCATTGCAATATAGGGCTTTGATTTATTTTCGCTTCTAGCTCAACAAGGCCTTTGTTGCGTTACAGACAAGGAATTGATTATTGAAACACTCGAGTAGATGTGAGCTTACATTAAGTTGGTGAGCAGTGATGCCTCCGTTCGTTATAAAAAAATCTTACAACTATTGTGGTACAAATCAAAGGTAGTTTTTGACCCTTTTAATTTATGACTGATCAATTGTTGCAGATTACGAAGCAAGAATTTGAATTTGTGATTTACGTTACCAACATTATTGTTCGATGAATTGTCGAATGAGCGCCTTCAATTTATAAATAGCAGTTTTTTGTTATTGCGTATTTGAATAAATTTCTCTTACGATAGATCGATCAAAATTGTCTTATGAAAATTGAGCGAATAAAATTCGAACAAGGCAATGTGGATTAAGGCTGAGCCCGCAGTGGCCATTACCGCACTTGCCTGTCCGAGCAAATTCCATGATTCGATCGACTTCAAAGAGTTGCATTCATCAAAGGAAGGCAAAAAAAAATTCCCACTCGGGAAAAATGAGGTAATATCAGCGTAAAGTCCCTTGTATTCGATGTCAAATTACCCCCTTTCCTGACAGATAGAAAAAATTGCTTCCCGATTGCAAATTGAGAAACCGGATGGTTAAAGCATGTTCTCTGAGCAGTCTCAAAAGTATACAGCCTCATATTGGCGCTTCTGACTATGCAAAGAAATACCTATTATGCGAATTTTTAGCACTTGAAACCGTTGATGCATTGGAATGACTCACTTCCAGTTACAATTTGACTGATTATATTATAATTTTCGTAGCACAAATTTATACGTATAGTTAGTATGGGATGCGCAATTTATAAGGTCGGCATCTGGCAATCTTGCAGCCTTCAGACCGGCTTATGACAACCTGCTTTCGACGCGTCAGTTCAAGCAAACTTCTGCGATGGGTTAATATACGCGACTACAACGTGCATCTTTACATTCAAAACATATTCTCAGCTGTCAATATGTGCATATCGTGCAAAAATATCAGGACATAGTTCGTGATGATTTGAAGTTATTCCCTTTAAACATTCAACACACGCATCAACTTTTACCAATCGACTAATCACGATGCTGGGATTATGGCACTCATTCTTTAAATGAACACCATGAATAAACAAAATTGTAGATTCTACCCCAATGAAAACCCAAGTAACATCTTCACGACTAACGCGTAGTTTTTTTGTGTTGGAATTTTTAACGAAAAAATCATGAATTGCTCTTCTTAAAAGACGACACTGTAACATTCATAATAGCATCTGCAGAGCGTTACGAGGCCATGATATCGAATTTATTGACGCCAATTCTGACTAGAAAACTGTGGATTTCAGCAGGACGACACCACAGCTCACACTGTGCGAGATATGATCGCTTTATTCTGCCCTTTGTACCTCGGTTACCAAATTTTGAAAAATCGCGATTTTGCCTAACTTCGACGATCACTTGATTTAACGCCCCAGACTCCTCTCAGTGCGATTATTTGGAGATTATGTCAGCAAGCCGCAGACGCTGTCTTGAAAGACAATATACGATAAGAAATGGAGAAAATTCCGCCCGAAAAAAGTTGGAATATGCAAAAAAAAAAAAACGAGTCCATTTACGCGATATCATATTCAAAAAGTAATTAGAACAATTTTTTAAGGTTCAAAATAATCGAAAAATCTCTTCGGAGCAAGTAATTTCTTATTATTATTATAAAAAAACACCTCTAAGGCTTCAGTGATCCACTCACCTTATACTGCCATGATTTTTGCTCAATTTCGTGAATAATATTAATTTTCCATTTCTCCATAGCAGACGCTGCCTTGAAAGATAATATCCGATACGAAATGGCGATAATTCCGCCCGAAAAAAGTCGGGATATGATGTAATATTCAACAACAAAAAACGAGTCCAATTGCGGCATTCCCTCCATTTACGCGATATCATATTCAAAAAGTAATTAGAATAATTTTTTAAGGTTCAAAATGATTAAAAAATTTGTTCGCAGGAAGTGATTTTATTTGATTATTGTTGTGAAAAAAAAACCTTTAAAGCTCCAGTGACACACCCATGGGCTCCTCGATAGTATAGTGGTTAGTATACCCGCCTATCACCCGGGAGACCGGGGTTCGATACCCCGTCGGGGAGCCTCTGGCGCAAGATTAATGAGCTTGCCCAGAAAAAATAAATCATTATGGAAAATTTAACAAGCCTCAGGACTTGCTAAATAAGGCCAAGACCGGTTCCTGGTTGTAGTGCCGATGATGATGATGACACACCTCATACTGCCACGATATTTGCTCAATTTCGTGAATAATATTAATTTTCGATTTCTCGATAGCAGACGCTGTCTTGAAAGATAATATCTGATACGAAATAGCGATAAGTCCGTTCGAAAAAAATCGGGATATGATGGAATATTCGGAAAAAAAAGCTAGTCCAATTGCGCTATTCCCCCCATTTACGCGATATCATATTCAAAAAGTAATTAGAACAATTTTATAAGGTTCAAAATAATCAAAAAATCTCTTCGCAGCAAGTAATTTTTTTTTTATTATTGTGAAAAAAACACCTTTGAAGCTTCAGAACCTTACACTGCCACGATTTTTGCTCAATTTCCCGAATAATATTAATTTTCCATTTCTCCATAGCAGACGCTGTCTTGAAAGATAATATCCGATACGAAATGGCGATAATTCCGCCCGAAAAAAGTCGGGATATGATGTAATATTCAACAACAAAAAACGAGTCCAATTGCGGCATTCCCTCCATTTACGCGATATCATATTCAAAAAGTAATTAGAATAATTTTTTAGGTTCAAAATAATTAAAAAATCTGTTCGCAGGAAGTGGTTTTTTTTTATTATTGTTGTGAAAAAAAACCTCTAAAGCTCCAGTGACACACATCATACAGCCACGATATTTGCTCAATTTCGTGAATAATATTAATTTTCGATTTCTCGATAGCAGACGCTGTCTTGAAAGATAATATCTGATACGAAATAGCGATAATTCCGTTCGAAAAAAATCGGGATATGATGGAATATTCGGAAAAAAGCTAGTCCAATTGCGCTATTCCCCCTATTTACGCGATATCATATTCAAAAAGTAATTAGAACAATTTTTTAAGGTTCAAAATAATCGAAAAATTTCTTTGCAGCAAGTCATTTTTTTTTATTATTGTGAAAAAACACCTCTAAGGCTTCAGTGACCCACCTTATACTACCACGATCTTTGCTCAATTTCGTGAATAATATGAATTTTCTATTTCTCTATATATTTTCCCATGATAACCGTTAATATCCCTCATACTATCAGAAAGTAGGCTTTGGTTAAGTTTTTAAACTAACTTTAAAAAAAAATGGTATGTCAAGGACAATTCTTTAGTTGGTAGGTGAGCTCGATTTGCCGTAAAGGTATAAAACATAAAATTCTCATCTTTACTCGTTTGTGTTTAATTTTTTTTTTAAATCTATTGGAGTGACGGCATTCCATAAAGGCACGTGTTAAATAACCCCTTTCCCCGAATAACCCGCAAGTAGCGATATGAAATCAGAATGGCAGTTTCCCCTTTCTCTGTTTCCGAGCGGCGATATATACTTTGACATCGTAACAGTATTAACAAATCGCCAGCGTTTGAACGTTATTAAGAAAAAATTGTAATTTGTTAAAATGTTCCACATTTGCTACAATGTTCCACCCGAACTTGCTTATGCTCAGTTTCATGCATGTCGCAACCTCTTTACGGTCGTAGCTATGTTGCTGGACAAGTCGGGGAATGCAGCTATATAAATAAAATCATGTGTTCTCCAATAGTTCCCAGGCATTCCAGATCGATGTATATCGATTTCGCTTTTTCTTTTTCCCACCCTCTTCTTTCGCTCGCATTGTGCTTTAACATTTTAGGGTACCTCAAAATCAACCTTGTACACGCGGTTCTTATAAAAAGCACATTATCGGCAAATGAAAAATATAACTGAAATCCTAGTGTTAATTTAACCATCATTTTAATCCCCATTCCAACTTTTATAAGGATTTATCAAATTGTCCGGCCACTGTTGTTAATTAAACATATATTCAGAAGCCTTCGATATTCGCAGAATCTCTATTAACTCATCTGTCTTAAAGTGCTTTCAACTAGTTCGTTACAGCCATTGTCATGATGTTGTCATCGCCGGCGATAAATGGCCTACCTGAGCTAAATAGGTAGTATAAACCAGTTGGTGTTAGCTCCTTCTTCTTCCTGCACATATCTCTTAATTGCTTTGTGCCATTTGTACCTTTTTAGTAGAAAACGCTTAACAGGTCTTTCGGTTTCCGTTTGCCTGAATGACAGGTTAAGAACTATTCACCATGCCTTTTGTCGCAAATTATACAAAAGTACCTGTTGTCTTCTTTGAACACTCTTAGGCAATTTTCAGAATCATAAAAATGAAGTCATTTCAGTTGCACCCTATAAAGCAGGGGTTCCCAACTTTATTGCGGCACGGACTCGGAAATATAATGGCAGCTGCTAAATGAATTTTCAGTAAGGTCAAAACCAAAACTTTTTATTTTTCATACTTTTCCCTTCAGTTCTTTTTGGGTACTTTGTTTGCGTATGCAAATTGTTCTGCGTATTTTAAAGCGAAAAGAAATTCTTAAAACTGGAATAGTTTTTTTAAACAATTATCTGCATATGAATTTATGATACATCAACCACTTTAAATATGAAATTTTATCTGTTCACTGCCATCGAAGAATTCAGACTCATTTTGAATATTTCATATAAATCGGGGAAGTATACTTTTCTGTCCGATGCAGACTGACAAATTCTGGCAAACACAGAAATTGCAATTTTACGTTAATTTACAGGAATAATGTGCTAAAATGCCTATATTTCAATTGCAGAACTGTGAGCTGAGAACAATGAGGGTCTCTGAACTTCCTATTTTCAGCTGACGTAAAAATGTCAGGCGATAGCAAATTAAATAACGATAGGAATATTCGTAGTTTCTGAAGATTATTATGTATACGTGCTTGGAAGCTATAATTAATTACAAAGGCTTTATTCTCACAAATATTTGCCGGAACGTTGTAAGTAGAGATAGAAAAGTTAAGGATTGGAAAGCTAGATGTTTTTATCAGAAAATCCCGAGAAGAGTTTTACAAGTTACACTCCCGGACCTTTATAACAATTAGTCATATCGTAAGCACTATAAATATTAAGTTTTCCTAATATGCAACTTACAATAGGCAGTCGTTTACTTAATTGATAGCACAACAGAGAAACCAACTATAGTCATTCGAAAAGATAATGTTACGCGATAAAATCGTGTAAACCTGAAATTTTCCCCGCAAAGTTAGATAGAAAAACCAAAGTTAATATACACAAAATATTCGACTTACGTATCTCCCTCGTCGTTTTGTTGGTAGTAAATTTCCCACGGTGACTTATCACTAGCATCGTCAGTATTTGTAGCGACCTTTTCAGCCTTTTGAATGTTCGGAATATCTCTTCGATTTACTGCGCCTAGATTGTTCACTTGTTGATTCGAGTCTCTTAGACTGAGCTTACAGAACCATTCTGCAACTCCAGCGTCGGCACCACTCTCCAATATCATTGGACTCCCGTCGTCGACACTGCTGGAGATGAACGTTCTAAACTGAGCTTGTGGCGTCGCAGCTGTTGTTGTGATCGAAGGCTTCTTTTTGAGATTTTCAAATATTTGATTATTTTCTTGTTCGGTACTTTCGTCGTCGATACAACCAGAATCTTGGTAATCGCTTGAGGTAGTCTGGTCTTTGGGATTAGTGTTTAAAACTGAATGTACTGGAGATTTATCACATATGTACCCAGATGCTACTAAATGTTGGTAGTCTTCGTTTATTTGTGGTCCTGATAAAAAGCCCGAATCAACTCCTTCACTTTCACTTTCGGTTTTTCCCTCAAACTTTCCCTGCACTTCCGCCCCTGTGGCAGCAGTGTCTTTATGCTGACTAACCGTAGATACGACCTCATGTGCCTTATCAACAATATTCAATTTCTGTTGCAGGTTATTCGTGGTTTCCCTAATCGAAGCGCCCTCCACCTTCTGGTTAAATGTATCCGGATCCAACATTATACACTTTATTCCTTCCTTTCTAAATTAAGCTGACTACTGATTGAGAATGATATTTCCGAATGTTGTTTTCTTTCTTGAAGCAATTTGTTAAAACACAATAATGACGTCAAACACCTTTTAAAGACACGAATTTCCAAATTGTTTGTTACATTTCAGTTAACTTTAATCATTTATATGTCACTTCTAATCAAACTGACATTATTAAGGAGAAAAAAAGAAACAAATGTTTGCAGCACAAAACTCAAAATGGCTCCCAGATTTTTTGTTTTGTATTACACCGAAGTCTCCCGAGCACTTACAAATGACTTGTTTTAGATCGCAGCCACAGAAATTACAATTTTATTCGTTCGTAGTCGCGATGAAACTGATTTCGCATCTTACTTCACGTTATAGATTTGCGTCAACGATGTTAATGAAGCTGAATTAAGCAAACCACACAATATGTAGGCTTCTCGAGTGCACATTTGGTGGTGTTCGTAGGGGTCGGAATGCGTGTCACTGTGTGAGTACATCTTCTACACACCGCTCCACTGTGAATAGATCACTTTCAAAATTGTTACAGGTAAATAGGATTGTCCAGAAAATGGAAAAAATGTCAGTGTAGCGTATTTTTTATATTGGATGATGGCAGTGGCTATCCATAGAGAAGTATGTGTTGTAAAATGAATGTTTTTCCTTTTAAACGGTTGTCGTTCATATTAGTTAGTTGTTTTTCCTTTATCCTTTAATTGAAATTTACTCCAAAACATAATTACCTTATTCCTTATAACGGCTATTCGGATGAATTGATTAACGTGTTATCTATGCGTATATCTGCTTGTCCCGTATACGCCCCTAAACTATTCATTTGATTGCGATGAAACTTTGGTGAGTTGTTGTTGGCACCACCGTGAAGGTTTCTGTGACAATACCTTCAACCTACACCAGGTGGCGAGATAGGGAATAAATGTTCCTTTGTGCATTGTTCATCCGATTGCAATCAAACTTTGGTGAATAATTGTTGGCAATGTATCACGCATCGCCCATATAATAAAATTGATGCAGAAATACTAGATCAGAAGAAGACCAATAGATGCTCGGAATACGGAACATAGGTTCACGCAGGGCTAAGAATTTACAATTTTATGGGTTGGGAAGGTGTGGGGGAGATCTAGTTTGAGGGAGGGTGAGGAGAGGATTGGCGGGTAGAGGGGTTATTGAAGGGAGGGGGTGGATTTAGGACGTCGTTTAAGAGCGGGAGTGGAGATGTTGAAATCGAAGGAGGTGGGGAAAGAGTTGGCCTGTCGTAGTATACGCGAGACGGGTTCGTTAGCGCCGTAAGAAGTGTGATGAGCGGGCATATAAAACAGTCCAGGTTACGTACGTTACGGAGGTTTGTATGAAATGTTAAAGTGGAGAGCAAGCTTGGGCAATTCATTGAGCCAGACAGAAGGCGATGGACAAAGATAATGTCGGCATGGATTCTGCGCTCTTCAAGTGTGTTTAGATTGATTAGAGGAAGCCGGCTTGTATATGGTGGTAGAGACTGCGGATTTTCCCAGTTTAGTCCGCGGAGGGCAAAGCGTAAGAAACGACATTGAGCACCCTCAATCCTGCGAATGTGAGTCACTTGATACGGGGACCAGACCTGACTAGCGTATTCGAGTAGTGGCCGGACAAAGGTTGTGTAGAGTGATCGGGTGACATAGGGGTTAAGGAATTCCTTCGACCAGCATTTGACAAACCCAAGGGCGACGTTGGCCTTAAAGATTATGTAATCAATATGTGCAGTAAATTTGAGCTCCTTGTCGCATAGGACGTCCACATCGCGAATCAATTCAACCGATGTTATCGGTTGGTCCAGTAAGAGATAGGGGCGTGGCTGAGTGGGGGAACGCTTCCGAGAGTAGGTGATTGTGTGACATTTGGCGATATTCATTTCTAGGCAATTATTTTGGCACCAAGTCGAGAAGCTGTCAAGATCCGATTGGAGAAGTGAGGAGTCCAGGGGAGAGCGGATGGTCTTGAAAATTTCGGAATCATCCGCGTAAAGCGAGATGAAGGAGTGCTTAATGCAAGAGCCTATGTCGTTTATGGTTAGGATAAATAGGAGAGGGCCGAGGTGACTGCCCTGTGGGACACCTGCGGTTGGGAAAAAGGATCGGAGAGGGTGGATCTAAATCGCACAGGATGAGACCCACTTTTTCAGCAGGGATTCGAAACCGAGGGAAGATAGCTTGAAGAGAATGAGGTTATGGGAGATTTTGTCGAAGGCCTTGCTAAAGTCGGTAGCGACTACATCGACCTCATCGCCGTTTTCTAGGGCAAGGAGTGTGTGGGATGTGAATTCGACAAGGTTAGTAGTAATAAACCTGCCTGAGAGGAAGCCGTGCTGGTTCGGAGAGATGATGGGCGCGCAGCAAAAACATAACGCCTCATATAGAAGGCCTTCGAACAGTTTGGGAATGTGCGAAAGCTTGGCAATGGGACGATCATTGGATATATCGTTTTTTTTCCTTTTTATGTATGGGGGTTATGTAAGAGGATTTCCAAAAGTCAGGGAAGAGACCTTGTGCAAGAGATAGATTGAAGATTGACGCGAGCGGGAGAAAGAGAGAGAAGGGGGACATCTTTTTAAGAGGGTAGCAGGGAGTCCGTCTGGGCCGAGACTGAAATCGTCTTTCAGCTCTTCGAGTTTTTTTATGACTTGGTATTGCTGAATGTGTAGAGGGATGAGAGGGCCGAGGGAGAATTCAGACATGCCAGTAAATTAGGAGGGGTTAGGCTCGAACGAGTCGTCCGTGAAGGATAGTTTGAAGAAGGACGCGAAAAGATTGGATATGGTTTGGGAGTCCGTTATAGTAGTTGAGAAAAGGGAGTGGGGATAGGCATCAGATTTCCGTTTGTGGTTGATGAAGTGGAAGAAAGATTTGGGGCCGTTGATCAGGTGAAATTGAGCTTTGGCAAGGTAATTGTGGTAGAGGGAGCTGTAAAGCTCGGTGAATTGGTAAAAGTAACCCAGATAGTTAGAGTAGTCCAGGGGAGAACGCGTGTTTAGGAAAGTGTTCCACATCTTATTCCTCCTGTTATGAAGGGTGCGTGGTTTGTGGTTATACCATGGGGGCACCACAACCGGGATCTGGTCTTGGCCTTATATAGCAAGTCCCGTGGGTTGTTAAATTGTCCATAATAATTTGTTTTTCCGGGCAATGTCATTGTTGTATAAACATTTAAACACAACTTACCGGCTTCCGGCTGGCTAGCCCGTGGGTGTCTTCTTCCGGCTTATTAGTGCGTAAATATGACCTCCCCCTTGGAGGAGCGAGAGAGTTTATGCCTTACAGCTTCCCAACTTCAAGCGTCCGTCTCACGAGCCTGCGAGTATAAATGGGGTTCCTCAGCTGAGGGACGTTGGTTGGGGTCTCCTCCTTTTGGACGCTACCGGCTTGGATATTGGCTGGGGACTTCTCCTCTGTGGTGATCTTCCGGCTTGTATATTGGCCGGGGACTTCTCCTCTGGTGTAGTGCTCCAAAAAGCCCTACCACCTTTTTCCCCCGTTCTTAATCCAAGTCCCAGCAATAATACGCTAAAACGTAAAATCCTATCAAAACCCGAAAAAACCAGGCATGATTCAAAATTCACAATAAACGAATCAAACATTCGTTTATTGCCTAACATTTGCCCCCACGGCATTATTAACCCCAAAATCCAAATTAAAATTAAAAGTTACAATAAACGAATCTAATATTCGTTTACGTTTCACATTTGCCCCACAGCATCACCCAAATCCAAAATTCAGAGATCATTATCTCTATCTGAAAATTTTCCATTGAGGAAAACAAACAAAAACTCAAAAGCAGATACATTCCCACATCTGCGCAATAGTTTCATAAGAATTCAAGAAATTGAATTCTTATCTAAAGTAAACACAACATCTCACTCGAAATATCGAGATTGTTGTACGAAAATGTGTATCTTTGGGATACAATTTTCGATTTGTTATCTTTTATAAAGGAATAGTTAAGTGATCTCCGGGCCGCAGTAGAACATCGATCTTAGTCCCCGGAGGACATACGCCAGGAGAAAAACTAAACTGACGAAAATAATCCAACTAAAAAATAAAACTCTTTACCAAAGAAAACAAAACGGATTTTCATTTAGCGGCTAACTGATAGCGAAGTATCACCTGGCCCCCACGGAAGACCAAGTGAAACCAAGGACAGAGGCCGAAATCAAGGACGTTGCTCTTCCCTCAGGTATATGAGGAAGCACGGCAACGACCCGTTTTGTAGGACAAGTTTTCAGGAGCGGTCTATTTTAAGAGATCACCTTGTCCTTTTAAGGACTAGGAGACACGCTTCCTGAAACCAAACCCCTACAAGAACACAACACTGGGACGATCTTCCGGCTTGTATATTGGCCGGGGACTTCCTCTTTCGACGGTTTTCCGGCTTTTATATTGGCCGGGGACTTCCTCTTTGGGACGGTGTTCCGGCTGGTATATTGGCCGGGGACTTCCTCTTTGAGTTAAGGGGCAGAATATAAATGCAAACACTTGTTTTGTTTTACTTATTGAACTTTCTTTATTTTTACTCTAGTTTCGCTTTATTTCAATTGATGCACCTCTGGTGCCTGGCTGATACTAATTAAATTTTCTCCTAGCGGAACTCCTTATTTATACTAAAAAACCTAAATCAAAAACTACATACCTTCCCACGATCATAGCTGTCCTCCAGACAGCCACCTGACGCCAGTCTCAGTCGAAGGCCAAGCCAACGACGATGAGAACCACAATTTTGCATTTTTGCAAATTCTTCACCCCAAGGCCATGAGAAAATTTTGATTCACTCTGACGCGAATCTGATTTTCCCATAGCGAAATGTATGCAGGTAAAATTACCTTGGAGATGATGGGGTGTTGGGTGGTCAATTTTTCATCTAGGTGATGAGACTGTTGGGTGTGATATGGCAATGGGAAATTTAGATATCGCAATGGGAAATGCATGCATTTCCCGTTGATTGGGGTTTTAGTTTGGCATAGGTAGAATGTGGGAAATGCAAGATTGTAATTCTAAGTATGGGAATTGGAAATGCGTTTAGCAACAGGTAGACATGTGATAAGGTTTCACAGCTACACCGAAAGGATTCCATGGGTTGTAGCAAGAAATTATATTTGATGCTGCACTGAGAGAATTCTTTCGGTTTTAACATTAATTAATGTTGTCCCATATGTATGCAATATTATTGTTTCTTGCAGGATCTTTCGTGTAGCAAAATATTTATAGTATTTATTATTTATAACATTTACATTTATTGGCTATATTCGTGTATTATACAGCATCTATGGGTAGTTTGCGTGCAGCAAAGTGTGTAGACATATAGTATATTATTTTTGTGTGTAACATCATTAGCCTTGCGCCAACTTTTGGGTTCAACCCCCACCATTAATCGAGTTCACTTAAGGGGTTATGCCACTGTAGAAAACCAACCACTTCTTTGGTATTTTTTTTTTGGATAGGAAAAAATGTATTATTAATAAACGAAGTTTACCAACTGTTCATATATGTATTAAATTACAAAAAAAAAAAGTAAAGTTACGTACAATTTACGTTTGTAAAATTACAATTAAAACAAAATGGCGGCACACGGTTGTTGCCCAAAAATGTGTTCTTAAAAAGTTGCTCCGTGGCTTGCGAAATATCTTGAAGAGTTTTGATCCTGTAAAAAAAAGCTCTTCTTAAACAAGATGAAAATGTCTAGAGAATGTCGTATGGAATTTTAAAAATATTGATTTTTGAAAAAATGGCAAGCTTTTTTTTAATAAAGCGATTTTTTCGCAAACAAAAAAATACATTTATTTGCTAATAACTTTCATGTTTAATATTTAGCAAAACCCGTACGACATTCTCTGCAGAATTTAATCAAGTTACAGTTTAAACTTAATTGGATAAAAGTTGAGAGTTATGATTTTCAGACTGATTGTGTTGAAAAACATGATTTTCAGATAATCGCGTTTAAAGTTTTGAGGCATGACGTGTGATGTACGCGAGTGGGGTGAAAAGTTTCCGGCCTGAACTATAGATGGCGGCAGTAGGTATTTTGGGTTGTATTCTATAATACTATGATTCAGTACGAATTGGAAGAGCTATACGGCGAACCTACAATAGTGAGAGTAATGAAGTCGCGAAGATTAAGATGGGCCGGACATGTAGCGCGAATGGGCAACGATAGGACCGTGCGTAGAATTCTTGACGGTAAACCAAAGGGAAAGAAAGAGACCAGTAGGACGGCCGCGACGGAGATGGGAGGACAATGTTAGGTTTGACCTTGAGAAGATCGGATCATATGGTCAAGCGTGGAAGGAGAGTCCACAGGGCAGGGAACGATGGCGGAGTCGAGTCGATAAGGTAATTAACTTCCGGATTCCTACAGGCCAATAAATAATAATAAATAATATAATTCATTAGCTTGTATATTCATTTTCAGGTCGATTGCTTTGTTAGCATACATTTGAAAGGTAAAGCCGAAAACCCTTCACCCCACTCCCGTACGTCATACGTCGTGACTATGTTCAATAAAATGGTTTAAATGAACTGATAAAATTTTGTCTATAGTATAAAACAATTTTTTTACATTTTTGAATAGTTTACCCATCAATTAAGCCAATAATAAAATTGTTTTTTTTTTGAAAAAATTACAGTGCCATAACCCCTTAATGTGAATTTCCATCTATTGAGTAACTTTACTTAATCAACACACCAAATTCTTTTATGAAAACTAGTAATAAAAAAATAAAAAATCTAAAACTTATACTTTATATACCTATGCCTATACTTCTTCTACCAAAGGAAGATGGACCCACACCATGATACCTGATGTAGAAACATGGGTGAAAAGAAAACATGGCGAGCTGAATTACCACTCGACTCAGGGAAATATCACAATGTGCAGCAACTATACGGGTATAGCATTGCTGAGTACCGCCTATAAGATACTCTTCCCTATCTTACAAGATCGGATAGCCCCATACGATAAAGTCATCATTGGTCAATATCAGTGTGGCTTCATCTCATGCAAATCAGCGATTGACCACATATTCACCCTTAGGCGGACGATGGAAAAATGTCTGGAATTTAAGATTCCATTGTATCATATATCCATAGACTTTAAGGCCGCCTACGACAGCATAGCCAAGGTGGAATTATATAATGCCATGAGAGAGTTTGGCATTCCAAACAAATTGATTCGACTTTGTAGGTTAACCATGGCCAATGTAACTCGTCAAGTAAAAATAGCGGGATTGCTGTCCAAACCAATAAACATTTTTAATGGACTCTGACAAGGGGACGGTCTGGCATGCCTCCTCTTCAACCTGACGTTACAACCGTCAGTTGTACGCGATCTACTTTGAAGCTAATGTTGAAGGAAAAATCAAAGTCGGTAGACTGCTCGAATGAGCGGAGAGGAGCCTGTCCGGAAAGTCCTTTGTGGTAGGATGTATGGAAGGAGACAGCGCGGCAGACCATGTCTGCGATGGAGGAATGGCGTAGACCAGGACGCCCAGAGCCTGGGAGTGCCAAACTGGATGACATCGGCTCGAAATCGGGACCGATGGAGGGATTTGCTAAATGAGGTCAACACCAGATCCCGGTTGTAGTGCCGATTATGATGATGATTATTTATATTTTCGTGCCCATCACTGTAGAAATTTCAGTAACACTTTTTTCAAAATTACTCTTTGGAAACATTTTTTCTATCACAATTAATCGATTAATGGAAATCTATCTAAACAGATTACAAAATTACTTTGGCATCTCGTTTTGAATTTTCTTTTGATTATAGTTGAATTAAATTAATACATAACTATCAACCTAAAACCTTCTTATGATTTCTTCTTTTTTTACCAAAATTGCTGTAAACTGTTGTTTTAATAAATTTATGAGAAGACATCAGCCAGGATAATAGAAAGGATTGGTTTCCGCTATTATTAATATATTATATATATATATATATATATATATATATATATATATATATATATATATATATATATATATATATATATATATATATATATATATATATATTAAAACTATTAAACACAAAGCTGTGTGAGCTGTAAGGGTGCACCTGTTATGTATTTCTTTATATTAAATTTGTTTATAGCAGAAACATTTAATGTAAAGTGTTTCGAACTTTTATTTTATTTACATTTTGTTATTTCATTATTTTCATCATTATTTCAACGGTGCACTTATACTATTATCCTGACCATAAAAAGGACCCTATTGCAACAATCTAAGTACATCCAATTCCAGTGTGCATCAATATCTTTTTTCCAATCCGTTTCCTCTTCTCTCACCCACACTACGCACTGAAATTTTAGGATAATCCATTTTGTTCGCTGGCCTAATAAAAAAAAAGTGATGTGGCCCTTATTTTATCGTACAGCACCGTTAACCAGCAATAAATACCATGATGTCATCGTACCAGCTATTGTTCTTATTTACTGCGACCATGCCTTACTTTTATTTCAGTATCTTTACAAACTAGATTTATAGTGTATGTGCGCTCAGGTAAATTTCGTTGCCTTTGTTTTCGAGTAAGCAACACAAGTTGTCCTTGTGACCCACGGCCGAGACAAGTGCAACGGCGTTCGCTTATTATGGTCAGTTCGACGAAGACAATTTCTTTATTATAGGATTAACATAAGCCATGTCGCCGACAGGTGCATTTGGTGGACCTGATCGTCCTTTTGTGACGAATAAGTTATGAATACTTAACGGTTTGTTCTTTGTTCTTGAAGAGATGGTATACGCCCTAAACAATTGCATAAAGGCAATTCCTTCGTTTTGGCGGGCTAAGGACATTAACACGGGTATTCAATACTCAGGTTCCAGGGTTCCCTGAATCAGGTCTTATTATAAAAGTGCATTCTTTTACATGCGCTCTGCACTTGCTGCATTTCAAACGATTATAAAGCATTTGTTATGCTGAGATGCTTAAGAGTGTACCTTTGGCATACGGTATTCGCGATCGCATGTATTTGTCCTTGGATCCTTTAGAGACATTCTAGGTTCATGGCGCTTGCGTTGCTAATTGTCCGAATTTTTTTTTTTTTGAGTTTGGTTTGGTAGTTTTTACAATCTTGATAAAGTACGCAGTTACTAAGATACATTTTCTAAAATTCTATTATTAGGTGTATAAAAACAATGAGTGGGAAATAGGGTAATAGTATTGATTCCTTCCATTTATTTATTTGTTTATTTATTTATTTATTTTTTTTTTTTTGTTTGTTTATTTATTTATTTTTTTTTTTTTATTTATTTTTTTTTTTATTTTTATTTTTTTTTTTTAAATATGCTTCTTTGGGGAGTGGCGAACTTATAGCGACGACCCGACGCCCCGAGATGCCACCAAATAACTGTTGTAGTTCCTTTTGAACAGTTGCAGGTTGTAACGCTCCGGGAACACTAGCGCGGGGAGGGAGTTCCACAGCTTTCCCGCTCTGTAACGGAATGAGTTCTGATGCAGTGATGTTCGCGCCATCGGGAACCACAAATTGGTCCGATCCGTCGGATTGTCTTATGGAGCGCATATAAGCCGTATTGCGTGGAACAATACCACGAATCTCCGAAGAACAGTACCCGTGATAATATCTGTAAAACAGACAGAGGTCGGCTACGCGCCTTCGACGTGATAGCGACTGCAGTCCCGACGTCAGCGGCGTGTCCCCAATCAGATGGATCGCTCGTTTCTGTATACTCTCAAGTAGGTCGAGGGTATGTTTAGGAGCAGAGTTCCAAACATAAGAGCAATATTCGAGCGCAGATCTAAATTGGGATTTATAGGGGAGAAGAAGTTAGACCGGAGTAAAATATTTCTTGGCTCTAAAAAGATAGATCAGTTTTCCTGAGGCGGACCTGGAGATGTTCGCCACGTGTCTATGTCACGATATAATCCCGGCTTACCGTGACGCTGAGCAATTTCAAGCTTTCCGTTTGATACGAGCCTGGCCGTTCATCATCAGCTGTGGAACCGATTATCTACTTTTTTTTTGTCAATGTTGTATACTGTGTCTTCGCTGCATTGAAGTCGATAAGATTGGCCTTTCCCCACTGGCGGACTTTATCCAGATCCCGATTCAGAGAGTCGATCTGATCACATCTCAGGTGGTGCGAGGTTGATGCGCTAATCGGCCGATCACCCAAAAAAGAGGAAACAACCGTACTATCATTCGCGAAACCGAACACTTTATTATCCGTTCTCTCCAACAAATGATTTATGTGAAGCAAAAATAGGGTTGGAGCCAAAATAGAACCTTGAGGCACCTCGGAATTAACAGTATACAGGTGCGAAGACTCGCCAGCCACAACAACCCGGATCGATCGATTTTCAAGGAAGCTCTTCGTCCAGTCGCAAATCTGGTGGGAGAGTCCATATGAACGAAGTTTGTGAGCAATGTCCCGTGCCAGACGCGGTCAAAAGCCTTGCAGATATCCAATACGACCGCCCTTGACTAACCATGCCCATCAATCGTAGATGTCCATATATCGGTTATACGGGTCAAAAGGTCTCCCGTGGACCTCCTGCCACAGAATCCGTATTGACGATCATTCAGAAGTCCGTTGCATTCCAAATACTTAATTATATCGCCATTGATGACCTTTCCATCACCCTAGGTAACATAGACAGTAATGCTATCGGCCGGTAATTTTGTGGGAGACACTTTTTCCCACCTTTGGGATTGCCTGAATTCGAGCGATTTTCCAGCAGGAAGAAAATGTCCTCCGTGCATAAGATAAACGAACGAGTCTCTCAAGAACCGGAGATTGTTCTGGAGCACTGTTCTTAAGGGTTATTCCTGGTATTCCCTCCTGGCCGGTTGCCTTCCTATAATCCATGGAATAGTACGTGGGCGGAACGTCACATCCCGAATCGAAGACCGTACCAGCGTGATCACGTGGCTCCAAAAGATCGGCTTTGGGGTTTGAATTCGGTTATATATTAGCTTTATTCTTTGAATTTTGAGGAGGACGCGAAGTTACTGCTGACAACCCTTGCTATTGACCAGAAGGGAGGCGAACCAGTTGGGCACTCAAGGAGTTTATTGGGCACTCTGGTCGTTGTAAACCTTCTTCGCGGTATAAATCGGCTGGTTGCACGCGTTTTTGATTCTAATAAAATTTGTTCCGTTCACCTCGGTGGTATTAAAGCACCATTGTATAAAACCTCTATTTGTTGCCGCTGTAATTTGCTCGCATTTTTTATCAAACCAAGGTTTATCGGATGAACTTCGTTTGATGGAATGCGGAATGTAGATCTCCATCTCGAGAAGAATAATCTCTGTGATCGACTCCGCGCATGCGTCAACATCGACCTCCGACCACGGAAAGGATACGAAGAAATCTCACAAATCGTCCCAGTTAGCAGCACCATACTTCCACGCTTGACGAAGCTGCTTAGGTCGATTATTCGCTTGAGATGCAAGTGCTTGCGCGACAGAGACCAAGCAGTGATCTGAGTTTTCCAGTGGCGCAACAATCCGCATGGTATAAATGCTCGACTCGGATTTCAAAAACAGATCCAGGATGTCCAGGCATAATCACATCGGGTATCCGGCACTCGTGAAAATTCCTCCACGAGTTGACTCAAATTGCGGTTAACAGCGAATATCTTCGCCAGCCTCCCAGCCTCGTCGGTTCTGTTAGAATGCACCAACCAGCCGAAATTATGCACATTAAAATTGCCAAGGACGACAATTTCAGAAGTCGGGTGGTTGATCTGTATCCAGTCGACGGTACGTGAAAGATGTTCGAAAAGTGTCGCTGGTCGATCGTCATTCGAATAGCGGTTAAGACAACGAAGAAATTTAATAGAGTTCCCCGGCACAGCGCTCAACCACATGTTGTCCACATGTTCCAACGTATCCATCCTCTGGCAAGCCAGATCGGACCGCGTACATACGCAGACTCCACCCTTAAAACGGAATCTCGAATGTAAGTCGCATCCTGAGCAACGAAGATATGTCGAATCAGTTGACGAACCGATCTGGGTCTCGGTTAGGGCAAGGATATCAGGCTTCGTTGTTTGCAAATTTTGGTGGACGGCGTTTACATTGGTATTGGTAAAACCGATGCCCCTGATGTTACGAAACGCCGTAACCATTCGAACGTCGACAGAACCTCGAGAAAGAGCCCGACCATGCAATGACGAATTTCTTAAAGTTTGGTCATTTATTAGAATATATGGATGATGTTCCCCTGACATAGTCCCACTGGGAGATCCGAATGGGGGACTAGTTTATCTCCGGAATTCTTTATCTCAGAAGGTACCATCATGACTTGTCTCCGTGAATAGTCCGGGCTATCAGCCATACATCCGAAACATAGTCGAAGATTTCTCCCGATGATATCGCGGAGTGTACAGCATGACTGAGTGGTATCTCCCCGACTACTATCGAAATCAACCTTTTCTCGAACCGGTCCATCAGCCAAGCTTCAAAAGATGGTCAGGGATTTCTCCCGACCATTTCACGGAGCCTATAGTTTGATGAGGTGGTATTTCACCGGGCGGCAGTCGTTGGGACCCCATCTACCACTCGGTCTTTAGTCGCCTCTTACGACAAGCCGGCCTAGCTGTGAGTATATTCTAACGCCCTACTCAAGGGGCTGGGGTAGCTGCTATAATATTGTTCATCAATTTTATTGCTAAAAGCCTGACGCCGTTACAAAGTCGTGGCGAAATAATGTTCCGGAGGAGAATGACAGGCACGCCAATTTTTAAAGTTAAAACGTGCTGGGATAACCCTGGTAAACCAGGTGAATTTACGAATTCACTTGGACACTTGACGAATTCTTTTTGATTCATCACTGTATCGATAGGCTTATACGTTGTCGCTTCGCCTGGTATTTCATTTTGGATGGTGAGATTGATGTCATTGACAACGATGTTATAGCACATGCACTCATCTACTGATGATTTTTGTAATTTCGTACAATGTTTGGGAAAAACTTTGTGAATCAATTTATCTGTGGTAGCTGGCAATCTGACAAAAGTCAGATTGTGTAGATTCATCAATTGCCACTTTTCCATTCCCAATATCCAACAATTGTTTTGCGAAACATTCAGTAAATGGATTATGTTGTAGTTCTACACGCGTATTGATCTTTGAAGTTAATTTCTGCACGTGTTGCCATAAAACTGATAATTTGAGGCATGCATTAAATTTATCAGCGGGTGTTGAACATGATATAACTGCGAGAGTTTGTCGAGAATCATCAGACAATAAAATGGGCAGAAGGTCTTCTGGAATCGAGTAGAGGTCATAAAAGCCTTTGAATATTTCATTAACTCAAAAAGTCAGCACTTCTATGAAAACGGAATATTTGACGTTGTATCACGTTGGAAGGGGGGGATGGGTGCGAACATACAGGGCAAAGTTACTGATTGCTTTCAACCCGGCGAAGGCCAGGACGATCCTTGTCCCTGTTCAATCCAAGTTGACACGCAGTCCCCACGTGACACCCCTGGATAGCTACTTTGGCACCCGCCAAGTAGTGAACCAATGCATGCAGCGACATCCAGAGAAAGGTTGGGGCATAGCTAATAACCAGGCCCGTAAAAATGAATTATTATGGCAAATTTAACGACGACCACGGAAACGAAAATGGCTAAGGGATTTGTGAATTTTCTCATGGAACGTCCGCTCACTATACAGAGCTCGAGCTACACAGCAGCTAGCCGACGCCTTGTCCAAATATACGGCTGAAATAACAGCATTACAAGAAATAAGATGGACGGGGAGTGGTGATATTCAAAACAACGAGTATGACATTTATTACAGCTGTCATCAAAACACCATGTGCTCGGGGTAGGCTTTCTAGTCAGCCAAAAACTGAAGCCTGCCATCATCGGCTTTAATGCAATAAATAAGAGGCTATGCACTCTTCGCGTGCGAGGCAAGTTTAAGAACATAAGCCTATAGCGTTTCCGCCAACCCCTACGGTCTACTTGCCTGAAAAACCCCCATAACTACTACCCAACTCCCTTTAGTTTGCTAATGCAACAGTATTAGTACCTAAAACTGCTGCACGCATTTAAGAGATCAAATCTATGATCTTTAAGTCCCTGTAAAGAAAACTTACCTTCATGCATTCTCTTCGCATACCATTGCTCCTTAAGATTTCTTTATTAACTTACCAGGAATTTCCAATCAATTTCGGCATCTACGTCGCTAGTCAAAATTCCTTAGAGAAATTCCTGTAAACAAAATAATTCGAATTGCATTCATTGTAACCGTCATGACAGGGACCATAAACATTGCGCCGTCTATTTCCCCAGCCGCGTCATGTATCTTTTCATACACATTGCCTGGCAACCTTTTTTGTTTGTCTTATCAACAAACAACCCAAGCAGCTGCATATAATTAGCGCAATAGACGCTGAAACCAAATTCTCCACCATTTCCTAATGTAAATATGAACCCGGTTTCTACTGCAGCCAGATATGCCATAAACATCCAATTTGCTTTTAGCACCTTTTTCTCCTAACGCCGAAAATAGCGACGAGGCATCGTGTAAACAATGACCCGCATTACCAACGGCGCATTTGGTCATTTTTCCCTATTGTCTTTTCCGCCTGCCTGTTTCGTCGTTCCACTGCACGTGTGAATCGCATCTATCTGAACGATCCCACACATACCACCATGACCTTTATTACGAGATCTGGTTTTCCTGTTCCCATAAGAGAGACTCTACGTTACACTTGTGGGAGATAAAACATATCCTTGGCAAGAATATATTCACACCCTTAAGAGAAAAGTTTTTCTCTCTCTTCCTTTTTTTTCCTTAGCGAAATCATCTCTGCATGAGATGACGATCGCGGAGTCAAATTCCATCCTTCGACCCGAGCGGGTCGGGGCTCCATCGCTACCCTGGTGCGCACAGGGAAGCGATAATGGAGAATAATCGTTTGTGTCGAGTCCTAAAAATTGAATTAACAGTGCGGTGCAGTAAACCCGATGTTTAAATAATAAACTACCGTTTGTTTGTTTTAATGTGCTGTTGTTTTCCTTGTGCACATTCGTGCTGCGGCGGTACTTTTGATTGATGGAGGAGGAAGTGAACTAAGTACCCATGCTGGTACATACCTCCTCCCCACAAGCCTCATAAACGTCCACGGACCTACAGAGGCGTTCCCTGACGACGAAAAAGAAGAATACTACGAGAAGGTCGAACGGGACCTCAATGCTTGCCCAAGATACGGTGTGAAAATCGTTCTTGGGGACTTGAATGCAAAAATAGGTCGGGAGCCGGTTTTCAGACACTATACAGGTTTCCATAGTTTGCATGAGAACACTAATGAAAATGGACTACGAGTTATCGAACTGGCAGCATCAAAAAACTTGGTCGTTGCAAGTACCAGGTTTCCGCGTAAAGATATCCACAAAGCCACCTGGGTATCACCTAATGGAGCCACCTACAACCAAATCGACCACGTGTTGATAGATCGCTGCCACTCCTCGAGCCTGATGACGGTACGATCGTACTGAGGTGCCAACGTTGACGCGGATCACTATCTTGTTGGTACAGTTTTCCGAGCGCGGATTGCCTTACGGAGACGTATTGCATCCGCGGATCAGGTTCGAATCAACACGGCTGCCTTACGCAATGAGAATACCAGTAACACATTTGGCCATGTACTAAGACTCGCCCTCGAAGAGCTCGACGAAGGGAAAGTAAGTCCTGGGGCCAAAATACCGGGCGTAAAAGAGAAAGAAAAAAAAGAGAAGGACACGCCTTAAGAATACTGTCATTAGTACTGCCAACTTCATCTTAGGTAGTAGTCGTAGAGATCGGAGCGACCGGTTTGGTGATGAGTATAAACTAGCGACTGAACGTAAGAATGCTGCATACCGGGCAATGCAGCGGTCTCATAGGACACGGGTGCGCGAGGAGAAATACAAAGAGCTGAGAAGGTCCTAAAAAAAACTTCACAGACAAAAGAAAAGTGCCTGGGAAAAAAACCTTGTCTGTGAAATAGAGAAGTGTAGAACCCGAGTTTCGCACCAGGTGCGGAAGTTCTACCAAATAATGCGCAGTATGACGCGGTATACACCACGCTGCAATTACCACAAGGATAAAGAGAGTAATCTGATCACCGATCCGGAAGGCATTCTGGAGCGATGGGAAGTGCACTTCAATGAATTGCTAAATGGCCAGCTCACAGAAGAATTGGAGGGTCGACCAATGCAAGATCAAGACCAAATGCTGCCGCCACCAAGCATTGAGGAAACATTAAAAGCCATAAGACAGCTCAAATTAAATAGCGCCCCCGGAGTTGATGGCATACCAGCTGAGCTGATCAAACAAGGAGGGAAAGCTTTACATCACGCAATTCATGAGATCGTAGTGCACCTATGGGAGCAAGAGGAGATATGGGAAGATTCGCGTCGTGGAATAATTTGCCCCATACATAAGAAGGGAGATATCACACTGTGTAGCAACTATAGGCGTATAACATTACTGAGTATCGCCTATACGATACTCTCCTTTATCCTACAAGATCGGACAGCCCCATACGATAAAGTCATCATTGGTCAATATCAGTGTGGCTTCATCTCAGGAAAGTCAACGATTGATTAGATATTCAGCCTTAGGCAGGCGATGGAAAAATGTCAGGAATTTAAGATTCCATTATATCATCTATTTAGAAGAACTATATAATGCCATGAGAGAGTTCGGCATTCCAAACAAATTGATACGACTTTGTAGGTTGGCCATGACCAACGTGACTAGTCAAGTAAAAATAGCGAGATTGCTGTCCAAACCAATAAACACCTTTAATGGACTCCGACAACGGGACGGTCTGGCCTGCCTTCTCTTCAATCTGACATTAGAGAAAGCAATCCGCGACTCTGCAATAACAAATAGAGGGACCATTGTCACCAAGTCCAACCAGATGCTTGCCTACGCAGGTGACATCGACATCATCGGTAGATCCGAATAGACAGAACTCCTTCAACCAGATCGAGTAGGCGGCACAAAAACTGGGATTGCACATTAATGAGGGGAAAACTAAGTAACATGATGTTACATGATGGAAACTTCTACGAAGAGAAGACCTAATGTTGGTCAAACTATCAGGGTATTGGAGCACGAATTTGAAGTAGTGCAATCCTTTAACTTCCTTGGTCAATAGTATCAGCCGATAAGAATATGAGAGAAGAAATACGCGGACTGGTGATCAAATCCAGCAAAGCTTAATATGGTCTATCAAGGCTTTTTAAATTCCGAAATTTATCCAGAACATCCATGCTACAACTGTACAACGCCATGGGCCTACCAGTACCATTGTATGGATCCGAGACCTGAGTGCTTAATAAAAGGTACTCTGAACTCTTAGCCGCGTTCGAGAGTAAGGTCTTAAAAAGAATTGTTGGCCCCGTACGTGAGGGGGGACGATTCCGGAGACGCTACAACCATGAGTTGTACGCGATCTACATTGAAGCTAATGTTGTAAGAAAAATCAAGTTCGGTAGACTCGAGCGGGACACCTAGCTTCGAATGAGCGAAGAGAAGTCTACCGGAAAGACCTTTGTGGCAGGATGTATGGAAAGCGACAGCGCGGCACACCATGTCTGCGATGGAGGAATGGCGTAGGTCAGGACCTGGGAGTGCCAAACGTATGGCATCGGCTTGAAATCGGCACTTATTTTCAATTCAATGCACTCTACAATGACCTTTACCACAAATACCTAACAAAAACTCAGGCTAACCTAATAAATGGCCTAAAAATGTTTTCCCAATTTATCAATCACAAATGTAAATACGATGATTATCCCACCTCGCTCTCTTATAACGTGGAAAGCTCAACGGATTCATACTAGATTGCGAACCTCTCCACCTCGTTTTTCAGACAATCCTTCACTGACGACTCTTTCGTTCCCGACCTCACCTATTTCAATTACTTACCAAATTTCTCCCATGGTCCATTTCTTTCGCAATTTATTGATCCGCCCACGATAGAAAACAAACTAACCCAGCTCGAAGACGAATTCACCCCCGGGCCTGATGGTTTCCCCGCTATATTCCTTATAAAATTCTCCTCCGTTCTCTCTTCTCCTGTTTCGACTATTTTCAATATGTCGCTCTCTCAAGGTGAGTTCTCTAATAGTTGGAAAACATCGTTTATCACCCCCGTGCTTGAAAAGGGACCCAAAGGTGATATCTCAAACTATCGTCCCATCGCTAAACTCTCCCACATCCCCAGAGTTTTTGAAAGCATCATCTACCAAAGGTTATGCTTCCACTGCAAATCCCTAATTTCACCCAGGCAACACAGCTTTCTTGGTGGGAGATCTACCACCACTAACTTAGTCGAATTTACTTCCCAAACACTCCTAGCCCTAGAGAACGGCAACAAGGTCGACGTTGTTACTACGGATTTTACTAAAGCCCTCGATAAAATTTCGCACAGACTGATTCTCTTCAAATTATCCAACTTGGGCTTCGAACCCGTATTAAAAAGGTGGATTTCGTTATACTTGAGTAGCCGCCTCTACAGAGTGCGTTTCCGATCCGTTCTCTCAAATCCTTTCCATGCTACCTCTGGAGTATCCCAGGCAGTCATTTAGGGCTCCTTTTGTTCATATTAGCAATAAATGACATCGATATGATTATCAAGCTTTCCTGCATCTCCCTTTATGTCGACGATACCAAATTCTTCAAAACTATTGTTTTCCCCTTGATTCTTTCTTTCTCCAGACAGGCCCTGACAACTTTTCGTTATGGTACCAAAAGAATTGTCTGGAGCTTAGTGTCAACAAATGTCAATCAATTACGTTTTCACGGAAGCGCACCCCTCCTCCTCCCCGCTCCTATCTCTTATTCAACCAAGCTGTATACTCTGTTAATTCGATTTGAGATCTCGGCATTTTATGTGATAGGTAGCTGAACTTCCTTCCGCATATTGACGACATGATTCTCAAGGCCAATTCAGACCTCGGCTTTGTGAAACGCTGGTCTAAGGAATTTTCTAACCCTTACGTGACCCGATCGCTCTACATTACTTTCGGTCGCCCTCTTATTGACTACGGTAGCCAGCTCTGGTCCCCATATCAAGTATCCCATATCCGCAGAACTGAAAGCGTTCAACGACGGTTCTTGCTTTTTGCCCTGTGTTTTGTACTGTGTTGGGAGAGTAATACGCGGTAGTTTCTGCGCGGTATGGTATATTAGAACGTCTTCCCAAGATTTTATTGGAACTTCTAGATGTTCTAGAGACAGCCTTGCCTCATTTGTGGTGTCTAAGAGGACTCTTAGGCCACCGGACGATTCTTGCTCAAGCTTTGGTGGATCGAAGAGCAATCTAAATTGGTTATCCTTTAACCATCTTACGTTCTGGTATCGTTTCACCAGAGTTGCCCAAGCGGATTCAAAATTACCATCGGTGATAGCAGTGTTTCTGCTTCACCACTCAAATTAGCCTTTAAGTAATGAAGCTTTTGAGCATCCGAAATAGAGGACCTTTTCGCTACCAGACTTTCAAACAGGCTTTTAAATTCAGGCCACAGTTGATATGATCCTGAAAAGGTCGGAATTTTAATTGCGGGAAGTTTTAATGCGACTACTGGAGACTTAGAAGCCGCTGCTGAATTATTGAGAGTCTGGTTTAGACCTTCGGTGGTCGCCAACTGGGACCTTAAATCCGATGAGTACATGTAGTACAACTCCTTCAAATTGTGAAACTCCAAGGAGTCCATGTACTTCACCTTTGCCTCTTCATTTGGAACTGCAACAATTTCCTGATGCAGTCCTCGAGCTTCATCAAAGGATCATTCCAAATTGGACAAGCGCGCCTCATTCATGTGAATGGATTTGGCCGAGTGATCCAAGGCTAAATATGCCTTGTGATAAGCAGTTAATTCGCTTGCGATGTTCTGCAAGCTGTCAATGTCAAGTCACCCTCAACTTGCTCATCCTGATTCGTGCCAGAGCGACAAAGCACGCCGAGAAGAATTTTTTAGTTTGCTGGCAGGTATGTGAAGATGTAGCCTAGATAACTCGCGTGAATTCTTGCCGTCAGCTACCTTGTTGACGTTGTTCTTGGTGAGACCTTAAAAATCCGTTGATCCCGTGCCCTGGTGTGTGGATTGATACTTGATGCAGCACAGTAAAAGAAAATCCTTTCCCTTCACCAAAATGTTTATTTGTTAGAATGTTTTTTTTTTCGTTTTCTATGCTGAACGGTTTTCTTCCCGTTTATCAAACTTCACTCCCTTCAAACACCACCACCACTTGATTCAGTGTTTCAGTGCAAAAGAGTTACTTGTACTCTCTACCCACTTGCAGCGCTTTTGCACAAAAATCGTAATGCGGCCCTTAAAGTGGGTGTGCTCTGCACATTCAGGGATTCTGGCAATAACCGAAACGACTTCCTCCGACTATTGCTGCGGAGCTATCTTATTTATAGCGCACACACTTCCACAACACCTTTTCTTGTTTAAGATCCACAACGATCGTAAATTAAAAAGATGAAAATTATATAAAATGCCACCCACCTTATTTTGATGCTCCCTCGTCGATCATAGGTTGGTAAGGTTCATCAGTCCAATGCACTAGTCAAATGCACTACAAGTACCGGACAATTCCAACAGCACTTGTCTAGAGTTTGAATCCGGCTGCACTGCACTATAAATCTGCTTGACCTCGAATCTAGCCTCTAGTTCCAGCTGCACTGCACTAAAAAAATCCGCTTGACCTCGAGTCCAGCCTCCAGTTCCAGCTGCATTGCACTTAAAGATCCGGCTCGAAGGACAACGTTGTGTCTCGCGTCGGAAACAGCAAATAAAAAACTCGAAGGACCAAATTCTGTTTCGTCCTAACTTTCGATGTTAGGTGAAACCAGGAGTAGAAATAAAAAAAAGAACAAGGGTGTGATACTGTTTTACAAATAATTATATTTACTTCCTCATTGCATTGCGTAATTGAAAAATTGACACTGACAAAATTGTAAGTAATGCGCCTTCTTATAGGCAATCTCGAACAGGTTTCTTTCATTTTTTAAACCGCTGGAACAGCAGATCTCGCCGAACAAAAGCACACTATAGAACATTAAATTACTCATGTTGAGTGCACTGGAACGCTGGCACAAACAACTTAGTCAAAGCAACAACCTGTGCAACAGCTGTCCGTTGCATACCTTTTGGTGGTGAAATCTTCGCATTAGTGAGTCGATGCTGCTTTGCTGGTTGGTGAATTGATTCTGTCTTAATGGCTGTCTTGTTGGTGAAGATTCCTTTTTTTTGTTGCTGTTTTGTTACTGAAACGATTCCTCTTTTTAATAGTTGTTGCTGTTGTGATGCAACATCTTGCCGGGCCGGCGATTCGACTTGGAAACGTGTTTTGTTGCTCCGGTTCGGAAGATGAGATTAGAACGGATATCCTGTACTACAGCCATGAGGTGCAGCCCGTAATCTAATCGAAATCGCTACCTGAACAAAATCCTACGATAATAAAAGGGTGTTTTATTGGTTTCGAGGGTTAAACGCGTTTGGTGCGCGTGAATGAATATTATTCGTGCAGTTTATGAATATTACTCGTGCAGTTTAATGTGATCTCCGGACTACAAGAGAGTAACTGGACCGGATGGAACGCAAATTATTATTTTTTAATTATTTTTATTTTTTATTTTCTTTATTATTAGACTTCTCTCGGAAAAGGCGAACCTATAGCACCGAGTGGGCGCCCCGAGATGCCATCAAATAACTGTTGCAGTTCTTTTTGAACAGTTGCAGGTTGTAACGCTCCGGGAACATTTGCTTGGGAAGGGAGTTCCACAGCTTCCCCGCTCTGTAACGGAACGAGTTCTGATCCGTCGGATTGTCTTATGAAGCGCATATAAGCCGAATTGCGTAGAACAATACCAGAATCTCCGAAGAACAGTATCCGTGATAATATCTGTAAAACAGACAGAGGTCGACTACGCGCCTTCGATGTGATAGCGACTGTAGTCCCGACGTTAGCGCCGATTCTCCGATCAGGCGGATCGCCCGTCTCTGTATGCTCTCAAGTAGGTCGAGGGTATGTTTAGGAGCCGAGCTCCAAACATGAGAGCAATATTCGAGCGCAGGCCTAATTTGGGATTTATATAGGAGAAGAAGTTGGGCCGGAGTAAAATATTTTTTGGCTCTAAAAAGATAGCTCAGTTTTCCTGAGGCTAACCTGGCGATGCTCGACACGTGTTTATGCCATGATACATTCCCACAGACCGTGACGCTGAGCAATTTCAAACTTTCTCCAGTCTCGAGGGCCCGGCCATTCATCATCAGCTGTGGAACTTTTCTTCGTGAATGTTGTATATTGTGTCTTCGCTGCATTGAAGTCCTCGAGATTGGCCCTTCCTCACTGCAGGACCTTATCTAGATCCTGATTCAGAGAGTCAATCTGTCTACATCTCAGCTAATGCGCCGCAGATGCACCAATCGGTCGAACACTCGAAAAAGGGGAAACAAGCGTACTATCATCGGCTAAACTGAACACTTTGTTATCCGTTGTCTCCAACAAATCATTTATGTGAAGCAAGAACAAGGTTGGAGCCAAAATAGAACCCTGGGGCACCCCCGAATTAAGAGGATACAGATCCGAACACTCGCCGTCCGCAACAACCCGGATCGATCGATTCTCGAGGAAGCACCTCGTCCAGTCGCAAAGCTGTTGAGAAAGTCCATATGAACGAAGCTTACTCAGCAATGCCTCGTGCCAGACGCGGTCAAAAGTCATGGAGATATCCAATGCGACCGCCCTTGACTGACCATGCCGCTCAATCGCAGATGTCCATATATCGGTTATAAATGTCAAAAGGTCTCTCGGGGACCGTCTGCCATGGAATCCGTTTTGACGACCATTCAGAAGTCCGTTGCACTCCAAATACTTAACTAACTCTGTATTGATGACTTTTTCCATCACCTTAGATAAAATAGATAGCAATGCTATCGGACGGTAATTTTGTGGGAGACACTTATTTCCCGTCTTTGGGATTGGCTGAACTCGAGCGATTTTCCAACAGGCAGGAAAGGTCATCCGTGCATAAGATAAGCGGAAGAGTCTGCCAAGAACCGGCGATAGTTCTGGAGCACAATTCCTAAGAACTATTCCTGGTACTCCGTCCGGGCCGGTTGCCTTCCTGCAATCCAATTCACGTTGAATAGTGCACGGATGAAATCTCACATCCCGCATCGAAGACCGTACCGGCGAGATCACAGGTGGCTCCAAAAGGCCGGGATCAAGGTTTGAATTCGTGGAAAATAAATTCGCGAACACATTAGCTATATCCTTTAAATTTGTGACTAACGTCCCGCTGTCTGTCACCAACGGAGGGAAAGAGGATGATGCGAAGTTGCCGCTGATAGCTTTTGCCATTGACCAGAAGGAGCTCGAACCAGTTGGGCACCGAAGGAGCTTATTGATCACCCTGTCGTTGTGAGCCTTCTTCGCGGTATCAATCGCCTGGTTGCACGCATTTCTGAGTCTAACAAAATTCGTTCTGTTAACATCGGTGTGATTGGAGCGCCATTGCTTAAAAGCTCTTTTTTGCCGCTATAATCTGCTCGCATTTTCTATCAAACCAAGGTTTATCAGACGAACTTCGTTTGATGGAATGTGGAATGTACATCTCCATCCCCAGAAGAATAATCTCTGATACCGACTCTGCGCAACCATTAACATCGGAGTTTCCGAAGCACACCTTGGACCAATGAAAGGGTGCGAAGTAATCTCGCAAATCGCCCCAGTTAGCCGCACCATACATGGCGAAGCTGCCTAAGCCAATTATTCGCTTGATATGCAAGTGGTTGTGCAACAGATATCAAGCAGTGATCTGAGTGCCCCAGTGGCGCAGCAATCCTCACAGTATAAATGCTCGGTTCGGATGTCAAAAACAGATCCAGGGTGTTTGCATAATTACCTCGGGTATCTGGCACTCGCGTAGGTTCCTCCACAAGTTGAATCAAATTGCGGCTAACAGCAAACATCTCCTCCCAGCCTCGTCGGTTCTGTAAAAATGCACCAACCAGCCGGAATTGTGCACATTAAAATCGCTAAGGATGACAATTTCAGAAGCTGGGTGGTTGATCTGTATCCAGTCGAGGGTACGTAAAATATGTTCGAAAAATATCACTGGTCGATCGTCATTCGGGGAGCGGTAAAGAGAAAAAAGAAATCTAACAGAATTCCCCGACACGACCCTCAACCACATGATGTTCATGTTATTGAGTTCCAGCGCCGCCATCCTCTGGCAAGCCAGATCGGGCCGCGTAAAGACGCAGACTCCACCCTTAAAAGGGAATCTCGAATGTAAGTCGTATCCTGAGCAACGAAGATATGTCGAATCAGTTAACGAATTGACCTGGGTCTCAGTTAGGGGAAGGATATCAGGTTTCATTGTTTGCAAATATTGGTGGACGGCGTTTACATTAGTATTGGTGAAACCGATGCCCCTGATGTTATAAAATGCCGTCACCATTCGAGCGTGGGCAGAGCCCCAAGCGAGCCCGGTTATGCGATGACGAATCTCTTAAAATTCCATTATTTATCATGATATCTGCATGATGTTCCCCCTGACAGTCCCGTCTGAAAATCCGAATGGGAGACTAGTTTACCTCCGGAATTCTTGATATCAGAAAGTACCATCATGACTTAAAAAATTGCTTAGTTATTTCCTTTTTGAACCTACATCGCCACTAAAATCACTAGTTGCTACACAAAATAATCGTAATTTTTTTTCATCATCATCATCGGCACTACAACCGGGAATCGGTCTTGGCCTTATTTAGAAAGTCCTGATGCTTGTTAAATTTTCCATAATGATTTGTTTTTTCCGGGCAAGGTCATTAGTCCTGCGCCAGAGGCTCCCCGACGGGATAATTGTAATTGTTTTTCTCGTGGTATATTATCTAATGCTGATTACTTTACTCACAAATAAGAAAAACTTAAACTTGTAAAATGTGCTTCAAAATTACTTATTTCAAAATTGTGTTGAATAAATAAATTCGGTAACTAGAAGTAGGCGAATGGCTGCAAAGTATTATTAAATTGAACCAATTTTGGTAGTAGTATTGACCTAGTAAACGAATGGCACCAAAAATCTAAAATTAATATCGTACTCTGTTCGACATGCTTTTTACTAAAATAATCAGCAATTGTTGCCAATTTAAAACGATGTCCTATAAAACAGGGAACGATGGCGGAGTCGAGTCGGTGAGGTCATGAACTTCCGGGTTCCTACAGGCCAATAAATAGTATTAGTCCTATAAAACTAATAAAATTTAAATAAATCACAACACTCGATACGATCGAGACTCGTCTGGGTAACAACCCTGGCATTTGCTTTCATTTATATTGCGGCTCTCTTTTTCATACGCGTACGAGTATGAAATGTCAATAGGATTGTCAACCTACAAGACTTATTTAATATTGTATTATTGCAATGCAGCAACTTTTAAGGAGGACTAAGTGTTTATTTAATCCGGTACGATTCGCCGCTTCCGAACAAGTTAATCAACCACGTCCCATTGTTCAGCCATTACCCCAGAAACTCGACATAGTTAAAACTATCCGCGCCGCTCGTCAAGTATGGGTTGAAAATATAGATACTGTGGAGGAGAAAAAACTGGGCTTACTTGAACTGCACCCAGAAGTTTTTGCTTGTAATCCACGAGTGGATGTTATCCAAGAGAACATCGAATGGCAGCAGAAGTACCGTTATGTAAGCTTCGCACACACGAAAACCAGGGCTGAAGTGAAAGGTGGCGGACGCAAGCCGTGGCCACAAAAGGGACTGGGTCGTGCTAGGCATGGGTCCATCCGTTCGCCTCTTTTTAAAGGCGGTGGTGTTGCACATGGTCCTCGCTCACCGACTACTCATTTTTACATGCTCCCTTTCTATAAGAGGGTTCTGGGGTTAGCTGCGACGTTGTCGGTTAAACTGGCTCAAGATGATCTTCATATTATTGAAAATTTAAATATTCCTAATCGCGAGCCGCAGTTCATAAAAGACCTAATAAAGGAACGGGCTTGGGGTCCATCAGTCCTTATTGTTGATAAGTAAGTCTGTATTTGGAGGTCTACCTGCAGAAATTAATTTTAATCTTTTTATATTTAGAAACGATATCTTCCCGGAGAATATTTGTTATGCGACGGACTCCATTACCTACGTAAACCTCATGCCTTCGTATGGTTTAAATACTTACTCTATGTTAAAGCACGACACTCTTGTTCTCACAGTGGACGCTGTGAACCACATCATGGATCGTCTTATGTATCAAATGACCCGCGCAGACGTCCTCAAAGTGAATAAGAAATTCAAACTAGATCAATAAATCTGTTTATATATAATTTAATTAAAACATAAATGACAAGGTTTATTGTTTTATTATTGGTTTTAATTTAAATGTACTGCTCTACTTTATAGATAAAAATTATGAGTAGGAAAACAAGGAAGAGTTTGTAATTCTTTTAATATTCACTTCTTCAACTTCATGCTTCGTGCACAGCGTAAACAATTCGAATTGAATCTTATTCCCCCAAAAGCTTCTGCCGAATTTGCCACCTAAGATCAGAGCGATCGTTTTCCCCAGGAAGATACGGCTTAAATTTCTGCCATTCACTCTGGTAGTACTGATAGAGTTGCACTGGATCCATTTTCATATGGTGCACATTCTTTCTGATGTGTGGTGGTTTCGAACGAGGACGAATCCCTGAAAAAAAAAAATAATTAAAATCAAGAGGTCAAATATTGAAATACAAAGGAATTGCTGTGATGAATTCATTAATTTACATTAAGCGAAGGAATTAACTAATATTCTTTGATATTGGGAGACAATACACCACTGATGAGACTACTCTATTCACCTTTCATTTGTTCAATTTCTTGCAAGTCTTACTTAAAGAATCTATGTTACAATCAGACGATATATCGAATAATTACGGAACATCTCGAAAGTAACCACGCAAATTCACGAAAACATAATAGAGTCTTTCATCATTCAAAGATGAGAACAAATTTGAAAATAGGAGTTGTGTTATAAAAGGTCTGGTAATTTCCACTTGTATTTCAGAAGCAATCTAACTAGATCACCGGAATCTCTACCACGAAAAAATAAATTTTAATTATGTGTGCAACGTCCGCCATATTACACAGATTGATTACATCGCAACTACATCGTGAGACAGCATATTCCACTTAGTGGGAAACAAAACTGAAACCAAAGAGACGCCGTCCTCTGTTGCCATTAAAAAGCAGGGTTTGTTTTTGTGCATACACAGTTGTGTTGCCGTGGAGTTTGAGCAATAAGTTTACGATTTGTTTCTATAAACTTATCAAGTTACGGAAACTGAAATTCATTTTAGGTTTTTTTTTTAATAATAAATATTAGAATATGGCAGAAAGATTTAATAACAATAGTTCACGATTTATTATGGTAAAATTCCATTGCCTATTATTGTTCAACCAGGGAGGCAGTGTGTGCAACTCGTGATGCACGAAGTCTCAAAGTTTATCTCGGTGGCGTGATCCGTAGCGTGTATCGTAAACAAACACAAGACAGGTAGTCGCATTAATAGATTCGTGGTATAAATTATCTGTAGAAAAGGAATTAAACATCACCGCAAATGCATCCGACAACAGTATTTGCTTTCTAAGAGGGCTGGACAGTCTCCAGGTTTCACGATATCTTGCGACAGCAGGTTGACATTCAAAGAACACTTGCGGAAAAGTATTGAAAAAAGGAAGAGTATACAACACGACTGTATATATTTATATATGGAAGACCGTGGTTCCACACCAAGAAGTTGATAACCAACGTCTCTTACCTCCATTGTAATGTACGTAAATCTCAACTTAGCGGCCACTGCTTAGTACATTCTGAAATGTCGTGCGCACTGTGTTTTTCCTATCCTCAAAAGTCAAGTTACCACATCCTCGGCCCTGCTTTGAATTGGTGGAAGTCGCTGTGAGACCTGAAGGCGCTCTCCGAATATGCTCCCCAAAAATGGGCATATTGTTTGTTGGAAAATACATACCTTTTCAAATCGGGTTTACTTTGAGGGAGACGAAATAAAGCTTGATGATTAATTGATGTTTTAGTTTTATTAACTTCGTCCCGGTTAAAATTTGTGAGACTGTATAAGTGGAATAACCTCTGGCGCAAGACTAATGACCTTGTCCGGGAAAAAAATCATTATGGAAAATTTAACAAGCCTTCGGGACTTGCTAAATAAGCCCAAGACCAGTGATAATGATGATGATAAGTGGAATAAATTCGGCGCAGCGGCTGTCATCTCTAATAATGTGTAAAGTTTTCCGGTAAAAATGTTTAAATAAAGATTCACACAGTTTTTAAACGACTTCTATAACAAATAATATATAATTTGGAATAATGCAGCAGGTTGTTTTGCGGATGATAGTACGCTTGTTTCCTCCTTTTCGAGTGTTCGCCCGATTGGTGCATCTGCGTCGCATCAGCTGAGATGTAGACAGATTGACTCTCTAAATCAGGATCTAGATAGGGTCCTGCGGTGTGGAGGGGCCAATCTCGTCGACTTCAATGCAGCGAAGACACAATATACAACATTCACGAAGAAAAGTTCCACAGCTGATGATGAATGGCCGGGCCCTCGAGACTGGGGAAAGTTTGAAATTGCTTAGCGTCACGGTCTGTGGGAATGTATCATGGCATAAACACGTGTCGAGCATCGCCAGGTTAGCCTCAGGAAAACTGAGCTATCTTTTTAGAGCCAAAAAATATTTTACTCCGTCCCAACTTCTTCTCCTATATAAATCCCAAATTAGACCCGCGCTCGAATATTGCTCTCATGTTTGGAGCTCGGCTCCTAAACATACCCTCGACTTACTTGAGAGCATACAGAGACGAGCGATCCGCCTGATCGGGGAATCGGTGCTGACGTCGGGACTACAGCCGCTATCACATCGAAGGCGCGTAGCCGACCTCTGTCTGTTTTACAGATATTATCACGGGTGCTGTTGTTCGGGGATTCTTGGTATTATTCCACGCAATTCGGTTTATATGCGCTCCACAAGACAATCCGACGGATCGCACCCGTTTGTGGTTCATCTCCCGATGGCGCGAACATCCCTGCATCAGAACTCGTTCCGTTACAGAGCGGGGAAGCTGTGGAACTCCCTCATCGCGCGAGTTTTCCCGGAGCGTTACAACCTGCAACTGTTCAAAAAGAACTGCAACAGTTATTTGATGGCATCTCGGGGCGCCCACTCGGCGCTATAGGTTCGCCTCTCCCGAGAGAAGTCTAATACAAAAAAAAAAAAAGGTGCGAAGAGACAAACCAGTAACAAATAACCCCACAATGTAAAGGAAGTTCCGGGGGAACAACTTGAAAATGCGCCTATGGGATATTGTTTTAGTATTTATTGGCCTGTAGGAACCAGGAAGTTCATGATCTCGCCGAGTCGACTCCGCCATCGTTCCCTGTCCTGTGCGCTCTCCTTCCACGCTTGACTATTCGATCCGATCTCCTCAAGGTCAAACCTAACATTGTCCTCCCATCTCCGTCGCGACCGCCCTACCAGTCTCTTTTCCGTTGGTCTACCGTCAGGAATTCTACGCATGGTCCTATCGTTGCCCATTTAGTCCGGCTCATCTTAATCTTCGTGATCGATTCCTTTCACTATTGTAGGTTTGCGATATAGCTCATCCAATTCGTGATTGTGGAGTTTCCTCCATTGTCCTGCTTCCTCATCATATTTACCGGCAAAGATTATTATTATTTTATTATTTATTCGCCTGTAAGAACCCGGAAATTCATGGTCCGTCCGACTTGAGTCCGCCATCGGTCCCCGTCCTGCGCGCTCTCCCCCACACTTGAATATCCAATCCGATCTACTCAAGGTGAAACCTAACATTGTCCTCCCATCTCCGCCGCGGCTGTCCTGTCGGTCTCTTTCCCGTTGGTCTACCGTCAAGAATTTTACGCACGGTCCTATCGTTGCCCATTTGCGCGACATGTCCATCATCATCATCGGCACTACAAGCGGGATCCGGTCTTGGCCTTATTTAACAAATCTCTCCACCGGTCCCGATTTCGAGCCGATGTCATCCAGTTTGGCACTCCCAGGCTCTGGGCGTCCTGGTCTACGTCATCCCTCCATCGCAGACAAGGTCTGCTGCGCTGTCTCCTTCCATACATTCTGCCACAAAGGACTTTCCGGACAGGCTTCCCTTGGGTCATTCGAGCCCACCGGAGTCTACCGAGTTTGATTTTTCTCACAACATTCGCTTCACGGTAGATTGCGTACAACTCATGGTTGTAGCGTCTCCGGATAGATCTCCATTAATCGACTAATTATGGTAGAAACATTTTTACCAAAGAGTAATTTTGAAAAAAATGTATTACTGAATTTTCTACAGTGATGGGCGCGCAAATATAAATAATCATTATCATAATCGGCACTGCAACCGGGAACCGGTGTTAACCTCATTTAGCAAGTCTCTCCACCGGTCCCGATTTCGAGCCGATGTCATCCAGTTTGGCACTCCCAGGCCCTGGTCTACGCCATCCCTCCATCGCAGACATGGTCTGCCGCGCTGTCTCCTTCCATACATCCTGCCACAAGGGATTTCCGGGCAGGCTTTTCTTCGCTCATTCGAGCTAGGTGTCCCGACCACCGGAGTCTACCGAACTTGATTTTTCTCATAACATTAGCTTCATGGTAGATTGCGTACATCTCATGGTTGTAGCGTCTCCGGAATCGTCCTCCCCCACATACGGGGCCAACAATTCTCCTTAAGACCTTCCTCTCGAACGCAGTTCAGAGTGCCTTTTATTGAGCATCCAGATCTCGGATCCATACATGAGTACTGGTAAGATCTTGTACAGTAGTAGCTTGGATGTTCAAGATAAATTCCGGGATTTAAAGAGTCTTGATAGACCATAGTATGCTTTGTTGGATTTGATCAGTGGTTCGCGTATTTCTTCTTCCATATTGTTATCGGTCGATACTATTGACCCAAGGTAGTTAAAGGATTGCACTACTTCAAGGTCGTGCTCCACTACCCTGATAGTTTGACCAACGTTAGGTCTTCTCTTCGCAGAAGTTGCCATCATGTACTTAGTTTTTCCCTCAATGTGCCGTCCCAGTTCTTGTGCCGCCTACGCCACACGTCCGGCCTATCTTAATCTTCGCAACCTGATTACTCTCACTATTGTAGATTTGCCGTATAGCTCTTCCAATTCGTGGTTGTGGAGTTTCCTCCATTGTCCCACCTCCTCGTCATATTTACCTCCGAAGATACCCTTGAAACTTTATTCTCGAATACGCGGAATTTGTTTTCTTCCCATTTCGTGACAGGCCCTGTTTCGCATCCGTATAGAACAATCGACATGATTATGGTTCTATAGACCCGGAGCTTTATATTACGTGATAGCAGTTTGGATTTACTGACTGTGTGCCAACTAGCGTTGCCGTAGTGTAGTATTTTCGGTATCGGCCGTCAGTACGATGTCTGTGACCAGACAGCCGTTTGTGTCTCGAATTATTTTGGCTCTCCCTCGGTAGCCATTTCTAACTGAGTGTGGGCCGGCATACATACCTCTGATGTTCTTTGCTCTGGCATTTTCTGGGATTTTTTTCGATCCCATTTGCGTTTTTTGCGTTTGGAAAGTTTCATTGTCTCTTTCCGAATTGTCACGTATCTTTCTGCGTTGACTTCATCATATCTTTCTAAGTGGATCACTCCGAGGCGTTTACGTTTTTCGATCTTCGCCCTGCACTCATCATCAAACCAAGGTTTGGGACCAAATTGTTTTCTTAAATTCTAATACCTTTTGGGCTGCTTGTTTGATTGTGTCTGTGGTCGATGCCCATTTAGTGTCCACATTATTGACTTCCTCTTTCTCACTGCCCCTATTCTATAGGATGCTAAATCTAATCGTTATTCAGCCAATTAATCTATTGATATACAGCCCCTTTGGGGAGGTCTTTTAGTTTATCAATGTCGAACTTTTTGCTCGTCTACCGTGACTGCCCATGTGGGTTTGCTGATGATGCATCCGATAAAGTATGTCTAGGTTTCGTACGGAAAGGCCGCCTCCTTTATCATCTATTCTTTCCGCACTTTTATTGTGTGCCACAAACATCGATTGATTTCGATCCCTTTGAGTTTTTATCACCCGAGGTGTTGTGATGTAATATCCGTTACGGATATGTTACGAGTTGTTTTTTCGCAGATTCAGTGGACGCAACTGCCGGAAGGGTCATATCACTTATAGCAGTCCATGGTATATCTTGCTGAGGTCGGAATCCAATGAACTGAATTACGAACCACACGAATGTGAAATGCGCTATGTGATCATGTGTTTCCTCGTCGTTGCAACGCCCAGGCATTTAAGATTAATGTACATCGATACCTCCTTTCTTTACACAATTCTTCTCCGACCGCTCCAAAATCCCCTTTTGGACGCGCGTCAGTATACAAAAAAAGCACTGCTTATTGATAAGGAGATTCGAAGAGCTTGGTTGAGAATGTCCGTATGAGTATGAGAAATTATATGCTACCATCAGCAAACGAATGAATTGGGTTGTGGGTAATAGAGAAGAGATCGTTTACAAAATTGAGGAAGACAGGCTGGTGACAGTACGGATGCTAGTATTAATTATACGGGAGGCAGATTTCTCACCACCCAGAACATCTTAGATTGAACGGTCAGAATGATAGTCATTTAACCATTGAATTATTGTAGAGTTCACTCCATAGAAATGCAATTTTGACAACAGAGCTTGTCTAACACTGTTAAATGCTTCGGAAATATTTAGCACGAAGTTTCCGCCGAAGTAGTGGCTTCATTCTTCGGTAAGATACGCCCGCAAATCTTCTGTGGACCTGTTGTTGCGAAAGCTATATTGGGTGTCCTTAAGGAGGTTGCAGATACTTCGAATGTTGACGGTTAATCAGTGACTCCATAACCTGTGACAAAATAGAAGGTTAATGCAATCGGTTGATAAGGATAGGGGGATTCTTTGTCACCCTTTTGGGGAATTGGTTGGATGCTCACTGAATTCAATCTGCTTGGGAATCAGCCAACTGAACAAAATATAATAGAAGAACTCCCACAGTGGTAAAGAACACCTCTTCAACAGAATTGAGGAAGTGGTTTCTGAGCCAGTGGATTTGTTAATGTTCAGCTCTGAGTGCTCGGGTGATAGTACGGGTTCGAAACTGAATCGCGCTTATGGCATGCTGCTTGTGCTCAAGAAGAGAAAATGCTATGGTATCAGACATCGTTGAGTTGGTTGCAAATGGAGTTGTCTGAAACCGACTATAAGGAAAGAAAAGATGTGAAGACAGAGTCTTTCTGTCTCCATATCATATCCACTATTATCTGTATGAGAATATAGTTTTTTTTTTTGACACTCTCTGGTTATGCAAGAACTTTATGCCTTAAATATCCGCATTGCAGTCTTTTCTATCCCTCTTGAATCATTTCTGGTTTACCGTATTGTTCGATTTACCATATACAGCTGAAAGCTTAACTCCTTAGGCTTAACAGGCCCCCGCGCACGGAATCGAACCATATATTCGTCTTCGGTTTGATGCTTTGTACCCTGTGTGGGATAAAGGTCAGCTTACTAAGTAGAATCATGCTTGGCAATATATCCACTATAGTCAATATCGTTATTGAGGAGAGATATCGACCAGTTTAACTTCACAAAATAGTCGTTTAGCGCTGCGGTTGATTAGGGGAAGCTTAGCAGACACAATGCAATGTTCTGAAGCGCCCATGATTGAGGAAACTGTGATTTGGTATTTATTAGGGAAGGAAATGATAACAGGTCCATCGTGTTAAGGGAATGACCATCAATACCTGGTACCTGTGTTGAGCTGGACATACTGACGGTTAAGTAAGCGGCGAAGTTACTGAATATTAGGCACATTGAAATCACCCACAATAACGATTGCAGTGTATGGATATAGGGTCAAAATCCTATCAATAAAAATGGATAGAGCATCAAAATCATTAAAGATGTGTCTATCTAAGTTCGGACTTCTAAATAGAAAAAAAAGGTGTATGCTTACGAAAGTGGCGTTTTAACCACGAGAAGTTAAATCCGGGGTTGAAGCAAAGGCCATATTGTAGCAGAAGCTGATACGCAATATTGTTTCGTAAGTGCTATGATATGGAAAAAACAGAGCCACCAAGTAATAACCAGATGTATTCAAATTCACAATATTGGTATCTGTTATTCCTCGGATTTTGCTTAGTGCAAAGATTACTGGACAGTTAGAAATGTGGAGAGCCACAGCGGAGAAACTACACCTTACGTCGCGAATGTTACAGAAACACGACGCGAAACTTTCCCGTACTGCCTCAGAAAACGATGCAAGAGATCCACAATGGATGAGTAAAAGAAGCCACTATATTCCGCCCATATAATAGCTGCCCCGAAATCCAGATCACCCCATTTCCATGACGGATTTTAGGCCACTCACACACCAAAACCCACTATTAGCCTAGAAATCATGAGGGAGTATTAATGCTTGAGGGTGTGAAAAACAAATGGGTACTAAAAAAATAGGGATTTTTCCCGCAATGCACCTCACTCGCGTGTTAATTTTATTTGCTTTGCAAGGCACCAGAAAACTGATCGCGTGAACCGATAGTGTAATTGGGTATCACGGATTTACTTAATCGAAATATGAAGCACCCCCCGAAGCAATTACCTCGAGGCACATAATCGAGTTACCCCATTTCAACCGTGCCAGTGAGGAGTGGCTGGCTTTCAGGAGATCGTTCGGAGATACGGCCGTCGGATTCACACACGCACAGAACTTGGTGCGTCTTCGGAGAGCTCTCCAGGGAAGGACGAGAGAAGCCGTTAGAAGTCTCCTATTTATTGCCGAGGAGCCACAAGAGCTAATGAAGGGACTGGAGACTCGCTTTGGAAGACGGGAGCCTTATCCTTGGTGGGGCGAACGAAATTAAAGGGGCTGCCGCAAGTCGCGGAGGACCCGAACGAGATTGAAGTCTTTGCCAGCCGGGCGACGAACTCCGTTGCCACCATCAGGTCGCTGGGCAAGGAGCAGTATTTGAGCTCACCTGAGACGGTAAAGTAACTGACTGCCAAGCTGAACAATTCGAAACTGAATATTATCGTTGGGATGTTAGCAAGAATCAGTGGATACCAAGGAATCAGATATCCGTGAATGAGGTTACGTATGGTTTCGAAAATGCTGTGCGAACATACACAGACGAGAATGGAACTATATTTTTTTGGGATACCGAAATTCGATGATGACTTTATGGCAAGGTATCGCATGAGTTATGACTTTATTGACAACACAACACCAATGGCGGGACAGTAGACAGAGAAACACACAAAACCGCCAAACAAGGTGGTAAAGGAAGTGGTCAAAACTAGTGCACCTGCCTAGAGTGAAGATGGTAAAAGAAAGCCTACTACAGAGCCACCACAATTGTTTGATTTGGATCCGAACGACGAAAAAAGCTTCACGCCGAACCATTCCCTGGTGGGCCGTTCTTGCAATGCGATGGCACCCAATGAATTCGACGACCACGACTTTGACGGTAGGGCGAGCTGGAAAATAGCGCGGCGGCATACGGACCATCTCGGGAGAAGATGGATTGAAGAATACCGACCAACCCCGATGCCAAGAAGAATCTCCGGACGATATCACCGACCCACAAGTTGGAGATGTGGTCCTGGTGGTGGATTATTTACCGCCCCACAGTACCTGGCCCCGCGGAGAAGCACAAGCTGTATATCCTGGACCCGACGGAAGGATCAGAATCCTGGACGTATGGACGACATGGGGAACATTGCGAAGACCAACACGCAGAGTCGTAGTGTTGGTTCCAGCGATGACATCGCCGTTGCGGGGAGGAGACTGTTGGCGATGCATCACGTCGACACGAATTCCCAAGAAAGGCAACGCAAACACCAGCAGACAAGTTCCTGGGAAACAACGATCAGCGGCGCACCGATTTCAGGAAGCCACTAAGGAAACGAGCGAACGAGAGGACGGCTGCGGGCCTATATAACATGGACACAACGGCAGAGCAGCAGGAGTTGCCGCGGGAACTCCGAGTTGTAAAGAGATAAGTGACAGTCTTGGTGCACATGATTTAGTGTAGTGCGCTCCTTAAGGTCACAATAAAAATCAGTGTGTAACAAGTAATAGAGTGAACAAGTGACTGTAGGAGCAGTGTTTTATTTGGAGAATACAACGATCGTATTGGACAAGACAACAGAGCTCTTTGTCCAGAGCAGAGTCCGGTTCTGGAAGTATGATACGTTAGCCAAATAAATCGTTTGGCCAACTGGCGCCGGAAAGGTGTATGGGGAGAACTAGTTTGAGGGAGGGAGAGGAGAGGATTGCTGGGTAGAGGGGTTATTGAAGGGAGGGGGCGGTTTAAGAAGGGGTTTCTTCTGAGACGTCGTTTAAGAAAGTTGAGAGTGGAGATGTTGAAATCGAAGGAGGTGGGGAAAGAATTGGCCTGTCGTAGCATACGCGAGATGGGTTCGTTAGCGCCGTAAGAAGTGTGATGAGCGAGCACGTAAAACAGTCGAGGGTTACGTACGTTACGGGGGTTGTATGAAATGTTAAAGTGGCGAGCAAGCTTGGGCAATTCATTGAGCCAAACAGAAGGCGATGGACAAAGATGATGTCGGCGTGGATTCTGCGCTCTTCAAGTGTGTTGAGATTGAATAGAGGAGTCGACTTGTGTATGGTGGTAGAGTCAGCGGATTTTGCCAGTTTAGTCCACGAAGGGCAAAGCGCAAGAAACGACGTTAAACGCCCTCGATCCTGCGAATGTGAGACAATTGATACGGGGACCAGACCTGACTAGCATATTCGAGCAGTGGTCGGACAAAAGTTGTGTAGAGTTATCGGGTGACGTAGGGGTTTAGGAATTCCTTCGACCAGCGTTTGACAAAGCCAAGGGCGGCGTTGGCCTTAAGGATTATGTCATCAATATGTGCGGTAAATTAAAGCTCCTTGTCGCATAGGACGCACAGGTCGCGAATCGATTCAACCGATGTTATCGGTTGGCTCAGTAAGAGATAGGAGCGTGGCTGGGTGGGGGAGCACTTCCGAGAGAAGGTGATTGGTGACATTTGGCGATATTCATTTCTAGGCAATTATTTTGGCACCAAGTCGAGAACCTGTCAAGATCCGATTGTAGAAGTGAGGAGTCCAGGGGAGAGCGGATGGTCTTGAAAATTTTGGAATCATCCGCGTAAAGCGAGATGAAGGAGTGATTAATGCAAGAGCCTATGTCGTTTATGGTTAGGATAAATAGGGGAGGGCCGAGGTGACTGGCCTGGGGGACACCTGAGGTTGGGAAAAAAGGATCGGAGAGGGTGGATCTAAATCGCACGCGGCAGGTTCGATAACTGAGATAGGATGAGACCCACTTAATCAGCAGGGGTTCGAAACCGAGGGAAGATAATTGAAAGAGAATGAGGTTATGGGAGACTTTGTCGAAGGCCTTGCTAAAGTCGGTAGCGACTACATCTACCTCATCGCCGTTTTCTAGGGCAAGGAGTGTGTGGGATGTGAATTCGACAAGGTTAGTAGTAATGGACCTGCCTGAGAGGAAGCCGTGCTGGTTAGGAGAGATGATGGGTGTGCAGCGAAAACATAACGCCTCATATAGAAGGATGTTGCATTGATCGAAACGGAATTGTTGTGGCTTTTCCAACAAATTACACACACGCAACCGTAGTTGTCTAAAAGACGCACACACACACACACACACAATTATAGTTGTAGATCGAAAAAAAATCAGCAGTGCCATATACCAGAGCGTTGACGTAACAGCCATATCTTAGGTAGAGTTAAAATATCCTCGCATCACACGCGGCGGTGGACTAATCCGTCGGAACTTAGGTCCTCGTTTAGTATGAGCTTGAATCACGTTCTTCACTACCATCGGAAAACGACACAAAAGGTAAATCCTGCCTCGAAATGGAGTGTAAGCCCAGATCCAACGGAATGTAAATGGAATTAATTGTTTTCAGTAGTTCCATTTATTCAACTTCAGGTTACTTGGAGAAAAACAAATGAAAAGGTTATAACATGTGCAGAAAAGTGGAGAATGGATAGTGAGAGAAGAACTTGAAAATAGTTTTCGAATGTTCAGCCATAAATATAATACAATCAGAATTACAATGTATTTATTGTATACTTACACATTTTACTTGTTGTTCGCTCAGTGCTTCGACTAGAACGAGTCGACGTTGGATTAGATCCGCTTGGCATGGTCTTCGAAGAGCTTCTTTTTGTTGGGCGGTCAGTGTCCAATTCTGACGATTTTGGTGGCTGATGATTTGACCCCATTGAAGCAGGATGTTTCTGTGTGTCCACATCGGGATTGGCGAAGCGTGCAGTCTTTTCGATTTTCTGCTTTTTCTTCAAGTCCCATTCGTTGGGTAATTTTTTGCCTAAATGATTTTCAATTCTGCGTTTGCTTATGGGTGATTTTGGATCATTCGTCGTTGATTTATTTTTTGCACGAAAACATTCTGTACTGTTGCGATAAAGGTTCTCAAAGAAGTCCTTGTGATGCGCATTTACATCAAGCGATTCCTCATATTTAATTAGTTTACGTAAATCTGTAAAGATTCATTTAATTTCTGTTTTGTTTATTTATTTATTATTTTTTTTTTTGGGTTGCTCTTTTATATACACAAATTCTCATTGTTGCACACACAAACAACAAATTTTCTCTCCCTCTTTCTCTTCCTTTCTCTCTATTCATCACTCGAGGCTGATTCTTAAGTTAGTTTCTATGCTTATTTGTATTAGACAAATTACGATTACGATTACACAGGATATTTAATTATAGTATACTTGCTATTGAGTCGCTTGTTAACTATCTCCGTTGACGGAATCTTCTAAAGGGTGCTTTTAATCTTTTGCACGTTACTTTCACTTCTCTGCCTAAAATGCTATTGTGGTTTAGAGATATCTCTTTTACTGAGGAGGGAGGTTTTCGGGATCTAGATGTTAATCCTTTCGGTTCAGAGGATTCCATTGTTGATGCTGCTAACGTTGATGACGTACAATCGTCGTCATCGATATCTTCAGTTTTGGGCACGTTGCTACTGATGTCTACATCTGTATCTAGCCCATCAGAAGATACTGTGAATATATCGGAATTATCGGCCTTTTCACTGGGACTAATGTAGCCGTTATTGTTAATTAGGTCCTTAGGTATTGCTGAGACATCTGGCAGAACTGGGGTAGCTGCTGATGTCTCTGTGGGTGCAGGGCTTTTCGTGCAGTCGTCTTTATCATCAGTGTCGGTGTCTGGTGGAGTCATTGATGTAGTAATCAAATTATTACGACCGAGTAAGGCAATATTTTTGTGGTTTGCTTTGTAATCGCAAAAGAAGTGAAATTGTTCCGGTTTTTGAATGTTGTTATTCTGGCGGGTGTGAGTGGTGTATCTACGTTTTCTTGGCCAACCGGTTCTATTGACCTTATTATTTTTTCGTCGTTTACTTCGCGTCGTGAATAAGTCAAATAGGTTGCCCTTGGTAGTCGTGTGAGCATTTTGATCGGAGATGTTTGTTGAGTCTCGCTCAGAAACGGCTGCAGACCCTCCTCCATCATAGCAATCTATTAAGTCGACCAGATTCACGTCACTGGAGAATTCTTCGTAAAAACCTGACGAATCTGTTGATGGCGGTGACAATCGTAAGGCCTTCCTAGAAATTTGATCTAAATAAGTATTGATTTCAAATTCCAATTGGGTGGAGGTCTTCTGTTTCTTGTCCAGATGCTTGATGTGTTTCTCATCTAATTCGAATTCAAGCGCGGGTTTTCGTTTCCTTGGCTTGGGACAGGGTATAATTTGGGATGGTATAAAATGCTCGTACTTCTTTTGTCCCCGTCTGAGTCTTTTGACATTTTCACTGATTTCCGACACGAATTGCATGGGTTCAGGTGATGGCATCCTTTCTGGTGGCTCGGCGGGAGGAGATTGCCTAGGAAGCTCCTTAGGTGGAGAAGATTGCTTTTCAGGACTTTTATCTTTAGGCGGAGGGGAAGATCTTTCAGGTTCTGAATTTTGCCTTTGTTTTATCAAACAGCTAAGAATCGCCAATGTGGATGCATGCTCACGGGGTGATTTTCTAGGCATTATATCGCAGCCGAGGAATGTTGGTTTTTCAAGAATCTTATTCCGAATACGGGGTCTACCTCTCGTTGGTTTGTCTGTGGATGAACAACTTTTGCTGTTCTCACTATTAAATGGCTTTTCACTTGAATCTGTTGTAGGCTCTTGACATGTTGATACATCGCCGGATTTCGCATTATCTTTTGATTCATCGCGTTCAGGTTTACAGAGTGTACAAGTTTCTAGGGTTCGCAGTGGCATTGGCCCCATTTCATATGGTAAACGTTTATATGAGGTATTTCCCCAATATTCAAACATACGTTCCTCGCAGGCGTCCTGCCGTCGAAAAACCTCAAACCAAAGCTCGTTCATAGGTACTCTCTCGAAGGCATAATTTTGTTCTTTTAAACGACTTTGGTTGATGTCAAATGCTGGCGGTAGTAACTTTATTTTAGTCGGTTTCTTGCAATCGTCTTTAGATGGACTCTTAGGCTTGGCTTCTACCTTATTGCCTTGTTTAGTGTCTGTGTTATATGTTTGGTCATTGAATTCCCCCACCCTATCCTCCGAAGTACATCGCTTGCGTTTATGATGCCCTTGTAGGGCATGCTTTCGAAATTGCCCTCTTCCTGCAGGCTGTCGTTGGGAACGCTGTCCGACAGGACTAGGGACATTGGTGACATTGCCATTCATTCCTTGAATGTCCTCGTTGAGCGAAGTTTCATTCGGCTGGATGGGGGTGATTGGAAAACGCTGATTAATTTGGTCAGTTCGGTTTATTGAAACGCTAGACTCTTTATTGTCTAACGCAATTCGACGCCTTTTAGGGGCGACAAAATCCAGTTGCGTCTCTTTCGTGTGGTCATCAACAACGTGTGGATCACTTGATATGCTACTACTTGAAATTTGGTTACTGTCTGTACTTGTTTGACGATCAGAATCGGTGGCCAGTTCACTTGACACCGGCTTCTTCGGGAACATAAAGTTCTCAGCTTCTCCATTTAGTATGGAAAGTTCTGTTCGTCGAATTTTACGAAATTTCACAATAATAGACGGTGGTTTTGGTGTAACTGGTGCCGAACGAGTTTTGGACTCTTCAACAACTTTATATATTGTTGATGTTGGCAAAGCATGTCGAATGGGAGGCGAGTCGACATGTAAGTTTGATTTCTTAATTTTGGTTTTTTTGTTGTTTATCCCTTTGGGTTTTATAGGACTTTTTGTTTGTGGAGTTGATTGCCTGGTTTGTCTGATGAGTACATCATCTGTGTCCATCGATTCGGTCAAGTCAGGATCCGTTTTCTTAGTAGTCTCCTCAAGAAATTTGTCAATGTTAGCACTTGTTTTGATAAGGGAATCTAGCCCTATATAGTTATTTTGATTGCGCGCGAATATTTCATGGTCTTTAGTTTTCAAATGGACAGAAAGAGCGTCATATTCAACTTTACATATCTCACACACTCCGCATTGTTTTTCCGAGGTTTCATTTACTTCTACAGATTTTTCAGTGCTCTTAGGAGCTTGCTTTGCCTTCAGGCGCATATGGCTGTGGTTATGTTTAGATGTAGATCGACTTTTACGTGTCATGGCATTCGATTTTGTTTGTCCGCCTTTCTCAGTTATCGTTCCAGCTGGCTTTGGAGATAAACTAAATGCACTATCTTCGCTTAATTGAATCTTTGGCCACGCGATTTTGCGGAAAACCGAATAGTATGGCCGAGAATGTCTTCTGACGGTCTCGATTTTTATAAAGTGGCCTTTTAGTAAAATTGGCTCACAATTTCCTCTTGTATTCTGCTGGGGCTTCTTTATGAGCTCTTTAACGTCAGCACTGACCTTTTTTAAAAATCTAATTGCATAATCCAGGTGCCAAACTGTATAATTTGGATGTTCTAAGTAGTTTTGTTTTTTATCGTCTACGGATATGACTTTTGTTATGTTATTATTTTCTAATTGCTGGGGTTGTTTTTGCTGTTGTTTTTTCTGACTTTGAAGTGCTCTATGAAGCATTGCATCCGCACGAGAAAGCCGTTTCTTTTGATTTGGAGTCGTTGATAAAACAACGCTTCCTAAGCTACATGGATTACTTGTGATGACATCTGTTACTGATTCGCCAGAATGTGTGTAATTGGTGCAAGGAGTTTGTGGTGTGGCTGGTGTCTGGGGAGACTGTGTATATGGTGATGGTATTACAGGTAAGTCTATGCCAATGCCACCACCACCCACTCCGACACCACTTACTCGATCCGAATTGGCAGAATTATTAGCTTTATAACCAACGTTATTCTGGCCGTTTTTAAATTGATTATTACGTTGCGATACGTTATTATTATTTTGGTGTAACGGCGATTTGTCAGTGATGAAATGCGTTACACTTTTAGTTAAAAAGAAATCTAAATTACCACCGAGTTCTACAATGCGCTCTTCAACCTTTTTCGATATTCGAAAGTCTTTAATGTCCAAGTAAAATTTGAAATTTACCAACGGCCTTTTACTTTTGACTAACTTGCACAAATTGGGGGATTCTGGTTTTATGTTCTTATTGTTACTGTTTGTTGATATATTAGCACTGCCAGCGAATGAATTTCTTGCTGAGATTGTTGCTTTAGTCGTTGCTGATGGAACTTCCAAGTGCGGTTGCATACCTTTAATAGCAAATTTGCTGCACGCGGTTAAAAATAGAAATAAAAGAGATAATGAAAAAGAGAAAGGGAGCATGTCATGTATTTATTTTATAAAAATGTGAAATTATTTTGTTTTTGCTTGTATAACGCCAACATAACAAACGTAAATTATGTGTATTGCAACCAATGAGGAAAAGCGAATATATGTAAATAACGAAAAATAATAAATAAATTGTGGTATGTTACATAAAATAGTATTGTATCAAAACATATAAAATTGTAACTGAAAAAGCTTCTGCACATTTAGGTAACTGTGATACATATTTATATGGTAGACAATTACGTTGTCCGGTGGCGGACTGTTTACTTAATCCACCTACATAAATGGTAGCAAGGAAAGCTGCGTTCGTAAGTCTGTGCGTTTAGGGTTGTTGTTAGTGCAATCATGTTATTGCAATTTTAGTTTCTGGTGAGTTGTGCTTGACCTTGGACCGGCGTGCAGTATGTGTTGTTGTGTGATATAACTAAACAGGTGGTGTAATTTTCACGCTATTTTATAAACAGTACCATTCTCAGAATATTGTGTGTAAACAAACGCTTTTAATAATATTATGTTAGTTATATGGGCTGAATCATGAAGAGGGCTTAACTTTCGCGTTTCGCAAGGTGTGATGTCAGTACATTCCCCTGGGAACACGCAAGAAAGTAGGACAGATACCGATGCAAATTTATTTTGAACATCCACTCGCAGACGTCCGGCGATGTGATGATTATTTCTTTTTTTCTTTTGTATTAATAAAAGTTAAGGCAACAGTATGTTGGACCCCTCTTTTGTATAGGGCGGCCCATACATTTTTGCAAATGGCAACACTTGATTTCTTAAAACCCGTTAGAGGGAGAGGCGCGCGAGTGGCGGGGAATTGTGCATCGCCTCATTCAATTTTAGCCACGGTGGAGGGCTTCACGGGACAATAGCGTGCTTTTGTGTAAAACAATTTGACAAAAACAACGATTCCTGTACGACGCCTTAGAATTGAATACGGATTACGCCGTGTAAGTGAGTGTCCAAGTGTTAATTTAATCAAAGCTTGGGTCAAGGGATACCTGAAAAGTCGAGTGTACCTTAATAAACCGACGACCATATCCCAATTAAAAGAAAACATCCAGGAGTAGATAGCCGCGACACCTCGCAGCATGTATCAGCGAGTTTTCAAAAGTTTGCGGAGTCGATTGCAGGAGTGCCAACGACGAGACGGGGCACATCTCGACGATGACATTTAAAAAAAAAAATTCAATAAACGTTTATTACGTTAAATAAATGATCAACAAAATAACATTTGTAGTTTTATTTCTATTCATGTTTCAAGTGTGAAAAAATGTATGGCTCACCCTACAGTTAGTTGCAAGACTCTTCTTCAAAACTCCATATATGTAAATCCCCCTAAGATAAAGGCACTTTCTACGAGAAAGGGTAGGGGAGGGAAAGAACAGCATTCACGTCAGTTCACAATAAACGCCGGTGGATACATTTACCAAATAATAAATGAAACGAAATACAAGTTTGCTGTTTTTGTGGAGATATCTGACTATTTTCGGAACCTAGGATATTAGTATACGCTCGTCTAATGGAGATGTTGAGAATAGCACAGAAGCCGTCAAAAGGATATAAAGGATCTTTTTCAGAGCCAATATATTGACACTTAGACCACGGTTAGTCATCACCATCATCGGCACTACAACCGGGAACCGGTCTTGGCCTTATTTAGCAAGTCCTGAGGCTTGTTAAATTCTCCATAATGATTTGTTTCTTTCTGGGCAAGGTCATTAGTCTTGCGCCACAGGCTCCCCGACGGGGAATCGAACTCCGGTCTCTCACGCGACAGGCGGGTATACCGAGTGCTTTTTATGTTATAGGCCGCTGTTGTCTTTTATTAATTTTCAAATGGAAAACAATTTTATAATTGTGTTTTACTATTACTATTTATTGGCCTGTAGGAACCCGAAAGTTCATGACCTCACCGACTCGACTCCGGCATTGTTCCCTGTCCCGTGCGCTCTCCTTCCACGTTCGACCATCCCATCCGATCTCCTCGAGGTCCAACCTAACATTGTCCTTCCAACTCCGTCGCGGCCGCCCTGTCGGTCTCTTTCCCGTTGGGTTACCGTCAAGAATTCTATGCACGGTCCTGTCGTTGCCCATTCGCGCCACGTGCCCGGCCCATCTTAATCTTCGCGACCTGATTACTCTCACTATTGTAGGTTTGCGGTATAGCTCTTCCAATTCGTGGTTGTGGAGTTTCCTCCATTATCCTGCCTCCTCGTCATATTTGCCGCCAAAGATACCCCTTAAAACTTTATTCTCGAATACGGGGAATTTGTTTTCATCCCGTTTTGTGAGACCCCATGTTTCGCATCCGTATCGGCATGACTATGGTTCTATAGACACGGAGCTTTATGTTACGTGACAGCAGTTTGGATTTCAGCAGTTTACTGACTGCGTGCCAACTAGCGTTGCCGGAATGCAATCTTTTGTTAATTTCCTTCGACATTTCGTTACTGGCCGGCAGTATCGTTCCCAAATATTTAAATTCTTTACCTTTTTCGAATATGTTTCCTCTGACGTTTATATGTGTTCCTTGAGGTCCACCTGCTCTCGCCGTAATCATGTATTTTGTTTTGTCTTCATTTAGCCCCGTGAGTAGGGCGTTAGAATATACTCACAGCTAGGCCGTCCTCCCTCATATACGGGGCCAAAAATTCTTCTTAAGACCTTTTTCTCGAACGCGGCTAAGAGTTCAGAGTGCCTTTTATTGAGCACCCAGGTCTCGGATCCATACATGGGTTCTAGTAAGACCATGGTCTTGTACAGTAGCAGCTTGGATGTTCTGGATAAATTTCGAGATTTAAAGAGTCTTGATAGACCATAGTAGGCTTTGTTGGATTTGATCAGCCGTTCGCGTATTTCTTCTTCCATATTGTTATCGGCTGATATTATTGACCCAAAATAGTTAAAGGATTGCACTACTTCAAATTCGTGCTCCACTACCCTGATAGTTTGACCAACGTTAGGTCTTCTCTTCGCAGAAGTTGCCATCATGGACTTAGTTTTTCCCTCAATAATGTGGCGTCCCAGTTTTTGTGCCGCCTACGCCACACGTCCGGCCTATCTTAATCTTCGCAACCTGATTACTCTCACTATTGTAGGTTTGAAGAGCTATACCTTCCATGACAATGTGGAGTTTCCTCCATTGTCCCGGCTCCTCGTCATATTTACCTCCAAAGATACCCCTCAAAACTTTATTCTCGAATACGCGGAATTTGTTTTCTTCCCGTTTTGTGAGAGCCCATGTTTCGCATCCGTATAGAACAATCGACATGATTATGGTTCTATAGACACGGAGCTTTATATGCCGTGATAGCAGTTTGGATTTCAGCAGTTTACTGACTGCATGCCAACTAGCGTTGCCGGAGTGTAGTCTTTTGTTAATTTTCTTCGACATTTCGTTGCTGGCTGTCAGTATTGTTCGCAGGTATTTAAATTCTTTGACATTTTCAAATATCTTGCCCCTGATGTTTATGTGCGTTCTCTGAGGTCCACCTGCTCTCGCCATAATCATGTATTTCGTTTTGTCTTCATTTATTTCTAGGCCCACCCTTTTCATTAATTTTTTTTTCATTTTTACAAGATTCTTTTATTTTCTTTTTATCTTAGTTCTAGGGCCACCTCTTCTGCCGCTTGCATGATGATTTCATAGTTTTTACTTACAGTTTCTAGATTATCGCCCATAACGCCGATGTCATCCGCATATGCGAGCACTTGTATGACCCCGTTCAGGGATGATCCGGTCATGTTGTCGTCTTGTACCTTTCTGATAACATAGAGACATCAAGGCTGTGTTTGGTTTTTTTTTGTGTATACCTTTTCATCCCCCTGTACAATTGAATCATGCAATATTCTATTACCCGGGTACCAATATTGCAGGCGAAATTGCCGGAATGTAACCCCATTTGTGTGAAGTGATATGGGTCCACGGATTCCTAAGGGGCAACGTTTAACTGATGTATTACTCCCTAACTAATAGTATCGACTGTACTAAGTAAAAATATTATATCTTCTATAAATAGTTATGTGTTTTATTGGGGCCCCCGCTTAGTAGAAACCTTGACGTGGTGCGGGGGCTTAAGCTACAATGAATCACTCTGGCTATGCTGACGGAAGCATATTCGTTCAGTAGGGCCACCCATGATGGACAGACTAGCGAGGAGTAACACACACAGATCTACCACCCCTAATCCAGGATGTTACGTGTCACCGTGCCCATTGGATGGTTTGCAGCCAGGGGTATCATCATCGGCACTAAAACCGGGAACCGTCATGGCCTTATTTAGTAAGTCCTGAGGTTTGTTAAATTTTCCATGATTTGTTTTTTCCGGGCAAGGTCATTAGTCTTGCACCAGAACAGCCAGGGGTATACCGCTGTATTATAACGGCGCTTCTCTGACACCGGGTCGAATCAGAGCAGTAAGCAGACCATATCATATTAAAGAGGGGCTCTGATATGGCCGACTATTTGAAACTCCAGAGTGGTCTCATGAAATGAATGATCAATACACAAAAAACAATCTCACGAAAACCCGGTAGGCGTAGGTGTGATGAGCCGACACTACCATAAGGGAACAAATCATCAAGAAAACACCGACCCGGCAAAAAGAAGACGTAGGGAAAAACGGAAAAAGCGGGATATACGCGTCGGCACGTGGTGGGTTCGAACATTATATAAGCTAGACACAATACAGACGGCCGTAGAAAACGAGAAACAATATAAAATGGACATCGTCGCGCTTCAGGAAGTCCGAATCCCACATCAAGTAATCGAAACCAACGGTTTTACACTGGCGTGTGGAAGTACCAATACACATAACCTCGAAACCGGTTCATCACAGGCAAGAAGATTACGCCCCATGTAAAAGATGTGATATTTATTAATGACCGAATGTCGGTGCTAAAAATACAGGGACCGTGGCACAATTACGTCTTTATAAACGTACACGCCCCAACAGAATCTACGGACGAAGAAACGAAGGACACATTCTACGAGACCCTAGAGGAAGTATTCGATGGGATCTCATCATTCAATGTTAAAATCCTCCTCGGGGACCTCAATGCGAAAATTGGAAAGGAAGACATCTTCCAACCAACTATAGGTAAAGAGAGCCTACACGACGTTTCGAATGATAATGGAATTCGAATTATCACATTCGCAGCGTCCAAAGATCTGGTAGTGAAAAGCACGATGTTCAAGCACAAGCAAATTCATAAAGCCACATGGATATCACCCGACGGGGTGATGCGTAATCAAATAGACCACTTCGTCATAGACAAAAGACACCACTCGAACATCCTTGACGTAATATCATATAGAGAAGCAGATTGTGACTCCGATCATATTCTAGTGATGGGCAAAATTATAAGTCGGTTCGCAGCAAACCCACATGGGCAGTCACGGGAGACGAGTAAAAAGTTCGACACTGATAAACTAAAAGACCTGCGCAAAAGGGCTGAATATCAAGACGAACTAACGAATAGATTTAGCATCCTAGAGAATGGGAGCAGTGAGGAAGAGGAGGTCAATAGTGTGGACTAAATGGACATCGATCAGAGACACAATCAAACAAACGCTACCACGTAACATAAAGCTTTGTGTCTATAGAACCATAATCATGTCGATTGCTCTATACGGATGCGAAACATGGGCTCTCACAAAACGGGAAGAAAGCAAATTCTGCGTATTCGAGAATAAAGTTTTAAGGGGTATCTTTGGGGGTAAATATGACGAGGAGGTAAGGCAATGGAGGAAACTCCACAACCACGAATTGGAAGAGCTATACCGCAAACCTACAATGGTGAGAGTAATCAGGTCGCGAAGATTAAGATGAGCCGGACATGTGGCGCGAATGGGCAACGATAGGACCGCGCGTAGAATTCTTGGCGGAAGACCAACGGGAAAGAGACCGACAGGACGACCGTGACGGAGATGGGAGGACAATGTTAGGTTTGACTTTGAGGAGATCGGATCGGATATCAATCGTGGAAGGAGAGCGCACAGGACAGGGAACGATGGCGGAGTCGAGTCGGCGAGATCATGAACTTCCGGGTTCCTACATGCCAATAAATAGTATCATCATCATCATCGGCACTACAACCGGGATCCAGTCTTGGCCTTATTTAACAAGTCTGAGGCTTGTTAAATTTTCCATAATAATTTGTTTTTCCGGGCAAGGTTATTAGCCTTGCGCCAACCTTCCACAGGATGCAATAAATAGTATAGTAATAGTTTTATTGGGGAGACTAATTACGTCGCCCTTAATGAGAACGCTACATAAGCTGAGGTTTTTTTCAGTAGGAAATTCAGTTCGATTTCAAAATTCAGTTCGATAAAATGGTCTTTAAAAAGTTCGAATTTTTAAGGGAGTTTAATTTGCTGTACAATAACAAAATTCGACTACAGAAACGAAAGATTAGGAGTCGGAGAACAGAAGTAATGATAAGTCAAAGAGAAATGTAATAAATTAAGATATTTTAAAAACATACAGAGAAATATCATCGTTTTTTTTAAAGAACCGAAGTGGTCGGAGTCACTCGAGATCCTGGGATTAGAAGAAAAGGGGTGATGCGTTGAAAGCTACTGAAAAGTAAAGATGACTGAAATTTGGGAAAACGTTTGTTATAACATTAAGGGGGTATTCTGGTCTAGAATTTTGAAAAAAATCGATTTTTTTCTTTTTATATTTTCTTATAGTTTATACTTTTAAGAATATGCTGTCCAAAGGAAATTTTAAAATTCCAATAATTGGCGATGTTACAGCTGCTTTAGCAATATTATGTCACTTGAACCTGCTATGCCCTGAAATTGTTAAATGCGTTTTTCTCGAAACCACTTTTTTCAAGTCTTTTGACACGATATCTCAAGTTCTAATGAACCGATTGACTTCAAATTTAGTATATGTCTTCTTTATAGGCTTTTCTATTGTATGAACTATCCTCATCCCCAAATTTCAATGTTAACTGTTTTTAAAAAATTCGAAAAGCTAAAAAAAAGTGGTACAAAAATAATTTTTTTTTCAAGCAGTCGCCATTTTGTTAAAAAAAAATTGTTTTCAACTTTTTTAAATTCCAACGATAGAGGCATTTCTGTAAATTGATAATCTTTTTTTTTCAGAATGCTAAGAGGGTTGAATCGTGGGTATGGTCGCGTGCCAACTTTTTGAGATCCCCCACTTCATCAGCTGCTAACTTTTTGAATTTTGAATTTTTTACTTTCAATTTTTTTTACTGTTTCCTTGAAATATTAATAAACATCCTATAAAAAAATGAATAGTAAAAATATTGATTGCTTTTTTTTACAGCACTTCAAAAATTGCGTTAAATTCGTGCGTCTAGACCAGAATACCCCCTTGAAATTTTACTACAATAAAGGGAAGAATTCAGCTTAAATGTAGGAAAACAAAAAAAAAGATGTTTATACTGAAGGTACTTTATGGCCATACCAGGGGTATGCATACGTTTTTTCCGGTTTAACTAGCCGCGAGACTTGCTAAATAAGGCCAAGACCGGATCCCGGTTGTAGTGCCGATGACGATGATGAGATTTAACTATAAACACACAGAAGTTGAGTCCGCCAAAAACCAGCGTCTTTGTTTTATCGTTCAGTGATCATGTCGAGTTTTGTGCCTGAAAAAGAACATTTGCGGCACGCATTGCTTTTCTTATTTAATCAAAAGAAAAAGGCTGTGGAAAGTCATCGTTTGCTGGTAGAAACATATGGTGAACACCCTCCATCAATTAGAACATGCGTGACATGATTTCGACAATTTAAAAGTGGCGATTTCGATGTGAAAGACAGTGAGCGCTCTGGTAGACCGCAAACATGTGTAGACGAGCAATTGTAGGTATTATTGGATGATGGCCCAAGTCAAACTCAACGGCAATTACCAGAAGCATTACATGTGTCACAAGAAACAATTAGCAGATGTTTACGAGCAATGGAGAAGATCAATAAACTCGATAAATGGGTTCCACACGATTTGAATAAACGTCAAATGAAAAAACTGCTTCAACGCCACGAAAGGGAATAATTTTTCATCTAATTGTGAAGGGTGACGAAAAATGAATTTATTTTGAAAACTCAAAGCGGAAAAAATCGTAGCTTTCAACTGGCGAAGCCGGTCATTCAACACCAAGGCCAAATCGCTTCGGCCTGGTGGGACCAGAGCGGTATTGTGTATTATGAGCTCTTGAAGCCCAGCGAAACCGTTAATACACAACGCTAATGCAAATGCTTAATTTAAACCACGCATTAATCAAACGATGACAGGAATGGGCCAGAAGACATGGCAAAGTAATTTTGTTCCACAACAACGCGTCGTTTAACACAGGAAAACTACTGAGACACCATGAAATCGCTTGGATGGGACATCGTTCTGCAGCGGCCGTACTCCCCAGACTTGGCACCATCTGACTATCACCTATTCGCATCCATGGAGCACGCGCTCGCAGAGCAGCACTTGAGCGATTTCGAGGAAGTTGAAAAATGGCTCCACGAATGGTTTGCCGCGAAAGACAAGCAGTTTTTTTGGCATGCTATTTATAAATTATATGAAAGATGGGCGAAATGTGTAGAAGCTGATGGCCAATACTTTGAATAAAAAAATTAATTTTCCTAACATTTTTTTTCTTCTTTTTTTACCAAAGAAACCGGAAAAAACTTATCCATACACCTAGTATACAGCCAGGACTTAGTTTACTCACTTTTAGTCTAGAAATTTGGATGTAAAAGTAGCTCTATCCCCGAAAAAGTTCATTAATTTATGGATATGGTTCAGGAAAACGGACACATGATCAGTCGCTAAGCGATAGTGGGCTGAATTGAAAATGGATCAAAACCCATTTGCATAAAACTGTTTACAAAAAGTTTGGAAGGCTCATACACGGAATAAAAAATTCTGCTTTTGAAAATGAAGCAAATCAAGTTATTTTGGAGTGTATACGAACACTTAATGAAAATGGATCACATACGATATTGTCCAAGACAAAAATGATTTTGAACAAAAAAACAAAGTTCCGGGATTTATTGTACTAGAAATAAGGTGCTTCTGTGTTCGGATGGATTACATGGGTACCATCTATTATGAATTGATACCGACGACCGATCGGAATCTTTACTGATAGCAAATAGTAGATGATTAAAAAAGAGGGTGGGATTGACGAAGAGGATATGTTTCACCATAAAACTAAACTATGCTGTAATTGGTGATCCGGAACAGTATGAGAAACTTCGACTGGGAAGTTCTGATTTGATTTCACTGAATGGTCTTGTCATTCCACTCTCAGATTTCTATTTGTTTCGACCTCTGCAATACTGTTCCGACGGCGTAAAAACTCAAAAGGAGACTGTAAAAAACATGCTTGTCAATTTTTTATGAAGTAAGCCTCGACTTCTTTTAAAGGATTATTAGTTGTAGCCGAAAACTACCCTTCGGTCATCGAAATCAACGAGCAATATTTGGCTAAAAAAATTGCTTTTAACTCTAAACTGGTAAACCGGAATGTAAATGCAGTTGCACTTAAATCTCCCACAAAAAGAGAACGACTTGCATTTAGATGGGACCTTGTCCATAATTTAACTTCAGCAACGGAGTATAGATCGAATCTGCCAACAGCTCTAGTCGATTGTCCCAACTCGAGTGGAAGATTGAAAGTCCAAGGGTGCGTAATCCCATTTCAGGATTAGGTAAAAAAAAGTTTACAAATTTAGGTTCACATAAAAAAAGCTGTTAATTGTTACTAAAAGCTGTCAAATACTATTTCTTTCTTATTAAATATCTAAATCAGCCATAAGTTATATGAATGATTGGGGCATTCATTCGAACATTATTTTCAGTGTGGCAACAAATATGGAATGAAAAATGTTATACCGATTTTTTTTTTTAGCTATTGATAAGTCCAATCAACATTAACTAAGTTAAATAACATATAATAAACTTTACATTTTAAAAACAATATTGTTAGAAGTTCTATAAAGAACAATAAACTATTTATATGATTATAATATTAAAAAGCATGTATGTAATAATAAAGAAAACATAGAGCACCGCATAGTAAGCGTTTTGAAATAGACGATTGTCAACTAACATTTTGGCGCCAAATCGGGTACGCTTTCCTTGATCAATGAAAGTTAGCCTAGGGGCAAGTTAAACGAAATGTAAATAAGATTCCAAAGTGTTTCTAAACTTTCTTACACTTTGTTTACATCCCACTCATTCAGTAGTTAGCTGCATTGTAGGCGTTTGTACTTCTCTAATTATTTTCCCCTGTAGGTGACCATGGTCAAGAAGTTATACCAGCATTATTGTTTTATTCATTTCGCAGGTCACCACAATTACCCAAAGTGTCTAGATTTAAATTTTAATCGACCTTAACAAAATTATACTAATTTAATACAATCAGTAACTGAGCTCTTTCACCCCCAACATTGTTGCTACGTTAATCGCGACAATTTCAAGAAGTTGCAGACGATGTTTGCACAATTTGACAACACACACGAATCCGCCATTGGAGATTATTTTTATAAGGCACGGAAAAGAAGAAGCCGCATTTAATGAAGTAGCCGCTTAACTGTAATCAGCGAGTTAAGGGAAAATAGAAACATATTCTCTAAGCAAATGGCGAATAGATCAATTTTTCCATCAGAAGCCAGACAGCAGCGAGTCGTTTGTACATCAGTTATATGTGTAATATATTTCACTTAAAAGTAAGCTTAACAGTCACAGATCAATTATACGAACAAAATGTAAATTGCATGATATTGGTTACCTTTTAAGAATTCCTTTAGTTGTTCAGCGGTAATATTCCGATAACCCAATTCATTTAGATATTCCAATATTGCTCGAGCGTCCAATGGGAGATGAGACATTTTCTAGGCGTCAGTGGCCGTTAATTATTTCAAGAAGCGTTTTTGTTTCCTTTTATTATACTTTAGTGCTTATAATTGCAAACGCCATTTAAATTATTTTGTCACGGCTTCAGCTAATATCGAACGAGAGCCTTCTCTTTCATGTACGCTATCGTTCGTTTTGACAACTCTTTCTTGTATCGATGACAACTTTAAATCAATTGCAAAACAGATACTGAACAAAGACAACGCCATATAGTAACTGAATGCGACATTTTAAATATATAAAAATAGGTTGCTAGTGAACGCAATGCCATCCATGTAGTGTGTTCAGCCATTTTCGAATTTCGGTTTTATTCTGTTGAATAATAAAAAGTTAACTCTATGTCAACCGCAAATGGCGTAAAAAAATGTAGAAAGTTGACCATGGATTGAACAAACAAGTATTTTTGCAGAATTTGCAAGTGATGGTTTTTTGAATTTTAAATTTTAAAATTTATTAACATCGAAGAGCTCTTATCTAAAATTACAACTTAAACATAGACCGTTGGTATACAATTAATTTTCACTATTTTCTTTTATTTACAAAGCAACGAAAGGCTATTCAATTCAAACAGCGATAAATTTAATTCAATATGTTAGGAACTTTCATTTTTTTAATGGACTAAAAACATTTTTCTTTGACATTGATACTTTTTTTGCCCTTTTGCAGAATTGAAAACCCATTTTTTTTGTAGTTCAATGTTTTAGAAGCTCACATTCACCTCGTTAATTTTTATTAAAATGATGTAGTGAAATTGTATGAAAAATTATTTAGTTTTTTTTCAATTCAATTCAATTTTTATTAGGTAGATAATATGGTACATTTATATTTTACAACTAGTATTTAAGAGATTTAGCACAGTAATTCCTTTACAACTATAATCTTAAATCTATATAATGAAAATAGCACAATTTTAATGAATAATAAATAATAAATTAAGGGAAAACTACAAGAAAAAACCCTTACTTGAATCTTAAGACTAATATTGCACATGCTTCCGGTTATTTTATGTAATTGGGACTTTCCGTAACATTTTGTTTTTTAGATTATATTTACTTTTATATATAATCATTTCTTAAGTCAATTTATTCCAAATAATTATTATTTTTTATATTATATAGATTTAAGATTATAGTTGTAAAGGCATTGCTGTCCAAAAACTCTTAAATACTAGTTGCAAAATATAAATGTATTATCTACCTAATAAAAATTGAAATGAATTGAAGATTACATTTTTTTAAATTTTGGCAAAATGTGATTTTTTTTTTTTTTAAATCATTCGAATACATATTAGTTTGGGCAATTATCACCCCTGAAATCTCTCTGTTAATTAAATTAAATTAAATGTTGATAGTATGTCCCAAGCAATTTTTTTAAGTATAACTTTTATTGAGAATGATATAGATGTATTTATTTTGTTTGATACAAAGATACATAGATTTATTTATTTTATTTGCCAGCATGGCCTTAGTTTTTCGATATCCTTTTTATTTCAAACACTTCTTTTTTCTTTTTATTGTATTGTGACGCATATGACAATCAGTACTAGAATATTCTAGAAAGTCTGAAACAAAGTACTAGAATATTCTAGAAAGTACTGGAAAACTGGAGACTATGAGCAGTAGAAAATTCGAGGCTATGGAACGGGCGGAAACGAAACACCGAATCAGAATGAGGAAACGGCATAAATACGTCACACACAGATCAGAGAGAGTAAGAAGTAAGCAGAGTAAGCAAGCGATAAGTAAGGATGCGGTAAGTCAAGAAATCGTTGTGTACGGTGAAAGTAACGGTTGTTATTAACGGACTAATAAAGTGTTACATTAATTCAAAATCGATTTAACGGCTCTTATTTATTAAAAATAATTAATCCAGCGAACCCCAAGCTCGCTACAATTGGTGTCAGAAGTGGGATTAATTATTGGTGAAGTGAAGTCTGTGAAAGTGTGTTGTGACAATGTCAGATCGACATTTGGAGTATCTTCGCGCTCCTGAGTTGAAGAAGGAACTTCAGGACCAGAATCTGGATAGCAGAGGACAGAAGCAAATTCTTCGACAGCGTCTGCAAGTAGCAATGGAGGAAGAGGGTATTGATGTCGACACATAAGTTTTTACGATCGTGCCAGACTGTCCGGATGGAGAAGAAACTGCGAGTCAGGATGGTGCCAATGTAACGGAGAAGAGTTCGCCACAGTTGGACATTTCGGAGATGTTCAGGATGATGATGATAAAATTGGACGCACAAGCTACAGATGTTAATGCAAAATTCGACACCGTAAATTCAAAATTCGACGCCCAAAATGCAAAGTTGGATGCCCAAAATTCAAAATTGGACGCACAAGCTACAGATCTTAATGTAAAATTCGACACCGTAAATTCAAAATTCGACGCCCAAAATGCAAAGTTGGATGCCCAAACGCAGTGGATGAAATGTAATTTTCAACACTTTAAAGAAGAAATTCGAAACGAAGTAGAAAATCTGGATCTAAAAGTCACCGATGAAATAACGCGATTCGGAAAGAGACTTGAGTGTGTTGAGAGAAATAAGACATCGCCAGGCAATCAACATGACTACAAAGATACAAGGATGCAACCGCCAACCTTCGATGGAATGGGTCCCTTCTCCGTATTTATACTTCAGTTTGACGCCGCGGCCAATTATAATAAGTGGTCGGATGAGCAAAAGTCAACATCACTAATCTTGTAACTCCGCGGGGCGGCTGCAGAATTGCTACAAACCATACCAGCAGAGAAGCAAACAGATTTCCAAGCGATAAAAGACGGCCTTGAAGCTAGGTATGGAGACAACCACATGCAGCAGGTCTACCGAATGCAACTGCGGAGCAGAACGCAGAAACCTGGAGAAAATCTTCAACAGCTGCAGGCAGACATTGAGCGATTGGCAAACTTGTCTTATTCAAATATGACTAAGGAATTTCTGAACGAGGTAGCAATGGATGCATTTATAAATGCACTCCAAGATCAGGACTTGCAGCAGGCCGTTCGTTTGGCGGGAAAAAAGACGACTAATGAAATACTGGCGTTCGCATTCGCACATGAATCTGCTAAACTGGCTACCAGGAGTACATATAGAGCCCGAGAAATGTCCGTGCATGAATGTTCCTGCCAAAGAATCGGACATGTACAACGGAGAACCCCGAGACCTAATATGAAGTGTTGGACATGCGGCCAAGTCGGCCACATCTCTGTTGACGGTAGGAAACGTCGACGAATGAATGAAACATCAATTGAGAATTGTTGTTCATGCGGTAATCATAAGAGGAGACTACTAAATGCGTCCAAGGAGCCGGTCGCAATAAGAAAAGGAGAGGTAATCGCAGAATGTGCACCCGTGTCAATGATAAGCTCAATTCAGGCAAGGGGAGAGGACCATTCAATTCAACAGCCCTTTGGTGCATGCTCTGTGGTTAATAGGTTGATGCCTCAGAAAATCGGATTAACAGACAGAGAAATGGCAAGTGTGAAATCACTCCTGAACGATTTTTCCGATATTTTTGTGACAGGAAATGATAAATTAGGACGCACCGGTATTGTTAAACATCGCTTTCAACAGGTGAGTCAAGACCTATAAGCTACAGCCACCTACAGCCACCACGTCGACTACCGTTGGCCAAACAATCAGAAGTAGGCAACATGATTCGAGAGATGGAAGAGCAAGGAGTCATCGAGAAATCATCCATCCCATGGGTAGTGCTCGTCAAGAAGAAGGATGGGACAACTAGATTTTATGTCGACTACCGCCGGTTAAACGACGTTACGAAAAAAAGACAGTTACCCACTTCCTCGAATCGACGACACACTACATACCCTTTCTGGAGCTCAGTGGTTTTCAACATTGGACCTGAAAAGCGGTTACTGGCAAGTGGAAGTGAAGGAGGAGGACAAGGAGAAGACAGCGTTTACTATCGGAAACGGACTTTATCAATTCAACGTGATGCCTTTTGGATTGTGTAATGCTCCAGCAACGTTTGAACGATTAATGGAAAGTGTTCTACGGGGACTTACATGGAAGACGTGTCTTGTGTACTTGGACGATATCATCGTTGTTGGAAGGAATTTACCAGAACACATCAATAATCTGCGCTCCGTCTTCGAACGACTAAGATAGGCCAACTTAAAGCTCAAATCGAAGAAATGTGAACTCTTCCAAAGGAGAGTAAAACTCCTGGGACACATCGTTTCATCTGCAGGAGTTCAAACGGATCCTGATAAGATAGCAGCTGTCCAAGAGTGGCCTACTCCAGAAGATAAGCAACAGTTAAGAAGCTTTATGTGATTAGCCACATATTACCGACGGTTTGTTAAAGGTTTCGCCGATGTGGCTAAAACCCTACATGAACTAACGGGTAAAGACAAGAAATTCAGTTGGACAGAAAAGTGCATTCAACACATTGAAGTTATGTAACACTCCAACATTGGCATTCCCAAGATCGGATCGCTCATTTATATTGGATACTGATGGAAGTAACACAGGAATCGGAGCAGTGTTGTCACAGGAAGTCGACGGTAAAGAGAGAGTTGTCACATATTATAGTCGAGTTCTATCTCAGCCAGAGAGAAATTACTGCGCAACAAAAAAGGAACTGCTGGCTGCCGTAGAAGCCGTTAAGAATTTCCATAAGCACCTCTACGGACGTCGATTCCACCTTCGGACGGATCATGCCGCCCTGAAATGGTTTTTAGATTTTAAGAATCCGGAAAGGCAAATAGCTCGATGGATCGAACGACTTCAAACGCACGATTTCCAAATTTCCCACCGTCAAGGGAAGGTGCATAATAACGCTGGTGCTCTATCAAGAAGACCATGTAAGCCAGATTGTAAACATTGTCATAGAGCGGAAGAGAAAGAAGAGGTGTACGACCTTCGAAATGTACAAGTAGAAGTACTAGACGGGTGGACGAGTGATGCTATACGCGCAGCTCAACTTCAGGGTGAAGATATGTCGCTAATCCTGGAACACAAAGAAAAGAACGAGGGGCCAACTTGGAACAATATTTCCGACAGCAGTAGAACATTTAAGGCATATTGGGTATAACGGAATTCCTTGCTGGTGGAAGATGGAATTCTAAAGCGTAATGCAGATTCTAGTCCCACCACCAAAAGTGAAGGATGTACTAACAGAAATGCACGACGGGTCCCCGGTGGACATCTGGGAGTTAATAAGACACTTTCAAAAGTACGATCTCGATTCTACTGGCTTCACATGAGAGATGACGTCGAGTCTTGGTGTAGGAAGTGCACAACTTGCCCTGCGACCAAAGGACCAACAGCAAAACCAAGGAGCGCTATGAAGCAGTACAACGTGGGTGCCCCTCTCGAGCGAATTGCGATTGATATCTCAGGACCATTTCCAAAAACCAACGACAACAACAAATACATGTTGGTCATCATGGATTACTTCAGCAAGTGGGTGGAAGTCCTTCCAATTCCAAACCAAGAAGCAACAACAATCATTGAGCAGCTTATCAATAATTGGATCAGCAGATATGGAGTTCCCTGTGAGCTTCATTCCGATCAAGGCCGAAATTTCGAATCACAGATATTTCAAGGCATCTGTGCGGCATTGGGCGTAAGGAAAACCAGGACCACACCGTTACATCCGCAGTCAGACGGAATGGTCGAAAGGTTCAACCGAACAATGAAAGAGCATTTATCGAAGACCGTTAGTGATCACCAACGAGATTGGGACAAATATGTGCAAACCTTTCTCATGAGTTATAGATCGGCTAATCACGAGACGACAGGCCATTCTCCAGCAAAAATTATATTTGGACGAGAGATACGATTACCAGCCGATCTGCGATTCGGAATACATCCAGACGCCATAGATAAGACCGAAGACTATGTAGCCGAATAGAGAAATCGCCTCGACGAGATTCATCATTTGGTTCGAAAGCAAATCAAGGTATCAAGGGACAGGATGAAAACAAGGTACGACGTTCGAGCCAACACATCCGGATTTAATGCAGGCGATAACGTGTGGCTTTATAACCCTCATCGGCAAAAAAGAAGGTCTCCGAAGTTGCAGCAACATTGGGAGGGACCGTATAAGATTCTCACAAGAATTAACGACGTTGTCTATGGGATTCAGCGAAGACCGAACGCCAAGATGAAAGTGGTACATCGTAACTGACTGGCGACTTTTGGTAACCCAGGAGATCAGTGAACTTAGTTCGGGACGAACTAATCTAGACGGAAGGTACTGTGACGCATATGACAATCAGTACTAGAATATTCGAGAAAGTCCGAAACAAAGTACTGGAGTATTCTAGAAAGTACTGGAAAACTGGAGACTAGGAGCAATAGAAAATTCGAGGCTATGGAACGGACAGAAACGAAACACCAAATCAGAATGAGGAAAAACGGTATAAATACGTCGCGCGCAGATCAAGGTGTCCAGTGACAGGATGAAAACAAGATACGACGTTCGAGCCAATGCATCCGGATTTAACGCAGGCGATAACGAGTGGCTTTATAACCCTCATCGGCAAAAAGGAAGGTCTCCGAAGTTGCAGCAACACTGGGAAGCGCCGTATAAGATTCTTACAAGAATTAACGACGTTGTCTATAGGATTCAGCGAAGACCGAACGCCAAGATGAAAGTGGTACATCGTAACTGACTGGCGACTTTTGGTAACCCAGGAGATCAGTGAACTTAGTTCGGGACGAACTAATCTAGGCGGAGGGTAGTGTGACGCATATGACAGTCAGTACTGGAATATTCGGGAAAGTCCAAAACAAAGTACTGGAAAACTGGAGACTATGGATAATAGAACATTCAAGATTATGGAACGGACGGAAACGAAATACCGAAATACCGAAATTTTAGGCTCGATATCCCTAAACCAGGATACGGAACCAGCAATGACGGAAACACGGCTCGACGCTTTTTCGCAAATCCTGAATCGAGTTCAGACATTAGGGGGAATTGACAAGGAACTCATAAGCAATTTCGGAATAATATTAAGAACGATTGCAACTGGTCGTGAAATCAATGTCGAAAGATTTGCGAAGCTATTGGAAGATACTAAAACTATCTATCTTTCCAAATACAGCTGGTACTACATGCCTAGCAGAGTTCACAAGCTTCTTGTTCATGCAAAGGACATAATTTCATTTTTCGATTTGCCTATAGGTGCCCTTTCAGAAGAAGCTTTAGAAACTAGGCATAAGGAAATTCGAAAGGCCAGACTAGATCACAGTCGAAAGTGCTCTAAAATAGATTCAATAACTGATTTAATGAATCACTTATTAATTACTTCGGATCCTCTCATTTCAAATATAAGATTCAAAAGCTCATATATGCCTAAAATAGATCCACATATTGAACATTATCTACTTCGAAATGGTGCAGGAAGTTTTACGCTACCAATAGACTTGGCCGATATACGTGGAACATCATCATCGGAGAGCGATAGCCATTAATAATTAACATACATATGCACATATTTGTTATTTCAAATTAATTTATTATACCTATACATAATTCTTTTATATTAATGTTTTGAAGTTTATTAAACTATAAAATTGTTAGCTCTGTGAGTAGGGCGTTAGAATATACTCACAGCTAGGCCAGCTTGTCATAAGAGGCGACTAAAGGCCGAGTGGTAGCCGGGGTCCCAACGCCCTGTGCGTCCGGTGAAATACCACCCCATCAAGCTTTAGGCTCCGTGAAATGGTCGGGAGAAATCCCTGGCCATCTTTCGGAGCTTGGCTGATGGACCGGTTCAAGAAAAGGTTGGTTAGGTGGTAGTCGGTCCCAAGGTGAGATACCACCCCGTCACGCTGTACATTCCGCGATATCGCCGAGAGATCTCTTCGACGGTTTTTCGGATGTGTGGCTGATGGCCCGGACTGACACGGGGATAGGTCATGATGGTGTCTTCTGATATAAAGAATTCCGGAGGTAAACTAGTCTCCCATTCGGATCTCCGGGGGGGACTATGTCAGGGGGAACATCATGCAGATATCATGATAAATAATGGAACTTTGAGAGGTTCGTCATCGCATAACCGGGCTAGCTCTCGAGGCTCGGCCCACGCTCGACTGGTGACAGCATTTTGTAACATCAGGGGCTTCGGTTTCACCAATACTAATGTAAACGCCGCCCACCAATATTTGCAAACAACGAAACCTGATATCCTTGCCCTAACTGAGACCCAGGTCGATTCGTCAACTGATTCGACATATCTTCGTTGCTCAGGATATGACTTACATTCGAGATTCCGTTTTAAGGGCGGAGTCTGCGTCTTCGCACGGTCCGATCTGGCTTGCCAGAGAATGGAGGAGTTGGAGCCCAATAATATGGACATCATATGGTTGAGGGTCGTGCTGAGGAATTCCGTTAAATTTCTTTGTTGTCTTTACCGCTCCCCGAACGACGATCGACCGGCGACATTTTTCGGACATCTTTCATATACCGTCGACTGGATACAGATCAACCACCCAGCATCTGAAATTATTGTCCTTGGCCATTTTAATGTGCACAATTCCGACTGGTTGTTACATTCTAACAGAACCGACGAGGCTGGGAGGCTGGCGGAGATGTTTGCTGTAAGCCACAACTTGGCTCAACTCGTGGGGGATCCAACGCGAGTACCGGATGCCCGAGGCGATTATGCGAACACCCTGGATCTGTTTTTGACATCCGAGCCGAGTATTTATACCGTAGAGGTTTTTGCGCCACTGGGAAACTCAGATCACTGTTTGGTATCTGTCGCGCAAGCACTTGCATACCAAGCGAATAACCGGCCTAGGCAGCTTCGCCATGTATGGAAGTATGGGGCTGCTAACTGGGACGATATGCCAGATTTCTTCGCATCCTTTCCATGGTCGGAGGTGTGCTTCGGAAACTCCGATGTTAACGCTTGCGCGGAGTCGGTATCAGAGATTATTCTCCTGGGGATGGAGATGTATATTCCACATTCCATCAAACGAAGTTCATCTGATAAACCTTGGTTTGGCAAAAAATGCGAGCTGATTACAGCGGCAAAAAATAGAGCTTTTAAGCAATGGCGCTCCAATCCCACCGATGTTAACAGAACGAATTTTGTTAGTATCAGAAACGCGTGCAACCAGGCGATTGATACCGCGAAGAAGACTCACAACGACAGGGTGATCAATAAGCTCCTTCGGTGCCCAACTGGTTCGCGCTCCTTCTGGTCAATGGCAAAGGCTGTCAGCAGTGACTTTGCTTCCTCCTCTTTCCCTCCGTTGGTGGCAGACAGCGGGACGTTAGTCACGAATCCAAAGGATAAAGCTAATGTGTTCGCGAATTTATTTTCCGCGAATTCAAACCTCGATCCTGGCCTTTTGGAGCCACCTGTGATCTCGCCGGTACAGTCTTCCATGCGGGATTTGAGATTTCGTCCGCGGACTATTCAACGCATTCTACGTGAACTGGATTGTAGGAAGGCAACCGGCCCGGACGGAATACCAGCAATAGTCCTTAAGAACTGTGCTCCAGAACTATCGCCGGTTCTTGGCAGACTCTTCCGCTTATCTTATGCACGGAGGACCTTTCCTGCCTGCTGGAAAATCGCTCGAGTTCAGCCAATCCCAAAGACGGGAAAAAAGTGTCTCCCACAAAATTACCGTCCGATAGCATTACTGTCTATTTTATCTAAGGTAATGGAAAAAGTCATCAATACAGAATTGGTTAAGTATTTGGAGTGCAACGGTCTTCTGAATGATCGTCAATACGGATTCCGTGGCAGGCGGTCCACAGGAGACCTTTTGACACTTATAACCGATATATGGACATCTGCGATTGAACGGCATGGTGAGTCAAGGGCGGTCGCATTAGATATCTCCAAGGCTTTTGACCACGTCTGGCACGGGGCATTGCTGAGCAAACCTCGTTCATATGGACTTTCCCAACAGCTTTGCGACTGGACGAGGAGCTTCCTCGAGAATCGATCGATCCGGGTTGTTGTGGACGGCGAGTGTTCGGATCTGTATCCTGTTAATTCGGGGGTGCCCCAGGGTTCTATTTTAGCTCCAACCTTGTTCTTGCTTCACATAAATGATTTGTTGAAGACAACGGATAACAAAGTGTTCAGTTTTGCGGATGATAGTACGCTTGTTTCCTCCTTTTCGAGTGATCGGCCGATTGGTGCATCAATGTCGCACCAGCTGAGATGTAGACAGATTGACTCTCTGAACCAGGATCTGGATAAAGTCCTGCAGTGGGGAAAGGCCAATCTTGTCGACTTCAACGCAACGAAGACCCAGTATACAACATTCACAAAGAAAACTGGATCATCGGTTCCACAGCTGATGATGAGTGGCCGGGCCCTCGAGGCTGGGGAAAGTTTGAAATTGCTCGGCGTCACGGTCTGTGCAAATGTATCATGGCATAAACACGTATCGGGTATCGCCAGATCAGCCTCAGGAAAACTGAGTTATCTTTTTAGAGCCACAGAAATACTTTACTCCGGCCCAACTTCTTCTCCTATATAAATCCCAAATTAGACCCGCGCTCGAATATTGCTCTCATGTTTGGAGCTCGGCTCCTAAACATACCCTCGACCTACTTGAGAGCGTACAAAAACGAGCGATCCGCCTGATCGGGGACTCGGCGCTGACGTCGGGACTACAGTCGCTATCACATCGAAGGCGCGTAGCCGACCTCTGTCTGTTTTACAGATATTATCACGGGTGCTGTTCTTCGGAGATTCTTGGCATTGTTCCACGCAATTCGGTCTATATGCGCTCCACAAGACAATCCGACGGATCGCACCCGTTTGTGGTTCATCTCCCGACAGCGCGAACATCCCTGTATCAGAACTCGTTCCGTTACAGAGCGGGGAAGCTGTGGAACTCCCTTCCCACGCGAGTGTTCCCGGAGCGTTACAACCTGCAACTGTTCAAAAAGAACTGCAACAGTTATTTGATGGCATCTCGGGGCGCCCACTCGACGCTATAGGTTCGCCTCTCCCGAGAGAAGTCTAATAAAAAAAAAATAAAAAATACTTAAATTTTTAAATAAAGTTTGAAAAAACATGCGCAAGCTTAGAAAATAAATTTTAAGTTTAAAAATAAAGTTCGCTGCTCAACTCTTTTTTTTTCAGAAGCTGGACAAACCATTTTTGCAGGTTGATACCTTTTTTTAGGTCGTTGCATAGATATCAAATGTAAAAAGAGATTAAATGCAAAATATTCATATTTTAGTTACTAAAACCAGAGATATTAATTTTGCCGTTTGTCGATGTGTCGCTAACACACATTGTAAAATGAAAAACATTAAACTGAACAAATCACAAGTTAGATGGTATTCAGGGGCGACAACTTTGGCAGGCTGTCAATGCCAATCCTCGTTCTTGACATATTAGTTAATAATTTGGATTTCCGCCGCATTGCAGCAAATTTGGGACTGAAAGGGACCGCGTCGAGATCACCATCATCGGCACTACCACCGGGATCCGGTCTTGGCCTTATTTAGCAAGTCTCTCCACCGGTCCCGATTTCGAGCCGATGTCATCCAGTTTGGCACTCCCAGGCTCTAGGCGTCCTGGTCTACGCCATCCTTCCATCACAGACAAGGTCTGCTCTCCTTTCTCCTTCCATACATCCTGCCACAAAAGACTTTCTGGGCAGGCTCCTCTTCGCCCATTCGAGCTAGGTGTCCCGCCCACTGGAGTCTACCGAGTTTGATTTTTCTTACAACATTAGCTTCAAGGTAGATCGTGTACAACTCATGATTGTAGCGTCTCCGGAATCGTCCTCCCTCACATACGGGGCCAACAATTCTCCTTAAAACCTCCGTCTCGAACGCGGCTCGGAGGTCAGAGTGCCTTTTATTGAGCACCCAGGCCTCGGATCCATACATGAGTGAGGATACGACGGTCTTGTACAGTAGTAGCTTAGATGTTGTGGATAATTTTCGGAATTTAAAGAGCCTTGATAAACCATAGTAGGGTTTGTTGGATTTGATAAGCCGTTCGCGAATTTATTCTCCCATATTGTTATCGGATGATACTATTGACCCAAGGTAGTTAAAAGATTGCACTACTTCAAATTCGTGCTCCACTACCTTGATAGTTTGACCAAAGTTAGGCCTTCTCTTCGCAGAAGTTGCCACCGGCCTTAATGTCTATGGGTATATGATACAATGGAATCTTAAATTACAGACATTTTTCCATCGCCAGCCTAAGGGTGAATATCCGATCAATCACTGATTTGCCTGGGATGAAGCCACACTGATATTGACCAATGATGACTTTAACGTATGGGGCTATCCGATCTTGTAAGATAGAGGAGAGTATCTTATAGGCGGTACTCAGCAATGTTATATATCGGAAAAATATTTGTAGCGTTACGATAACGATAACCGATAACGCACGAGCCGCAGTGAGCGAGAGCGCGACTAGCGAGAGAGAGGTTGACGTAGCAAAACGAATAAAATAAAAGAAGAGAAAGTATTGTGAACTGTCGAAGAAGCAAGAATATATCGTATCAATGGACGACATTAATTGCTCCTAAGTCAAGTGCAGAGAACCTATAAACGAGAGATGGTTCTCTTGTACGTTCAGTTTCGCAACGAAGGGACAGAAATTATCGATCAGAATAAATTTCTGCAATTATTTGAGGAAAACGAAAACTTGAGTTTATTCGAGGCGAACCTGAACATTGAAAACGTCATGAAAGAATTGGAAGCAATGATGATTTTGCAGAACGAAGATGAGAGTACAAATGTGCAAGAAGCAGAATTAAGAACGGCATTTATCGAACGCGTGCTCGGAGAGAATGGTGCTGAAAATGTTGACGATATTCACGAAATAGTTTCGCATCCGGGGCTATCTATTGTAAAGAAGCGCAGCAACGTGATGACGAAACAGCAGTATTGCGAGCTTATACGAACCACCAATCCGGAGCAACGAGAGATTGTTCTGGAGGTTATACATCGAATACACGGTTGTGGAGACGGTGTATCTGAACCCATACAAATTTTCTTTACAGGCCCCGCAGGTTGTGGAAAGACGTATACTTTGAAATGTCTAATGGAAACGTACAACCGCTACACTCAGCAGCATAATTCAATGAACAACGCATACATTGCCTGTGCGAGTACAGGTAAAGCCGCTGTGCCTCTTGGCGGCACTACTGTTCATTCAGCGTTCCGTTTAACCACTTCGCGCATGACGAAACTCTTGTCGACAGAGAATTTACAGGCTTACAGAAATACGTTTGTAGGCGTCAGAGTGCTGTTTGTAGACGAAATCAGTATGTTGAGTTCTGATATTCTTCAGAAAATAAATTATCGACTGCAACAGATCGTCGATATATACGACAAACCATTTGGAGGCTTCCACGTGATTTTATGCGGCGATTTCAGACAGCTGCCGCCGGTACGAGCAAGTCCGTGTTACAGTATACCGATCAATCACCTCGGAGGACCAATTCTGTGGCACAGCATTAGTTACTTTCCGCTGGTTCGTGTCGTACGACAGAACGACGCAAGATTCTCTACTATATTGACGAAAATTTGCGACGGGCTGAAACTGAGTGACGATAAGATCGCAATTATCGATTCCAGGAACAAAACTGAATTTTGGTGCAAGGAAAACGCACAGAATGTCGTTCGGCTGTACTACAGTAATAACGAAGTTGATTCATTCAACAGAAGCGCCATAATTAACGCGAACGATTGTCTAGCGCCACACATCATCATCGGATACTCGAGTAAACAAGAGAACACGCAGTGTCGGGGTAAACTTCATAAAATGTCTGTGGCAGAAACCGACGGATTGCCGCACTTGCTTCCATTGGCAAAGGGGTATCCGTACATGATTACTTGCAATATAGATGTTGCTGATGGACTTGTAAATGGTGCTATTGGTGTCTTGCAACATATCGAGCGTCAGTTATCAAATAAAGGCGATAATTCTGAAAATGTGGAAGCATCGCACAACAAAGATCGACCGGCACTTGAAGAAGAAATAATTGCCTTGTGGTTTGAGTTTCCCGAAGCGACTACAGATACCAGTGCTAAAATCAAATGTCGACCTTACGTACAAAGCAAAGGAAATGCAATTTCTAGTAAATGGGTGCCGATTTATAAAAAAGTAGTGAACATTACGCTAACAAAAACCGTAAAGTGCAAACGAAAACAGTTTCCCTGTGTGCCCGCTTGTGCGATTACGATTCACAAATCGCAGGGTGGGACGTTTGAAAAGATCGTATATAAATACTCTGCCAAGCAACCGCAGCAGTTAGTGTACGTAGCGATGAGTCGGGTAACGAATCTAGACGGCTTGTATGTCGTTACGGAGAACGATGAGCCATTTGTCTTCAAGCATGGGCGTGAAGGGAATGACTCACAGAATACACGCGATATCCGCACCGAGTATCTGCGACTCAACGGACACATACTTTCAACTATTACCAAGGAGGCAGTGGAATTCTGTAACGAAGCTGACAACGCTAAACAAACAATAGTGACAAACCTCAATGTGCAAAGTTTGTCGGCCCATTCAGAGGATATTCAAACGGATACTGTTATACCAAGATCAGATTACCTCGTATTAACCGAAACGTGGATGCGCGATGATTGTCATTCAGTGCCAATCAATGATTATGAGTGCGTTACGAAGCAGAACTATCGTTCGGATTCTGAAACAAACGCAGCTGGTGGAGTAGCGATTTATACAAGATTATCATCGCCGTCCATGGCAAAGGAAATTCTTCGAGTTGAATTGTCCGATTCAGCTCGTCATATTAAAAACACGGGTGATGTGTGCTTGGCTGAAATTTCATGCTTCACTGTCGATAGGATGTACAAAGTATTACTCGGGGCAGTGTACATTCATCCTGGATCAACTATCCCGAACATTGGTTTGTTGTTGCACCAAGCATTACTCCCATATGTACACAGAGTGTACCGACGATCTATGAAGTTGATGAAGACATACCAATTCTTGTTTGTGGCGACTTCAATATAAATGTCACAACTGATAGCGCATTTATTAACTTCATGAAGAGTACGTTCAATCTCGAATGCGCGTCGAATGTCAACAAGCCTACAACATTGGGAGGAACAACCCTCGACCTAAGCTTCTCAAGACACGTTACAGTTGAGATGTTACCATTGATATCCTACTTCTCGTATCATCGTCCTATCGTCAACAGAGTAAAAGCAATCGAAAGAAATAATGCAACATAAAATAAAATATCGAACATAATTATAAAAATATATCACAAAATGTAAAATATTAAGAAATAAAAAAAATATATATTACTTATATATGTAATTATCATTTAAGGAATAAAAGGAATAAAAACACTTTAATTTTGATTTAATAACTTGTATATTCAATGTTACATATTTAGGATACGTTGTCACGAATATAATGTCCGAGCGCCTTGCGCCCAGACAACCATTTTTTGTACATATTTTCTGTTATTAAGAAATTACTAATTTCGCACAAATACATCATGATCACGTTCCCGACTTCTGCACAGAGCACCGGGTCACTCGCCTGCTCCGACGTTCTCCCACTCGCTCGTTCCTCGCTCCGTCTTTCGCACATGAAGTTGATCGTAACAAAGTTATTGAGGAGGAAGTAGTGTGGCGTTTCTAACAGATCACCATCATCATCATCATCGGCACTACAACCGGGATCTGGTCTTGGCATTATTTAGCAAGTCTCTCCACCGGTGTCCGGTTCTTATCCGAGACTTGTTAAATTGTCCATAATAATTTGTTTTTCCGGGCAAGGTTATTAGCCTTGCGCCATCCTCTCTCAGGATGTCGCTGCATGCATTGGTTCACTACTTGGCGGGTGCCAAAGTAGCTATCCAGGGGTGTCACGTGGTTTTTTTTTTATTTTTTTATGTTTGCTCGGCGGAACAAATGCTGGGGCAATTATTTCGTAATAACGCAATCTAGGCATCAAGTGAATGAAGTACGTCTAATGAGCCCAAAAAAAAAAACTTTTAGGCTCACTTTTTTCGTCGGTTACGGCGATGCGCCCCTCATGAACTCTTGCCACAGGGCCAGGTAGTTAGGCGTGAGGCGATTCGTTAAACAACCGAATTTGGAGGCAAACAACTCGTACGTTTTGCATCCCGATAATGCACCATTATTACTAGCGACTTTTTGACGGCGAATGGAAGCAATATCATCCATCAGCCACTGTATATACTTGATTTGGCTATTTGAGTGTAAGACAAGTGATGAATTCCGAGTAATATTGGTAGTGCGTCTTTCTTTGTGACGTGGATTAGTGGATAGAAACAAATGTTTTTAAAGTTTTGAAGACCCTGAAAGTTAAGACAACTTTGTACATAAAAAGGAACTGTTTTCATTCTTGTTACTATAACATACTGTATAATATATGTTTATGATTACTAACGCAATCTAATTCATAAACTTAAAACTTGTCTTGCTTCATTAATGCCGTTGAATGAATACTAAAAATGCCAAAAAATGATTGAACAAATTTACGTACCACAGACGGGATCGAACCCATAACCGTCCTAAAATCGAATCATCGTTTCACGAATAAAACGTTTAACGTTTTAACGGAAAGAGTTGCTTATACAACTGCGCAATTATAGACCCCAGTAATTGCCAAATATGCAACTTGTTTTGCTATATTATACTATAAATTATTTGACCCAATGCCTGTGTAAAAAAATATCTATTTTGCAAAGATTATTCTTATAACATACCTAGTAACACTATGTCAGAAGTTTTTGATCTTATTTATGGCTGTTTAAACTTTTAAGTTATTGATAAGCCAAAGCTATTAAATGAATAGTAAAAATTGTACAATACATAGAATTACATTTCTAAGTAACGCGAATATGAAAGTATCTGTTGGCCATGATACGTGCCTACTGCAATTCCTCGTAGAGACGTCTGACCACTTCTAGCGCAGCGAGAACGCACACGGTGAAAGGGAATTAAAAGAAAATTGAAGAAAAATAGTTCTATTCACCGGCCAGTGGAAATCTAACAATGTTGGTGTTAGGGAACAGACATGGAAAATATGTCGCATCATCTATGCAGGAAATACGAGAAAGTGGTACCTAGTTTATCTTAACGTTCTTTCAGAGCGACCTGGTGATCTTTAATGCCATTTAAACGCTGGAAGTTGCAGTGACTGCTCTTCGGCATCACTAGTGATCCTTTCGATTCAAGAGAAAGTGTTCTTGTCATCTGACTATTCATTGTAAAATGGAGCTTAATATTTTGTACGTGGTTTCACTGATTGCATATGGGAATGCAGCTCCTGTGAATAATAGAAAGCAATCGAAGTTTGAAGTGGATTTTGATATTTGGTCTGCTGATACTGCAATGATAGCTAATGATTCAAATCTAACCGATTATGATCCGTTCGAAGACATGAAGCCACTATTACAGGGTAGGAAATTAACGCCACATAAAAGTAGAGGTAAGGAACTATTTTCGGTAGTAGTATCGTAATTACATTTAATAATTATGATTTCTATTTCGCAGTGCTCCATTTGTTTCCGGTTCCTTTGGATGGTGATTGCATCGCGAATGACGGCCGTAGAACTGGTTCCTGCTTTAATGCTTATGAGTGTAGACGAAAGGGAGGATCTCCAAAAGGAAACTGTGCATTGGGGTTTGGTGTCTGTTGTGTCTGTAAGTACTACTTTTTTATCTAACATTTTTTAGAAAAGCTTTCTACGGGCGACAGAAAACTCTATAGTGTACGACAGGCGATTTGTATCAATTAACTGTAAATTATAAAACAAGTCAACAAATATTCCTGCTACTGACAGCGGATCGAGTATATGAAATATGAAAATAGAGGAGTATGCGGAGCTCATTGCAACTTCTATTAATTGATTGGAGTTAAATTGAGAAACTAAAAAAAATTAAACTCAAAGTTATTAAAAATTAAATAAGAATGAGTTCTTTGAAAAAATACCACCACCAGTGGGTTAACGAGCTATAACTGGCAGAGAGCGAAGCCCTCTTGTGTTGTATAAAAATTTTCTTCGGGCGGCAAAAACTTTATACTCTACGATAAAGTTGAAACAAGGCATCAAAGTATTTGTCACAAATTTTGTATCAACTAACTGTAAAAAAAAAAACATTCACGTCTCTCAGAGCCAATCGAGCACATCATGTTTTTTCCCACAAGTAGTTGTCTTGGATAGTGTTTTATATCGTGGGCAGTTTACGGTTTAAATTTAATTGTGATAAGTGTTCAGAGTAACTTGTGGGTGACATATAGCTGAGGAGAATGGAACGAATAATATGTGGCATTTCTAACAGATCATCATCATCATCGGGACTACAACCGGACTAACTAACAGATACACAAAACTAATACTGAAGATACACACAACTAATGTTGAAGAACAAAAACACCAAAAGACAAGTCGAAAAATCAAAGCAGGTCAGAGCCGTATACCATAGCAATAACATAGGAATTCCCACATCAGTTGAATCTACTTGAGTATAAAGATCGAATTCGTACACGCGAGAGTGGTCTGATGTGTTAAGCATTGGTTCTATCTTTTAGTCATTCTAACCGTTATAGCGTCGGTTCGAATCACATGCCCTTCACTATCGTCGCAAACGGTACTACTATTACTATTTATTGCCCTGTAAGAACCCGGAAGTTCATGACCACGTCGATTCGACTCCGCCATCGTTCCCCGTCCTGTGCACTCTCTTTCTACGATTGACCATCTGATCCGATCTCCTCAAGATCAAACCTAACATTGTCCTCCCATCTCCGTCGCGGCCGTCCTGTCGGTCTCTTTCCCATTGGTCTACCGTCAAGAATTCTACGCACGGTCCTATCGTTGCCCATTCGCGCCACATGTCCGTCCCATCTTAATATTCGCGACCTGATTCCTCTCACTATTGTAAGTTTGCGGTATAGCTTTTCCAGTTAGTGGTTGTGGAGTTTCCTCCATTGTCCTGCCTCCCCGTCATATTACCTCCAAAGATACCCCTTAGAACTGCATTCTCGAATATGGGGAATTTGTTTCCTTCTCATTTTTGTGAGACCCCATGTTTCGCATCTGGCGCAAGACTAATGACCTTGCCCGGAAAAAACAAATCATTATGGAAAACTTAACAAGCGTCAAGACTTGCTAAATAAGGCCAAGAGCGGTTCCCGGTTGTAGTGCCGATGATGATGATGATGATGTTTCGCATCAGTATCGGCATGACTATGGTTCTATAGACACGGGGCTTTATCTTACGTGACAGCAGTTTGAATTTCAGCAGTTTACTGACTACGTGCCAACTAGCGTTCCCGGAGTGTAGTCTTTTGTTAATTTCCTTCGACATTTCGTTACTGGCCGTCAGTATCGTTCCTATATATTTAAATTCTTTAACTTTTTTAAATATCTTGCCTCTGACATTTATATGTGTTTCCTGAGGTCCATCTGCTCTCGCCGTAATCATGTATTTTGTTTTGCCTTCATTTAGCCCTGTGAGTAGGGCGTTAGAATATACTCACAGCTAGGCCGACTTGTCGTAAGAGGCGACTAAATGCCAAGTGGTGGGGTCCCAACGCCCTGTGCGCCCGGTGAAATACCACCCCATCAAGCTTTAGGCTCCCTGAAATGGTCGGGAGAAATCCCTGGCCATCTTTCGGAGTTTGGCTGATGGATCGGTTCGAGAAAAGGTTGGTTACGTGGTAGTCGGTCCCAAGGTGAGATACCACCTCGTCACGCTGTACATTTCGTGCTATCGCTAAGAGAAATCTTCGACGGTGTTTCGGATGTGTGGCTGATGGCCCGGACTGACACGGTCATGATGGTGCCCTCTGATATAAAGAATTCCATAGGTAAACTAGTCTCCCATTCGGAACTCCGGGGGGGACTGTGTCAGGAGAAACATCATGCAGATATCATGATAAATAACTGAACTTTGAGATGTTCGTCATCGCATAACTGGGCTCGTTCTCAAGGCTCTGCCCACGCTCGACTGGTGATGGCATTTTGTAACATCAGGGGCATCGGTTTCACCAATACGAATGTAAACGCCGTCCACCAATATTTGCAAACAACGAAACGCGATATCCTTGCCCTAACTGAGACCCAGGTCGATTCATCAACAGATTCGACATATATTCGTTGCTCAGGAAACGACTTACCTTCGAGATTCCGTTTTAAGGGCAGAGTCTGCGTCTTCGCGCGGTCCAATCTGGCTTGCCCGAGGATGGAGGCGTTGGAACTCAATAATATGGACATCATATGGTTGAGGGTCGTGCTGAGGAATTCCGTTAAATTTTTTTTTTTTTTTTTTTTTTTTTTTTTTTTTTTTTTTTTTTTTTATTAGACTACTCTCGGGAGAGGCGAACCTATAGCGTCAAGTGGGCGCTCCGAGATGCCATCAAATAACTGTTGCAGTTCTTTTTGAACAGTTGCAGGTTGTAACGCTCCGGGAACACTCGCGTGGGAAGGCAGTTCGACAGCTTCCCCGCTCTGTAACGGAACGAGTTCTAATACAGGGATGTTCGCGCCGTCGGGAGATGAACCACAAACGGGTGCGATCCGTCGGATTGCCTTGTGGAGCGCATACAAACCGAATTGCGTGGAACAATGCCAAGAATCTCCGAAGAACAGTACCCGTGATAATATCTGTAAAACAGACAGAGGTCGGCTACGCGCCTTCGATGTGATAGCGACTGTAGTCCCGACGTCAGCGCCGAGTCCCCGATCAGGCGGATCGCTCGTCTCTGTATGGTCTCGAGTAGGTCGAGGGTATGTTTAGGACCCGAGCTCCAAACATGAGAGCAATATTCGAGAGCGGGTCTAATTTGGGATTTATATAGGAGAAGTTGGGCCGGAGTAAAATATTTCTTGGCTCTAAAAAGATAGCTCAGTTTTCCTGAGGCTGATCTGGCGATACCCGATACGTGTTTATGCCATGATACATTCCCACAGACCGTGACGCCGAGCAATTTCGAACTTTCCCCAGCCTCGAGGGCCCGGCCACTCATAATCAGCTGTGGAACCGATGATCCAGTTTTCTTTGTGAATGTTGTATACTGTGTCTTCATTGCATTGAAGTCGACAAGATTGGCCTTTCCCCACTGCAGGACTTTATCCAGATCCTGATTCAGAGAGTCAATCTGTCTACATCTCAGCTGGTGCGACGTTGATGCACTAATCGGCCGATCACTCGAAAAGGAGGAAACAAGCGTACTATCATCTGCAAAACTGAACACTTTGTTATCCGTTGTCTCCAACAAATCATTTATGTGAAGCAAGAACAAGGTTGGAGCCAAAATAGAACCTTGGGGCAACCTCGAATTAACAGGATACGGATCCGAACACTCGCCGTCCACAACAACCCGGATCGATCGATTCTCGAGGAAGCTTTTCGTCCAGTCGCAAAGCTGTTGGGAAAGTCCATATGAACGAAGTTTGCTCAGCAATGCCCCGTGCCAGACGCGGTCAAAAGCCTTCGAGATATCCATTGCGACCGCCCTTGACTCACCATGCCGTTCAATCGCAGATGTCCATATATCGGTTATAAGTGTCTTTACCGCTCCCCGAATGACGATCGACCGGCGACATATTTCGAACATCTTTCACATACCGTTGACTGGATACAGATCAACCACCCAGCTTCTGAAATTGTTGTCCCTGGGGATTTTAGTGTGCACAATTCCGGCTGGTTGGCTGACGGAGATGTTTGCTGTAAGCCACAACTTGACTCAATTCATGGAGGAGCCAAAGCGAGTGCCGGATGCCCGGGGCGATTATGCGAACCCTGGATCTATTTTTGACATCCGAACCGAGTATTTATACCGCAGAGGTTTCTGCGCCATTGCGAAACTCAGATCACTGCTTGGTTATTGTCGCGCAAGCACTTGCATATCAAACGAATAACCGGCCTAGGCAGCTTCGCCATGTATGGAAGTATGGGGCTGCTAACTGCGACGATTTGCGAGATTTCTTCGCATCCTTTCCATGGTCCGAGGTGTGCTTCGGAGACTCCGATGTTAATGCTTGCGCGGAGTTGATACCAAAGATTATTCTTCTGGGGATGGAGATGTATATTCCACACTCCATCAAACGAAGTTCGTCTGATAAACCTTGGTTTGATAAAAAATGCGAGCTGATTACAGCGGCAAAAAATAGAGCTTTTAAGTAATGGCGCTCCAATCCCACCGATATTAAGAGAACGAATTTTGTTAGAATCAGGGGGTTGATACCGCGAAGAAGGCTCACAACGACAGGGTGATCAATAAGTTCCTTCGGTGCCCAACTGGTTCGCGTCCCTTCTAGTCAATGGCAAAAGCTATCAGTAACTTCGCAACCTCCCCTTTCCCTCCGTTGGTGACAGACAGCGAGATATTAGTCACGATTTCAAAGGATAAACCTAATGTGTTCGTGAATTTAATTTCCGCGAATTCAAACCTCGATCCCGGCCTTTTGGAGCCACCAGTGATCTCGCCAGTACGGTCTTCGATGCGGGATGTGAGATTTCGTCCGCGCACTATTCAACGCATTCTACGTGAACTGGATTGTAGGAAGACAACCAGCCCGGACGGAATACCACCAATAGTCCTTGGGAACTGTGCTCCAGAACTATCGCCGGTTCTTGGCAGACTCTTCCGCTTATCTTATGCACGGAGGTCCTTTCCTGCCTGCTGGAAAATCGCTCGAGTTCAGCCAATCCCAAAGACGGAAAAAAAGTGTCTCCCACAAAATTACCGGCCGATAGCATTACTGTCTATTTTTATTTTATCTAAGGTGATGGAAAAAGTCATCAATACAGAGTAAGTTAGGTATTTGGAATGCAACGAACTTCTGAATGATCGTCAATACGGATGCCGTGGCAGACAGTCCACGGGAGACCTTTTGACACTTATAACCAGGGCTGTGGAGTCGAAAGAAAATAACACGACTTCGACTCCAACTCCGACTCCGACTCAAAACAGCTCAATTTTATCAGGTTGTTTCCTACCTTTGCCACTTTTTTCATGTTATATGGATAAAAATAAAACGAAATCAAACTTTAATAATTATTTATTAGAATTTAATCCTTTAAACAGCATTGCTTCTATTAAATCTGTATTCGTAGAGCCTCTCAAATCAGAATTCAGAATTTTAAGGTCGGAAAATAACCTCTCTATGGATACTTGGGTTGGCGGTAATGCTGTAACGATCAATGCTGAATCTTTTACGATTGCTGGATACCGCTGTATTGCCATTTCAACATTTAACTTATAAGTTCGGTCAATTTTTTCCATTCCTTTCAATGCATCATAAAATTCAATTTTAAATTTTAAAATAGAGTCTCCTTATTGGGACTGTGATTCAAACGAGGACGTTTTAGTTTATCTTGTTCATTGAGATATTTTTCAAAATCGTCTTCAGATTCACCGGTGTCGGGTGAAGATGATGGTACTTCGTGTACGCTGTCTGCTGTCGTCTCTTTTTCTAGTCGAAGGCCTTTCATGCGAACGGTTAATTCAAACAGAGCGTTTTTAGCTCTATTTATTTGTTCTTCCGCCAATAGGAATCGAACCATGGGGTCAACATAGATCCCAGCCAACAGAATGTCGTTGTACAGCAAATGTTTTTCTCTACATAGCATGGCGTTTTTAATTCCACCAGCAAGAGTATTATTTAGAATCTTCGACAAACGAAAAATGATGTTTTTCCACTCCTTGAAAAATAAACCAGGAGTCAAATCTTCCGCTTGCATTATTTTTGTAGCGATAAAAAAAATGTAAAATGTAAAAAAAATGTATTTTAAATTTTCACGAAATATGGACTTTTATATGGACTTTGCCAACAGTTTTACGACTGGACGAGGAGCTTCCTCGAGAATCGCTCGATCCGGGTTGTTGTGGACGGCGAGTGTTCGGATCTGTATCCTGTTAATTCGGGGGTGCCCCAAGGTTCTATTTTGGCTACAACGTTGTTTTTGCTTCACATACATGATTTGTTGGCGACAACGGATAACAAAGTGTTCAGTTTTGCGGATGATATTGTTTCCTCTTTTCGACTGATCGACCGATTAGTGCGTCAACGTCGCACCAGCTGAGATGTAGCTACATCAACTCTATGAATCGGGATCTGGATAAGGTCCTGTAGTAGAGAAAGGCCAATCTCGTCGATTTCAATGCAACAAAGACACAATATACAACATTCACAAAGAAAAGTGGATCATCGGTTCCACAGGTGATTATGAATGGCCGGGCCCTCGAGGCTGGGGAAAGCTTGAAATTGCTCGGCGTCACGGTCTGTGGAAATGTATCATGGCATAAACACGCGTCTAGTATCGCCAGGTCAGCCTCAGGAAAACTGAACTATCTTTTTAGAGCCAAGAAATATTTTACTCCGGCCCAACTTCTTCTCCTATATAAATCCCAAATTAGACCCGCGCTTGTCTATTGCTCTCATGTTTGGAGCTCGGCTCCTAAACATACCCTCGACCTACTTGAGAGCATACAAAGACGAGCGCTCCGCCTGATCGGCGCTGACGTCGGGACTACAGTCGCTATCACATCGAAGGCCCGTAGTCGACCTCTGTCTGTTATACAGATATTATCACGGGTACTGTTCTTCGGAGATTCTTGGCATTGTTCCACGCAATTCGGTTTGTATGCGCTCCACAAGGCAATCCGACGGATCGCACCCGTTTGTGGTTCATCTCCCGACGGCGCGAACATCCCTGTATCAGAACTCGTTCCGTTACAGAACGGGGAAGCTGTCGAACTGCCTTCCCACGCGAGTGTTCCCGGAGCGTTACAACCTGCAACTGTTCAAAAAGAACTGCAACAGTTATTTGATGGCATCTCGGCGTTTTAGGTTCGCCTCTCCCGAGAGAAGTCTAATTAAAAAAAAAAAAAAAACTTTTTTTCTAGGCCCACCTCTTCTACCGCTTGCATGATGATTTCACAGTTTTTACTTACAGTTTCTAGATTATCGCCCAGAATGGTTGTAGTGCCGATGATGATGATGATAATTTGATTATAAAGTAGTTGTACTTTAAAATAATAAAAAAACGTTGCTTTTATCTCAGAAATTTTGTATTTAATGTAATATTAAAAACACATCATCCTTATTGGGAAACCCAACTTATCATTCCTATTGGCAAATACATCCGCTGTACGAGGTTTGCCTTTTATATTTCGGGATTAGAGAACAAAAACAAATATTGATCATTGAACATCACTTTATTGTTTTTCAAAATATTCCCCATTAAGATCTATACACTTTTGCATGCGTTTGAACCATTTGTCGAAGCACTTTTGCCACTCTGATTGAGGTATCTCCAACACATGCATTCTGAATGCAGCAACCGCTTCTTCAGGTGTCGAAAAACGTTGACCCCTCAGTTTGTTTTTTACGTACGGGAATAAAAAGAAGTCATTCGGTGCCAAGTCAGGACTATACGGCGGATGACCCATCAAATCGATGTTTTGGGTGCTCAAAAATGCAGTTGTCGCAGCCGATGTGTGAGAGCTCGCATTGTCGTGGTGAAGAGTGATCCGTCTTCGGCGGTTGGTTTTCCTGATTTCTTGGAAGACAACTGGCAAACAATTGGTTGTGTACCACTCAGAATTGACTGTTCTGCGTTGTTCTAGTGGTACGGTTGCGACATGTCCAGTTTTTCCGAAAAAACAGGCGAACATTTACTTGGAAGTGCTTCGTGCGCGAACAACTTTTGTTGGATTCGGCTCATCTTGAAACACCCAGACAGTCGACTGCTGTTTACTTTCGGGCTCATACGCGTAAATCCACGATTCATCACCTGTCACGATGTCATAGACGTGTTTCGAAGCACCGCGACCGTATTTTTTGAGCATTTCTTGCGTCCAATTGACACGAGCCTTTTTTTGGGCGATTGACAAATTGTGAGTTAATCCACGCCGAAAGTTGTAAAAAATAATCGCACGAAAATGTTGACGATTTAATTCCATTTTTGGGCCGAGATGAATCTTTTAAGTTACTGTAAACAACACAAATAGCGCTCGTATGTCAAAACGTTCTGAGTGCGTATAACCTCAAAAATGTCCAACTTTACGACAGAGCTGTCAATTGCCGGATTGCAACGCTAGGGTTGCCAAATCTCGAAACATAAGAGGCAACCCTCGTATATGCTATGTATATAACGCAAAAAGTTCAAAATATGGATTAATTTTTAATAATCAAATGAAAGAACACATTATTTTATAACTGCTCCCTATCGTGGAGCCAATTTGTAGATTCGCTACTAAAGGAAAACCCTTACCTCTTGAGGCCAAGAACGAATGGTTTTTTGATACCTTTAACTGAAGTGCAGCGTATTCCAGTATTGGCATTCTGCATTGGTCGAAACAAGTGGTAGTTGGAAGGGGGGAGGTCTGTTGAATACGACAGGTGAGCAAAACTTGCCATCTTTTTTGTTTTTCAAACAGTTTGTAACTTGGTAGCAACAAGAGTTTGGACGTTGTCATGATGGAAAATTACGAATTCATGCCTGTTTGTATATTGGTTTTTTTTTTTTGCTCAATGGTCTCCTCAAACTTATCAGTTGTTGTCTGTACAACACTCTCGTATTAGTTTAACCGGGTTTTAGCAACTGTTAACGGATACAACGCTACTGATCCCGCAAAATACAGGACATTAGCTTGGCGCCACGTATATTCGACTTCCGCGTTGAGCTTTCAAGTTGGCTGAGTAATGTATCAATTTTTCATCGACATTAAGAATTTGTTGCAAAAACAGTTTCTTTTTATGTCGGTCAAGCATCATTTCAGACATGCAAAATCGCTTTTCGACGTTTCCGCGCTTCAACTCATATGGCGCCCAATTTCTTTTGTTTTAGATGAATTCCAATGATTTTAGGCGCTTGGGTATTGCTACTAATGACCTAGCCCAGAAAAAACAAATCATTATGGAAAATTTAACAAACCTCCGGACTTGCTAAATAAGGTCAAGACCGGTCCCCGGTTGTAGTGCCGATGATGATGATGATGTATTGCTACTTGTGTCGCGTCTAAAGAATTTGCCACTTGTTTTTGGGTCTAACACACCAGTCTTCACCAAATAAAGCCTCCAATTCTTCATCTTCGAATTTCCTCGGTTGGTTCGGACGCTTTTTGTATTCTTTACAGCGAATTATCACTTTCAAAAAGCACAAGCTATCTCTGACATTTCTAAGTCTCGGAGCATATTCAGAGTATGCTTCTGATGATCTTCGGAAACATATTGTTCCATAACTACATTGGATTTAACGGTATTAAGAGTTAAGACTATTTGGAAAATATTGGTTTTTAATAAAAATTCATCATCATCTTCGGCACTACAATCGGAATCCGGTCTTGGCCTTATTTAGTTTAGTTTAGTTTAGTGAGGGCAGAACCCTCATTTATTTAGCTCAAAATTAAACTTAAATTAATTAATATAATAAGAACCTTAAAGACTATCTTAAATCTAGAGTAAGAAGGAGAATAAAAAGAAAAAAGAAAAACCAGGAGGTGAAAAAGACTTGGTGATAGGGGTGGTAGGAGGCTAGGGAGGGACAATTGTATGTGGGGGAGGCAAATACGGCATTTGTGAGACAGTGACAGTGAGGGGCACGTCTACGTAGTGGTGTGGGGCGGGGTTGGAGAGCTGGGGGGAGAGGTTTAAAATTGAGTTGGTGCGGGTTTAGGACGGGCTTATTCTGAGACGTCGTTTGAGGGCAGGAGTGGAGAGGTTGAAATCAAAGGAGGTGGGGAAAGAGTTGGCATGTCGTAGCATACGCGAGATAGTCTCGTTAACGCCGTAAGACGTGTGATGAGCGGGCACGTAAAACAGTCGAGGGTTCCGCACATTACGGGGGTATGTATAAAATGATAAAGTGGAGAGCAAGCTTGGGCAATTGATTGAGCCTGACAGAAGGCGATGGATAAAGATGATGTCAGCATGGATTCTGCGCCCCTCAAGTGTGTTAAGATTGATTAGAAGAAGCCGGCCTGTGTATGGTGGCAGAATGAGTGGGTTTTCCCAGTTCAGTCCACGGAGGGCGAAGCGCAAGAAACGACGTTGAACGCCCTCGACCAGACCTGAGTGGCATATTCGAGTAGTGGCCGGACAAAAGTTGTGTAGGGAGATCGGGTGACGTAGGGGTTTAGGAATTCCTTCGACCAGCATTTTACAAAGCCAAGGGCGGCGTTGGCCTTTAGGATTGTGTTATCGATATGTGCGGTAAATCTAAGTTCCTTGTCGCATAGGACGCCCAGGTCGCGAATCGATTCAACCGATGTTATCGGTTGGTCTAGCAAGAGATAGGAACGTGGCTGGGAGGGGGAGCGTTTCCGAGAGAAGGTGATTGTGTGACATTTGGCGATATTCAGTTCTAGGCAGTTATTTTGGCACCATATCGAAAAGCTGTCAAGATCCGATTGGAGAAGTAAGGAGTCAAGGGGAGAGCGGATTGTCTTGAAGATTTTGGTATCATCCGCGTAAAGCGAGATGAGGGAGTGATTGATGCACGAGCCTATGTCGTTTATGGTTAGGATAAATAGGAGGGGGCCGAGATGACTGCCTTGGGGGACACCTGAGGTTGGGGAGAAAGGATCGGAGAGGGTGGATCTAAATCGCACACGACAGGTTCGAGAGTTAAGATAGGATGATATCCACAGCGGTTCAAAACCAAGGGAAGATAATTTATAGAGAATGAGGTTATGGGGAATCTTGTCGAAGGCCTTGCTAAAGTCGGTAGTGACTACATCAACCTCATCGCCGTTTTCTAGGGCAAGGAGTGTGTGAGATGTGAATTCGACAAGGTTGGTAGTAATGGACCTGCCGGAGAGGAAGCCGTGCTGGTTAGGAGAGATGATGGGAGTGCAGCGAAAACATAACGCTTCGTATAGAAGGCCTTCGAACAGTTTAGGAATGTACGAAAGCTTAGCAATGGGACGATAATTGGATATATCGTTTTTTGGCCCCTTTTTATGTATGGGGGTTATGTAGGAGGATTTCCAAAAGTCGGGAAATAGACCTGGTGCAAGGGATAGATTGAAGATTGACGCGAGCGGGAGAGAGAGAGAAGAGGAGCATTTTTTTAAGAAGATAGCAGGGAGTCCGTCTGGGCCGGGACTGAAATCGTCTTTCAGTTGTTCAAGTTTTTCTTTAACTTGTTGTTGTTGTATGTGTAGAGGGATGAGTGGGCCAAGGGAGAATTGAGACATGAGCCGGAAATTGGCTTTTCGGAAATTGAAAGAATATTGGTGGGGGGGGGGGGGGGGGGGGGGGTGCGCTGTGGGCTGAGTAGTCGCGGTATAAGGATAAGAGAAGTGGGGGGTGGTGGTTGTCAATGGTTGAGAGGATGTGGGGACTAGGGGTAACTGAGGAGTTACAAGGATCTGTCGTGAACACTAGGTCGAGTTGTCTGCCCAGATGATTTAGGATATTGCTGGCTTGGTAAAGGCTAGAGTCGGTGAGGTTGTCTATTAAGAGACACCCCTTGGTAGTAGAGGGGCTAGAGGTATAGTGGGACTCATCGTCAGACAACGACCATTGGAGATGGGGGAGATTGAAATCGCCCAGGACTACAATGTCGTCTTGGGAAGAACTCAGTTCTGTTAAGCAGTCGATTGCAGCAATAGCGAGTTCGTATGCCTCGGTAGCTTGCGAAGGTGGAATGTAGAAGCAAGTGATATACAAGGACTTTAAGCGGTGTTCAACTTTTATAGCGACATAGTCGAGGTAGGGTGAAGAAGAGAAGGTGATAAGAGAAGATGTTAGTCCGTTTTGGACGGCAAGCAACACGCCTCGGCAGGGGGTGTCAGGCAAGGAATGATGGACATCGTCGTCACGAAAAACTGTTAGGGATGGGGGGGGGGTTCTAGGCTGTTGATACTGGGGATGAGGTTGGTTTCGGTCAGGGCGTATATATCATAGGGAAAGGAGTGGGTATTGTGTAAGATCGACTGGGTTTTGGAGCGAAGTCCTCTGACATTCTGATAGTATATGGTTGGGGGACAAGAATTGGGAGACCCCATCGAGAGTGGGGTGGGCAGCCGATTAGGGCCGAAAAAATTTATTTTTAGTGGGTTCGCTGCGTGGTGGACCAGATGCCATTTTCGAGCAAAGGTATTGTCGGAGAGCCGAGAGGTCTCTTGTTAGCAAGTCTCTCCACCGGTATCCGGTCCTTATCCGATACTTGTTAAATTGCCCATAATAATTTGTTTTTCTGGGCAAGATTATTAGCATTGCGCCAATTAATAAAAATTAACTCGCAGTTATTTTCGTGAACATATTGTGATATATACTCGTATGTTGATCTTTTCTGTTGTCCTTTAGTTGTGGCAGACTGTAGTCAAGTGATAACTACCAACCTAACTTACCTCGTTTCGCCAAACTTTCCAAGTACTACGCCTTCTAATTTTACTATATGTAAAGTAAAAGTGACGCCATTAGACATGAGCATAAGTCAACTTCGTCTTGACTTTATTAACTTCTCTTTGGGACAACCAAATCGGAAGACTGGTATTTGTGACGGAGATTTTTTAAATGTAACTGGAGGTCGGGCAGGAGTCTTCACACTCTGCGGACAGAACAGTGGACAACACAGTAAGTATTACAAATGATAGAATGGAAATATGTTTTATTTATTTACTTAAAATAGTATACTACGACGTGGATATACAAAGTTTAACTAATCAAAGCCAACGATCAGACGAAAACGATAACATGACAACGACAGTGAATCCAGAGAACGGTATTGAAATCATTATCAACTTGTCTACTCGGTTTCTGCCGATAAGGTTTTGGGAAATTCGCATTGCGCAGATCCCTTTGAGCCAGAAGGCACCAGATGGATGTCTCCAATATTTCACGGAGCCTGAAGGTTTCGTTCAAGTACGAGGAATTTGAATTATTTTGAATATTCTGATGTTTTTAATCATGTTGTTGGTTTTATAGACTTTCAACTTTGCTGACAATGGGCGACATTTAGCTAATCAACATTATAAAGCATGTATTCGCCAAGGTGTCAAAATGTGCTCAATCATTTATCAACCATGTGATGAACAATCTTTTAGAATTGGTCCAACCACTACCATACCTACTTTACAAAATGTGACTATGGAAACGCCAACTACGCTTGCGCCTGCGGACTCAACAACTACCACGTCCCCAATGCCTACAACTTCTACAACTCCTTTAATGTCTACTGGTAAATTTTTAAATCAACGTTCCTTCATAAATTCCTTATTTTCAATGGTCATAGATTCTACCCAAAATAATACGGTAACAACTGATTCCACAACATTTGATACGGAAGGGTCGGGTGATGATGTCTCTCCACTACCATTGGCAACATCGAGCAGGCCTGTTCGGGGCGGATTCGACATTCTTTCATTCCTCCGAAGAGCTTTCAATTTACAATCAAAAAAGAGGCAACCAAAAGAATTTTTTCGAAGTTGTGATGATCGAATTACCTTACCTTGTATAATTGAGGACTTTGTTGGGATGGGAACTTTTCCCATCTGTGAACCAGTGCACTGTGGAAATCAGTTTTGTTATTCTTCCTCCAATCCATGTCGCATAGAGTCCACTGTCAAGCCCTTCTACTTGGGCATCAATTTTGGTAATGGCCTAGGTAAGGGTAGTGCGGAAGACAACATTGGAGCTTGTATACGCTACTCACAGCTACAATGCATGTAAATGTGTTTACCTTTAAATAGTCGAATTTTCAGATATGGTTCAGTGGGCACCTCTGATAATTTAAACCTCCAAACCATCTCATTGGTGTACATTCTAAATTTTGATTTTCTGTTTGCTGCGGTTGCAGCTTGTTTTGTCAACATTTACCCAAAAACATTTAATAAAATTAATGATGAAAAGGCAGATTGAAACCCGAGATATCGGACACCCTTTTAGATAAGTTGTTAATTTAAGCTTAGTTCAGTTAACTTAGTAAGAATGCCTTTGTAAGTTTGCTCTAAGCTAATAAAACGTAGTCCTTCTAAACTAAAGAGTATGCAAGTCTTTAAAAGGGTTAATATATAGATACTATTAGGCTTAAGAATTCTAGATTGAAGTAATTGAAATACAATTGATTGATCTTTGCTGCACTTGTAATCGCAGTTGTACTTAAAAAGTTATGGCTTTCTTTTTATATATCTTAAATAAATTCTCACGTGCAAAATGTGTGTCTATTTATTTTGAACACCCGAAGCATCGACTTCTGTTCATATTTGACGGTGTCTGGGTACTACAATTTTTTTAGTTCACAACCTATCAGGAAAATAAAGCATAACTGTAATAAAATCGCATTATTTGGCTTTTTTTTTTCAAAATTTCGAAATATCCACATCTTGCCGGGTAGAAAATTTGATGGCCTGTTCACATTATAAATCTATGGTCATATATACAATTTGTGAACGCAGCCTTTCACTAATCGTCGAACTGTCACTGTCAATTTATTCAGTAAACTTAACATTTTATTCAGTAAACTCAACATTTTCATGGTTAAGTACCCGAACGATCAACGTCTGCAAATTATAAAAATTTACTACCGAAATTTGGAGTCGGTGACCGCAACTTTAAGAGCGTTAACTCCAATTTTCGGTCTTAATTTTCGCCCTAGTAGACCGGCAATAACAAGTTTAGTGCAAAAATTTGAGTCTACATATTCGTTGTGTGATGTTGCCATGCCAGTGAGACAACGGGTTGGTCGAAGTGTCGAAAATATCGCTGCCGTTCAGGCGTCCGTAGCAAATGATCCAAATCAGTCAATTCCACGGCGTTCTCAAGAATTGGGCATCGCCCAGACCACTTTATGGCGAATTTTGCGTAAGGATCTTGGTTTACACCCATACAAGATCAAGCGGACTCAAGAATTGAAGCGACGTACGTTCTCCGATAGGGCTCTGGAAAAGATGCGCCAAGATGATGAATTTCATCGCCAAATCATCTTCAGTGACGATGCTCATTTTTAGCTCAATGGGTTCGTCAATAAGCAAAACATGCGTTATTGGTCGGGTGAAAATCCACATGTGCTTCATGAATCACCACTTCGTCCACAAAAAATAACTGTTTGGTGCGGTTTACATGCCGGTGGGGTCATTGGGCCATATTTTTTCGTCGACGATAACAATCGTCACGTTACTGTGAATGGCCATCGTTATCGCGCCATGATTACCGATTATTTTTGGCCCGAATTGGGAGATATGGACTTGGGTGACATGTGGTTTCAACAGGACGGTGCCACAAGCCACACAGTACACGATGCAATCGATTTATTGAAGAGTAAGTTTGATGAGCGGGTTATCTCAAGAAATCGGCCAGTCGGTTGGCCGCCTCGTTCGTGCGATTTAACGCCTCTAGACTATTTTCTTTGGGGCTACGTCAAGTCATTGGCCTCTGCCAACAAGCCGACGACGTTGGAAGAGCTCAGAGCCAACATTGAACGCGAAATAGCGGCCGTTTCGGCCGAAATGTGTGGCCGAGTCATCGAAAATTGGGCCCAACGAATCGGCCGCTGCAAACGTGCCCGTGGTGGCCATATGAACGAAGTCGAGTTCCATTCATAAATGTTTTGATTGTACTTCAAGTCGATAACAAAGTTTTTGAAATATATACTGGTTTGCGTTTTATTTAAAAAAAAAAAGTTGCCAAGTCCCTATTGGAAAACCCGATATAAGATCAATAGTCCAAAAACAAACGAAAATATGTTTCTCTATAATAAAGTGATTTATTCATAAATTAATTAATGTAACATAACATAAAATAGCCTAACATTAACCTTACCTATAATAATGAAACGACAATTTAAGTTTGCTGTTTCTTGTTATTTATTTTTCCCCGATTGATACGGCAGCATGTGTGTCCAAATTTGTAATGAGCGTATCATTATTCTATTATCGACCGCCGCCCCCCCTGGCGGCCATTAGAATAAAAACCGCGCGGAACATGAGAAGCGCGGCGTCTTTATATATCGGGTTTTCCAATAGGGACTTGACAACTTTGAATTTAATTTGTGAACGCACCCTTGCACTAATCATCGAACTGTCACTGTCAATTTATTCAATATTATTCGCGTATGCTACGACAGCCCAAATCTTTCCCCACCTCCTTCGATTTCAACCTCTCCACTCTTGCTCTCAAACGACGTCTTAGACGAAACCCGTCCTAACCCCGCCCCACCCACAATTTCAACCTCACCCCACAGCTCACCAACCCCGCCCCCTACCAGTACGTAGACATGCCCTTCACTGTCACTCTCTTGCAAATGTCGAATTTACCGCCCCAACATACACTCGCTCTTCCCTAGCCTCCTACCTCCCCTATCACCCAGTCATCTTCACCTTCCGGGTCTTTTTTCTCCTTCTTACTCTAGATTTAAGATAGTCTGTAAGGTTTTTATATTAATTTAATTCAAGTTAATTTAAGCTTGTATTAAGCTACATAAATGAGGGTTCTGTCCTCACTAAACTAAATCAAGTTTAACAAAAAACATTGTGTTAGAAAATTTTAATGTTAAATAAATTAAGTTCAACAAAGACCATTGTGCTTAGAAAATTTTAATGTCGGACAAGCAAATTCAGGAACATTGACTTTTAATTTTAATATTGTGACGCATATGACAATCAATACTGGAATAGTCTAGAGAGTCCGAATCAGAGTACTAGAATATTCTATAAAGTAATGGAAAACTGGAGACTAGGAACAGTAGAACATTCAAGGCAATGGAACGGACGGAAACAAAACGCCGAAACAGTATAAATACGTCGCACACTGAGCATAATGATGAGTAAGAAGTAGAACGTGAAGCAAGCGATAAGTGTAGTAGTAATAAGTAATAAGTAAGCAGTAAAATACGCGATAATTACGGAAGCGATAATAAAGAAAACGTTAAGTGTACGGTAAAAAGTAACGATTGTTATTACGGACTAATAAAATGTCACATTAATTCAGAATCGATTTAACGGCTCTTATTTATTTACAAATAATTAATCCAGCGAACCCTAAGCTCGCTACAATATTAAATAAAGACAATTCATCAAAAGAACATAAAAGGAGAAGCGAGGAACGAAACTCCAACGGCCATACAACATCGGCAGATGTAGTATAGTGAGTAGCCACCTTATCTTTAATAAAATATATATATTTATTGTTTGCAGCAAAAACTGCAACAATGTTGGCCCTACCCAGGGGATATTCCGTAATTCTCTCAGAGTTTGCTAGTTAACACGTCAACGGGACTCACCTCTGATGACGAATGGAGTGATCCCGTATCCGAGAACAAACCTTCGGAGGAAATACACCTCCAGTACATTAAATCTCTGCTCTCGAGTGGGAAGTTATCGAATAAATCTGCACATCTTAAAGGCGAACACCTGACGTGCACCAGTACTAGCTCGCATATAATATCTTCGAAATGTACGTGGTTAGACAAATGCCAGAATCATTTGAGTCCAAAAAGGGGATGTTGTTTTCGCCGCCAAAGTGGGTCAACCCAAACCCTTTTAATCTGACCACGGATGCGAGTATAGAGGCATTCAGAGCCGTGTTATCTCAAGGCGAAATAGGCAAAGCCTCGCTTATTGCTTACGCCAGTCACATCTTAAATAACGTGGAGGGAAACTGCTTCACTATTGTGAAGGTGGTATTAGCCGGGTTGTGTAGGTGGCTCAGAGTTTCCGTGGTTATTCAGAAGGACATAGATGCACGGTACACTCCGCCATCAAAGTAAGGAAAAAGACGGAGGGTAATTCACGACAACCGTCTAAAGCCCTATGATGGACAGACCAGTGAGTAATTGTTGTATGGGCACTCGGTTCACTAACTTGCCCAACACTCAAAGTCAATTCACCGACACACCACGAATAGAAACGTTTCTCCTTCTCTGCAACGATGGCGCCAATTAAAACACTGGATGATTTTAGTTTCTTAGCTTTTTATTTAACTTCAGGGGTTATTAACATCACCACTTTATGATACATTTTCATTCTAGTTTCTAAGAAACGCGGTTTTCTTTTACACAATTTCGATTCGACACTTTAATTTGAAAAGCACACGAACTCCACGATAATGTTAATGACTCGATAGTACTTCACATTGGTATTCGCCTGGGAACGAACTCGACTGCTTGAGATGTTAAATTTGACTCTGCTAGTGTCTGTTGCCGCCAACATCCACTGGTTGTGATCGCGATTGATTTCCCGAGCTAGGGGTAGCCAATCCGATCTTCTGCTGGTTGATAGCCAATGGGCGATCGAATCGGGATTTAATGGGAGGATTTTCCGTATGACAGTACGGTCAAGTGTAATGCCCTTTCGCTCGAAATACTGACAACGAACGATCCTGCACTTGTTCAAACAAGGAACAAGCAGAAGGGCTGCAGGCATCGTTGTTGTAAGTCATCGCAATGGTCGCATGAGAACGAAATAGGTTTCTGCGTCCTAAGTAAACAGAAACGCTATTTCGAAGGACGTACATTGGATGCACTTTGTTTGGTTTAGCCGTATTGTTCTGGTGCATGATGGAGGATATATATTTTGTTGACATTAAGTCAACAGAAACCTCGCCGACGATGGCACAGGTCTAGGCTGGATGGCTGAATGTTTAGTTTGGGCAAGCATCGTAGGGCATGGCCATTACTATGATTATTTATCTTAGGAAACGATACTCGAGACATGACCAGGGTATGGTTGTTTAAGTAGCATTCATGTTCATATCTAGTTTTACGATCGGTTGGTAGCCGATAATGGGAATTGATTGCAGCTATTGCGAACCTAAGGATATGGGGGCAATATTTAATTACCGAATGGTAGGGAAACTATCGGGTGCAGCTGTGTCAACAAGTACGCTGGTCGGCGTGTCTTCTGGACCAACGGATTGTTGTTTGGACGATCGACCGATGGTTCAGCAGATAAGGCGAGGATGGACATGTCATGCACGTGTATGAGAAAGTGCTTCTCAGCAATGCGCATTGACATGTTCGGGAATTAATGTCGGTTACATGAAGAGGTAACCGAATTCGATTTCAGGGACATGATGCGTTGGATGCAAGCATGCCCGGGGTGAAAGTTTGATGCCACGGCAATATGGTAATCTTGCCGTGGCTTATGTTTTCAGGTGGAAGGTGATGTAGAGTAGCTTACGCTGCTCGTTTGCAGGTAAGTAGAATGACTTGCCTGGTAAGTGGGAGACAAGTAAAAGGGAATGGGTGGTTCTTTGGGAAGGCCTTAAAGAACCCCCACAGAACCTACGGAGTGCAAGGCGGTACTGGGAACTAGTTATATAAGTTAGCGCCTTCCTTCTCTTTAGGAACAAAAAAAAAGACGTGATTTAATTTTATATTAGATTGTCTTTATTCTCGTCTAACTTACAACCCAACTCATACATCATACTGCACATGCTTTTATATTTAATTAGTGTTGGTGCTGCAGCTCCCAGCCTCGCTTGTCTGTGGCTCTTGTTACTTGTTGCTGCAGGTGAACGTTGATTCCGATGTCGTTGGGCATGAATTGTCATGTATCATGCTGCAGATGTCATATTGCGTCCGCGGTATTTGCTAATGTTCTAAATAATGTCGTGGTATAGTTTTTGCAGCTTATTGGTGGCCATGATGGTAAGTTGTATAATTATCCTGTGTTTAGGTTACTCATCGTCACATATCTCTTGTTATCAACATGTAAAATCGAGTGGAAGAGTTGTTTTGAGGATAGAGAGATCCCAAATTAAATTAATGGAAATCAGAAGGGAACTGAGTATACGGCAGAACCAGAAACAGCACCTCCGCAAGTAAATTAAAATAATAACAACTAACACAATAATAAATAATTTTAAATTCACTAAACCACCGAAGGAGTAGATGTGGGATAAGATTTCTGCGGCCATTGCAATGATTATTCAGTAGTTCTTCCCATCGTAAAACAATGTTTGACCAAGATGCGATATTCCTGTTTTTACATTTTTTTTTTACGAAGACGAAAGTAGCGTGACTTAAACGACTGTAGCTTGTAAACGAATTCACAAAATGTCATGAAACTTCATACATAAACTAGTCATAGATGAGCCTCTCGAAATGCATCATGTTTATTTTCTGGTGGCGCCACATACTGAAAAATCCCGGGACTTTTCACCTCATGTAGTATTATCGAAAATGCATTCCTACGAAGTTGACGATGCATTGATTGATAAGAGATTATATTTGTGCCATACATTTAGTTTGGAATGGTGTCAGATCTGACTCCTATCAACCTAGTGCTGGTGTGTCCCTCCACATTGTCCCTCACTCCTTTCTTCATATTTATAAACGATCTCTTGTCCATTAGCAACAAACCAATTCACCTTTAGTTCTTCGTATTTATTCGAACGCACTCGACCACCCTCTTCGAACTATATTACATACCAGCAGCATTAGTTCGATTTATTGAATTCCGACCTCAATAACATATATCAAATGGACTTTTATAATTGACCGGAGAAGAACGCCTCTGAAATACAGTGCTGTCTTTTGTCATTAAAGGATCCCAATGTAGACACAATGTCAATAAAATACACCTGCACTTGCCCGCGGGAATCAACGGGAATATGTGCCTGGCGGGAGATGGTTTTAGTCGGTAAAAATCCGCCATACCTCTGGATCGGTCCAGATGCACGTTTTGAAGATTTCCGCCTTCCTATCGAAAAAAAAAAAAAAAAAAAAAAAAAAAAAACACCTGCACTTGCCAATGAACTATCAATTTATAGCAATCGAATTAAATTCGACTCTGGAATGGAATGTTTGAAGCTACGCGAATCGCGGACAAATACGATTATATGGGCTTTCTAAAGGTGTGCAAGACATACTTCTCGCTACCCAACTTGACACAACGTACAAGTCATGCGTTTAATCGTTCCACAGTGGAATTCAATTTCCATATTTAGTCAGGCGCATCTAAAACACCGCTACACATGCTCTGCCTCAAACATTTACCCGTGACATCAATATACGAGTATCAGTTAGTGCGCCTCAGCTTAAATTAAAGGTTAACCTCATCACATAAACACAGAATAATTCATCAACCGTACGACACAATAGTCCTGTGACTAGGGGGAGCATCATGCAGATATCATGATAAATAACGGAACTTTGAGAGGTTCGTCATCGCATAACCGGGCTCGCTCTCGAGGCTCTGCCAGCGTTCGACTGGTGACAGCATTTTATAACATCAGGGTCATCGGTTTCAGCAATACGAATGTAAACGCTGTCCGCCAATATTAGGAAACAACGAAACCTGATATCCTTGCTCTAACTGAGACCCAGGTCGATTCGTCAACTGATTCGACATATCTTCGTTGCTGAGGATACGACTTACATTCGAGATTCCGTTTTAAGGGCGGAGTCTGTCTTCGCGTGGTCCGATCTGGCTTGCCAGAGGATGGAGGCGTTGGAACCCAATAATATGGACATCATATGGTTGAGGGTCGTGCTGAGGAATTCCGTTAAATTTCTTTTTTGTCTTTACCGCTCCCCGAATGACGATCGACCGGCGACATTTTTCGAACATCTTTCACATACCGTCGACTGGATACAGATCAACCACCCAGCTTTTGAAATTGTTGTCCTTGGCGGTTTTAATGTGCACAATTCCGGCTGTTAGTTACATTCTAACAGAACCGACGAGGCTGAGATGCTGGCGGAGTTGTTTGCTGTCAGCCATAACTTGACTCAACTCGTGGGGGATCCAACGCAAATGCCGGATGCTTGAGGTGATTATGCGAACACCCTGCATCTATTTTTGACATCCGAACCGAGTATTTATACCGTAGAGGTTTCTGCGCCACTGGGAAACTCAGATCACCTGTGATCGCGCCGCGCACTATTCCACGCATTCTAAGTGAACTGGATTGTAGGAAGGTAACCGGCCCGGACGGAATACCACCAATAGTCCTTAAGAACTATCACCAGTTCTTGGCAGACTCTTCCGCTTATCTTATGCACGGAGGATCTTTCCTACCTGCTGGAAAATCGCTCGAGTTCAGCCAATCCCAAAGACGGGAAAAAAGTGTCTCCCACAAAATTACCGTCCGATAGCATTACTCTCTATTTTATCTAAGGTGATGGAAAAAGTCATCAATGCAGACTTAGTTAAGTATTTGTAGTGCAACCGACGTCTGAATGATCGTCAATACAGATGCCGTGGCAAAGGTAAGGTGACACAATACTTTAATTGTCAAATGTTTGGACATGGTGAGAGAAATTGTCACATAAAAACATATTGTGCTACTTGCGCTGGTTCACACAAAACAAGCCAATGTAATAACGCTTCGGTAAATAAATGTGCCAACTGCAACGGCAATCATAAAGCTACTGACGTCACATGCACCAGTAGATCTAAATACTTAGAAATAAAAGAAAGATCATCTGGAAGATCCAAGATCCATCCAAGAACTCATTTCGCTGCATCAACTCCAATTTCTAATCATCAAGCTTGCCAAAAACCGATTTCGTTTGCCTCTATGAGTGATTTTCCTACGCTTCCACAGCCACAGCGACGACTGGGACTGACCAATGCTCCGAGCAAAAGCTTTCCAAATTCAAGCCCGCAAATTCAAAGTTTACTACCAACAATTAATGCATGGGAAAATGACTCACGCGGCGCTTCTTCATCAAACAATAACAATAATTTACCCAACAACAATTCACCACTCTTCACAGTCGAGGAACTAAATTCCTTGTGCATGGAAATGATCTCAAATTTATCAGTTTGTAAAACGAAAATAGAACAATTTAATGTGATCGCGCATTTAGTCACTAAGTTTTTATACACTAATAATGTTAAGTAAAATGGCAGATACACATATAAAAATAATTACTTGGAATGCTAAAGGCATACGTAATAATTTTCATGAATTTTTAAACTTTTTAAATAGCTATAAAGTCGATGTTGCTCTAGTAACAGAAACTTGGCTTAATTTTGATATAAGACTCCCATCATCTGACTTTAACTGCTATCGCATTGATAGAGTAGACCAAAGGGGTGGGGGAGTGGCGATTCTTATCAGGAAGTCAATTCAACATTCGCTTTTACCTGTAATTCCAACTAGGCTTGTGGAGAATGTAGGTGTAATGATTAAGTTAAGAAACCATAAGACAGTAAAAATCTATTCTGTTTATTTCCCTGGTTGATCTTCGTCGGATATTAAAAGAAAATGGCTCAAGCAAGATTTAAAAAAGTTATTCACAATGAATGGTGAATTTCTATTAGGTGGTGATTTTAACTGCCGGCATAGAGATTGGGGGTTTGTAAGAGCAAATGCTTGGGGCAATATATTGGCTGCCCTTCCATTGGCACTATCAATTAATATTTTTTATCCACCTTGTCCAACTTATTTTCCCGCAGGTTCTCGTGGCATCCCCTCTGTCCTTGACTTGTTTGTGTCAAATGTCCCTGGTCTTATAACAGAACCCGTTTCGTTAAGTGCTCTCAGTTCAGATCATAATCCTGTTTTTTGTAACCTTTCTTGGTTGGGTGAAAGAAAGATTCAATATTTCCTGGACATGAAGAATGCTAATTGGAATTCATTCAAATCAAAGATTAAAATGAGCCTTCAAAATAGTACTACAAATCTTGAAAGAGTGTCTTGTAAAGATGACGTTGACCTTATTGTACAAAACTTTACACAAGCTATAATTTCTTCGGTTGATGAAAGTATTCCCAAAAGAGTAAAAAAAGATATTTTTAAAAAACTTCCAATCCATATCTTAGAGCTTATTAAAGTGAGAAACATTCATCGAAGAAACTGGCAGAATTACCGTCAGCCCTTTTCTCGATCAATGGTTTCCCATTTTAATGAGCGCATTACTGACCAGATACAAATCCATCGTAATAGAGAATGGAACAAAAAACTGAGCGTTATGGATAAAAATGCTAAACCGTTCTGGAATATAGTGAAGTTAATCAAGAATAAAAACCGTAAAATACCATTTCTGAAGGATTCTTCTACTACTTTTTTTACAGGTTTTGAACAAGCAAACCTATTTGGAACAAGTTTTTCAAAAAATCACTTGGTCTCTCAGCATTTGGGTGAATTTGAAACTAATGAGCTTGTCGGTAACAGAATCGAAAGATTCGACACCACAAACGAATTAACTCCTCTAAATGCATTTGTAGAAGAAGAAAACGTAAGAAATGTAATCAAGTGCTTGCAAACACAAAAAATAGGAGGACTAGACAAAGTTAAGAATGCCTATCTAAAACAATTGCCTCATATTGGAATTAAATACTTAACATTTATAATCAATGCATGCCTTAAATGTCAATACTTTCCTCAATGTTGGAAAAAGCAATGGTTGTACCTATCCTTAAGGCTGGAAAAGCCCCAGATAAACCTGAAAGTTACAGGCCAATTAGTTTACTTAGCAACATAAGTAAAGTTTTTGAAAAAATCCTGAAACAACATATTTTAAAAGTTGTTTCAGATAAAGATATTTTCCCCGATATCCAATTTGGATTTCGACGCTTTCACAGCACCTCGCACCAGGTTAAACGAATTTGCAGCCATGTTCTAGACCATCGTTCACGTGGTCAATCAACGGGCATGATATTGTTAGACATTGAAAAAGCTTTTGATTCCGTATGGCACAATGGGATAATATATAAAATGATACAGTTCGACTTTCCTTTGTATTTGTGTAAGGTCGTCCAGAGTTTCTTATCCAATAGATGTTTTCAGGTTCATGTCAATTGTGATGTTTCTAGATTGATATTTTTTAATTGTGGCGTCCCCCAAGGCTCAGTACTTGGTCCAGCTTTGTACAATATCTACACTTCGGATTTTCCAAATCTACTGCAGTGTGAATCAGCTATCTTCGCTGACGACACTGCAGTATTTGCGTCGCATGAATTTTCTCTCAACGTTGAGACAAATCTAAAGCATGCGATCGAGATACTTGAAAAATATTATATGAAATGGAAAATCAAGCTAAATGCCGGGAAGACACAAGCCATCTTTTTTACACGAAAGAAAAAAGCTTGCTATCTTCCCAGCAGTCAGCTGCAAATAAATGGTACTACGATTGCATGGGAGCAATCCGTAAAGTATCTCGGAGTTCATCTCGATACAAGACTCACATTTAAACAACATATTCAAAGTACTCTTAATAAAATGAGTATTGCTATTAAGATGCTTTACCATTTTATTAATCGCAAGTCTTTACTCACAAATGAAAATAAGATTATTATTCATAAAGTTATTTTCCAAGCTATACTGTTATATGGGTGTCCAGTATGGGGTAACACTGCAAGGTGCCATTTAAAGAAGTTACAGGTATCACAAAACAAAGTTTTGAAAATGATGCTAGACCTCCCTTGGCACTATTCAACCTTAAGTCTCCACGGAAGGGCGGATGTTGAATTGATTTCTGAAAGAATTCGTAAACTAGTATATAACTTTAACATCAGCTGTGAAAGTTCTGAAAATCCTCTCATAACCCAGCTTCTTGCTTAATTTGTCATAATTTAAAAAATATTTACATTTTATATTATTTATTATTGGTTTTATTTTTTTTTTATTAATTTTTTTTTATTAATTTTTTTTTTTTTTTTTTTTTTTTTTTTTTTTTAAATGAAGGTTTTTCTTTTTCGTATTTTCCTTCGATTTATTCTTTTAATTATTAATTATACATATTTTTCTTTTCTTTATCCAAGATAATGTTTCAGTTGTAAGATATAACTTATCAAATCTCTGAATTGTAAAATGTGCGGTCACAGACTTTTTTTTGAAAATATTATTACGAAATAAAAGATCTCTCTCTCTCTCTCGTAAACTAGTATATAACTTTAACATCAGCTGTGAAAGTTCTGAAAATCCTCTCATAACCCAGCTTCTTGCTGAATTTGTCATAATTTCATGTAAATATTTACATCTTATATTATTTATTACTGGTTTTTTTTTTTTTTTTTTTAATGAAGGTTTTTCCTTTTCGTATTTTCCTTCGATTTATTCTTTTAATTATTAATTATACATATTTTTATTTTCTTTATCCAAGATAATGTTTCAGTTGTAAGATATAACTTATCAAATCTCTGAATTGTAAAATGTGCGGTCACAGACTTTTTTTTGAAAATATTATTACGAAATAAAAGATCTCTCTCTCTCGAAATATTTTACTCCGGCCCAACTTCTTCTCCTATATAAATCCCAAATTAGACCCGCGCTTGTATATTGCTCTCATGTTTGGAGCTCGGCTCCTAAACATAGCCTCGACCTACTTGAGAGCATACAGAGATGGGATCGCTCGCCTGATCGGGGACTCGGCGCTGAAGTCGAGACTTCAGTCGCTATCACATCGAAGGCGCGTAGCCGACCTCTGTCTGTTTTACAGATATTATCACTTGTACTGTTCTTCGGAGATTCGGACAATCCGACAGATCGCACCCGTTTGTGATTCATTTCCCGACGGCGCGAACATCCCTGCATCAGAACTCGTTCCGTTACAGAGCGGGGAGCTGTGGAACTTCATTCCCACGCGAGTGTTCCCGGAGCGTTACAACCTACAACTGTTTAAAAAGAACTGCAACAGTAATTTGGTGGCATCTCAGGGCGGCCATTGGGCGCTATAGGTTCGCCTCTCCCGAGAGAAGTCTAATAAAAAAAAAATTCGCAAAGTAATATCCAGCCATTCGAAACCAACCGACATGCAATACAATGACACGATCTAAAGTGTACAAGACATACTTCTTGCAATCCAACCTGACCAAAATTTACAAATCATGCGTTTATTCGTTCCACAACGGAATTCAATTTCCATATTTAGTCAGGCGCATCTAAAACACCGCTACACATGCTCTGCCCCAAACATTTCCCCGTGACAGCAATATATCAGTGACTGCGCTTCAGTATAAATTAAAAGTTAACCTCAGAACCAAAATAAACACAGAGAATAATTCTTTAACCGTACGACACAAAAATGGAAAACTCTGCTTGATTACATATTTTCTCATCGAGGTAATATCCAGGAATTCAAAACCAACCAACATGCAATACATCGACACCCCTTTCCTTATCTTTTTCCTCCTTTTGCGCTCGCACTGTACTCGGACATTTCAAGGTGGCTCCAAGTCCCCATTGCACATGCTTTTACGTAAAAAATAGCTTTTTCTCTTGCAAGAATATAAAAAAAAATTCATTTAGTTTTATTTCGAAGGATTTATCATCGGTGAAAAATCTATCTGGTAGGCATATGCTTTGATTTGAATGAAGCTTCGGTAGCTGGCAGGGAGGTCTAAGGATAAAAAAATATTATTAAATAAGACAAACTATTTTTCAGATATTTATTTAAGTAAACCCTTTAGTTAATCCAGTATGTATGAACTTTAAAAATATTCTCCGGACGATGAGTACACCTTGGGGCAATATGCTTGAGCTAATTTACTAAACGCTGTGTCAGATCCAACTTTAACTAATTTAGTCGCACTGTACTTATTCCATAGATGAGCAATGTACGAGTTCTTCGTCTGCTGCAAGGTCTTTTCCATATAGGCTGGTTCAAAGAAATGACTCCAATTTTTCCATCGCACTGCATAGAACGCTTCTTTTGGATAAACATGAAAACCAAAGCATCGATCTCTAGTCATAGTTACCGGTGTCTGGGTATTGCAAATTTGTCTCAGTACCCTGGTAATTACTCCTGGGCCATTATTGCCCCAGTCATCTCCATCGAAATTTATCTGAAAATCTCGTAAACATAATTCGGCCATTTCATGCCCAAGACCAGTTGCATCAAAGTTCATAACCCCGGCTGCTATGTAAGTGTCCGATTCAGCTCCTGCGTAATTGGGATGAATTGCTTCCAAACTTTTTTTCACAATAACATCCAAATCTAGATATGTTCCTCCCCATCTCCACAGGGTTAAATATCGCAGGAAATCAGATATATGTGACAGCATATATTTCGATGAAAATAGTTCTCCATTATCAAGCCAATCTTTTACAGGTGTGTTCTCAGAATAAGTCCATAGATTAAGGCTTCGCAGGTGAACATTGGGATAAGAGAGTAATAGATCTACCAAGGGCTGTGAACTAATATTATATATTTGTGTGAGACTCGCAAAAAGTACAAATATGTCGAGATTTGGATTCGACAATGCTGCCGATTCGATGGCACATGCTTGACGCTTACTTAGTTTCAATTTGTTCGTATTATCTGGGGAACAGGATGTTTCATGAAAGAATATTGATTTGCCAATTCTAGGTTGACGACTACTCAAAAGAATGTCCTCTAGAACAGTTGATTCCTTGTCCAACACCGATGGTTTAAAGCAGTTTAGAGTGTGATTAGTTTTTACATAGTTTGTAATTAAAACGGTTACTAGTAAAAGCGTAAGCAGAGTTAATAACAATTTATAGGAATGTTGGGTAATAATTTGTCGGAATCGACTTACAATTAGTTGCATTTGAAAAGTTAATATTTTCAGTACTTGATACGAAATTACACTAAATTACCTCACTATTGCTCTATTTAAAAATGTAAAAACAATACATCTTGCGCAGTTACGAATTTTTTCCTATAGCTTAACAAATGTAAGCACACTTAGTCTATACAATACTTCAATTAGTATGGCAAACAAACGAATATTTATTAGTTAAAATCTAATAGAGCCGTAATGTGAGTTTGTGCATTAAATCCTTTGTTATTTTCCTTTAATTTATAACTACATTTAATTAACGTTCCAACGAGTTACAATTTTATTGCACCAATAATAGATACTTTAATTCTAACTCTTTGCTTATTAGATCTGACAACTGGAAAGCTAGTTATGACAAATTGATATCTGACAACCACGAACTAATTGGAGCAATCGTTTAGAGTTGCAACCACTAAATGGTGTGTTTGCTTAATGAGTCTTCTACGCTACCAGTTACAGAAATATAAATATATACCATATACTATTGAATCATATTTAGGAAATAGGCAATAATATAAAGATTTTATTCTTTACATTTCATTAAATTCATACATTTTTCAATAGATGTAATGTATAAAACTGCAAAACAAAGACTTGATCATTATAAAGAAGAAAGCCGTGTAGTGTCTTATAAACATACCGTTGCGAGCTTAGGGTTCCCTGGATTAATTATTTTAATAAATAAAAACCGTTAAATCGTTTTTGAATTAATGTAAACACTTTATTAGTCCGTTACTTTTACCGTACACTTAACGATTTCTTGACTCATCGCTTCCTTACTTATCGCTTGCTTCACTGCTTACTGCTTACTTTTTACTTATCTCCCTGAACTACGTGCGACGTTTTTATACCGTTTCCTCATTCTGATTCGGCGTTTCGTTTCCATCCGTTCCATAGCCTCAAATTTTCTACTGCTCATAGTCTCCAGTTTTCCAGTACTTTCTAGAATATTCGAGTACTTTGTTTTGGAGTTTTTAGAATATTCTAGTAGTGATTGTCATATGCGTCACACTACCCACCACCTAGATTAGTTCGTCCCGAACCAAGTTCACTGGTCTTCTGGGTTAATAAAAAGTCGCCAGTCGGTCACGATGTACCGTTCGGTCTTCGCTGAATCCTATAGACAATGTCGTTAATTCTTGTGAGAATCTTATATGGTCCTTCCCAATGTTGCTGCAATTTCTGGGACCTTCCTTTTTGCTGATGAGGGTTATAAAGCCACACGTTATCGCCTGTATTAAATCCGGATGCGTTGGCTCGAACATCGTACATTGTTTTCATCCTGTCACTGGATACCTTGATTTGCTTTCGAACCAAATGATGAATCTCATCGAGGCGATTTCTCCATTCAGTTACGTAGTCTTCGGTGTTGTCTATGGCGTCTGGAGGTATTCCGAATCGCAGATCGGCTGGTAATCGTATATCTCGTCCAAATATAATTCTTGCTGGAGAATGGCCCGTCGTATCGTGAATAGCCGATCTATAACTCATGAGAAAGGTTTGTACATATTTGTCCCAATCTCGTTGGTGATCACTAACGACCTTCGATAAATGCTCTTTCATTGTTCGGTTGAACCTTTCGACCATTCCGCCTGACTGTGGATGTAAGGGTGTGGTCTGGTTTTCCTTACGCCCAGTGCCGTACAGATGCCTTGAAATATCTGGGATTCGAAGTTTCGGCCTTGATCGGAGTGCAGCTCACAGGGAACTCAATATCTGCTGATCCAATTATTGATAAGCTGCTCAACGACGGTTGTTGCTTCTTGGTTTGGAATTGGAAGGACTTCCACCCACTTGCTGAAGTAATCCATGATAACCAACATGTATTTGTTGTTGTCGTTTGTTTGGGAATGGTCCTGAGATATCAATCGCAATTCGCTCGAAAGGGGCACCCACGTTGTACTGCTTCATAGCGCTCCTTGGTCTTGCTGTTGGTCCTTTGGTCGCAGTGCAAGTTGTGCACTTCCTACACCAAGACTCGACGTCATCTCTCATGTGAAGCCAGTAGAATCGAGTTCGTAATTTTGAAAGTGTCTTATTAACTCCCAGATGTCCACCGGAGGCCCCGTCGTGCATTTTTGTTAGTACATCCTTCACTTTTGATGGTGGGACTAGAATCTGCATTCGACAGGGTTTTTCGTCCGCGGCTTCCCATCCACGCTTTAGAATTCCATCTTCACCAGCAAGGAATTCCATTGTGCCCGATATGCTTTAAATGTTCCATTCTTGTCGAAAATATTTTTCCGTACATTTCGGAGGTCGTACACCTCTTGTTTTAAACGATCAATTTCTACTTCAGAATCCTGTAGGCAACGCTTTAGGGTCAAAATTTCAGCTTGCCTCCCTGCTAGATCAGTTGATAAGCGATTGTTCTTCTGAATGAACTTTTCTCGGCTGGTCTTAAGAGCAAATATCTGTTGATGAAAGGACTTGGTGCTGTCCAAGTCTGAATCAGGCTGAAGGCTTCTCTTGTGATTAGCGCATGGAAAACAATTCTCAATTGATATTTCCTACAGTCACCAGAGATGTGACTTCCCATTTACGCTTTAGAATTCCATCTTCCACCAGCAAGGAATTCCATTGTGCCCAATATGCTTTAAATGTTCCATTCTTGTGGGAAATATTTTTCCAAGTTGGCCGCTCGTTGTTTTCTTTGTGTTCCAGGATTAGCGACATATCTTCTTCCTGACGTTGAGCTGCGCGTATAGCATCACTCGTCCACCCATCTAGTACTTCTAGTCGTACATTTCGGAGGTCGTACGGCTCTTGTTTTAAACGATCAATTTCTACTTCCGAATCCTGAAGGCAACGCTTTAGGGTCAAAATTTCAGCTTGCCTCCCTGCTAGATCAGTTGATAAGCGATTGTTCTCCTGAATGAACTTTTCTCGGCTGGCCTTAAGAGCAATTATCTGTTGATGCAAGGATTTCCATTCGGTCGTGGTGCTGTCCAAGTCTGAATCACGCTGAAGACTTCTCTTGTGATTAGTGCATGAAAAACAATTCTCAATTGATATTTCCTACAGTCAACAGAGATGTGGCCAACTTCGCCGCATGTCCAACACTTCATATTAGGTCTCGGGGTTCTCCGTTGTACATGCCCGATTCTTTGGCAGCAACATTCATGCACGGACGCTTCTCGGACTCTATATGTACTCCTGGTAGCCAATTTAGCAGATTCATATGCCAATGCGAACGCCAGTATTTCATTAGTCGTCTTCTTTCCCGCCAAACGAACGGCCTGCTGCAAGTCCTGATCTTGCAGTGCATTTATAAATGCATCCATTGCTACCTCGTTCAGAAATTCCTTAGTCATATTTGAATAAGACAAGTTTCCCAATCGCTCAATTTCTGCCTGCAGCTGTTGAAGATTTTCTCCAGGTTTCTGCGTTCTGCTCCGCAGTTGCATTCGGTAGACCTGCTGCATGTGGTTGTCTCCATACCTAGCTTCAAGCCCGTCTCTTATCGCTTGGAAATCTGTTTGCTTCTCTGCTGGTATGGTTTGTAGCAATTCTGCAGCCGTCCCGCGGAGTGACAAGATTTGTGATCTTGACTTCTGCTCATCCGACCACTTATTATAATTGGCCGCGGCGTCAAACTGAAGTATAAATACGGAGAAGGGACCCGTTCCATCGAAGGTTGGCGGTTGTATCCTTATATCTTTGTAGTCATGTTGATTACTAGGCGATGTCTTATTTCTCTCAACACACTCAAGTCTCTTTTCGATTCGCATTATTTCTTCGGTGACTTTTAGATCCAGATTTTCTACTTCGTTTCGAATTTCTGACTGGATTTCTTCCTTAAAGTATTGAAAATTACATTTCATCCACTGCGTTTGAGCATCCAATTTTGCATTCAGATCTGCAGCTTGTGCGTCGAATTTTGAATTTTGGACGTCGAATTTTGAATTAACATCTGCAGCTTGTGCGTCGAATTTTGTCATCATCATCCGGAACATCTTCGAAATGTCTAACAGTGGCGAACTCTTCTCCGTTACATTGCAACCATCTTGACTCGCTGTTTCTTCTCCATCCGGACAGTCTGGACCAATCGTAAAAACATATGTGTCGACATCAATACCCTCTTCCTCCATTGCTGCTTGCAGACGTTGTCGAAGAATTTGCTTCTGTCCTCTGCTGTCCAGATTCCGGTCCTCAAGTTCCTTCTTCAACTCAGGAACGCGAAGATCCTCTAAATGTCGATCTGACATCGTCACAACACACTTATTCACTTAAACAATAATTAATCCCACTTCTGACACCAATTGTAGCGAGCTTAGGGTTCGATGGATTAATTATTTTTGAATAAATAAGAGCCGTTAAATTGATTTTTGAATTAATATAACACTTTATTAGTCCGTAATACAACCGTTACTTTTACCGCACACAACGATTTCTTGACTTATCGCTTCCGTACTTATCGCGTATTTTCCTTCTTACTTCTAACTTGAGACTTATCCGTCCGCTCTGCGTGCGACGTATTTATACCGTTTTTCCTCATTCTGATTTGGTGTATCGTTTGCAGTTTGTGCGTCGAATTTTGAATTTTGGACATCCAACTTTGTATTAACATCTGTAGCTTGCGCGTCCAATTTTGCCATCATCATCCTGGACATCTCCGAAATGTCCAACTGTGGCGAACTCTTGTCCGTTATGTTGGCACCATCTTAACTCGCAGTTTCTTCTTCATCCGGACGGTCTGGCCCAATCGTAAAAACATATGTGTCGACATCGATACCCTTTTCCTCCAATGCTGCTTGCAGACGCCGTCGAAGAATTTGCTTCTCTGCTATCCAGATTCTGGTCCTGAAGTTCCTTCTTCAACTCAGGAACGCGAAGATACTCCAAATGTCGATCTGACATTGTCACAACACACTTTCACAGACTTCACTTCACCAATAATTAATCCCACTTCTGACACCAATTGTAGCGAGCTTAGGGTTCGCTGGATTAATTAAACTGTTTGATGTACTGCTGAGGCATTTGCTATATCCAAACCAATAATACACCCGCAGAAAAGAAAAACCATCATATTTTCAGAAGCCTTTCTGTTAGAAGAGCCACCAAAAACATTCAAGCTCCACTGAAATAGTTGAAAAATACGCAACAGAGTCATGTTGAACGTTAAAACCTTGAAAATAAGTTGGATTCCCGGCGACGTCGGAATAAGTGGTAACGAGGCAGCCGACATGAAAACTAAATCAACCCTAAAAGAATCATTAAAAGCATTCTTCCACAATAATAAAAAAGATTTTAACAATTTACTCATTACACACTGGAAATACAACAGAAATAACGCTTGGAGTTATTACAACCATCCATCATCATCATCATCATTGGCACTACAACCGGGATCCGGTCTTGGCCTTATTTAGCAAGTCTCTTCAGCGGTATCCGGTCCTTATCCGAGACTTGTTAAATTGTCCATAATAATTTGTTTTTCCGGGCTAGGTTATTAGCCTTGCGCCAACCTCTCTCAGGTTGTCGCTGCATGCATTGGTTCACGACTTGGCGGGTGCCATAGTAGCTATCCAGGGGTGTCACGTGGAGACTGCATGTCAACTTGGATTAAACAGGGACAAGGATCGTCCTGGCCTTCGTCGAGTTGAAAGCAGAGACTTTACCCTGTATGTTCGCTCCCATCCCCCCTACAACAACCCATACAAGAACCTTAATCCTAACGGCGACAGAACAGTCTATCCCAACAACATAGCTCTAAAAAAACTACAAGTCTACGTCAGGCTCAGACTTGGCCACTCATATATTACACAACAACCACCCGTTCAATACAGAGTCACCTTCTCTCTACCATCTTTGTGAAGATAACTCAATTCTCACAAAGACCCATCTTCTTTCCTGCTCAAAAGCCTCCTCCACTTGCGCAAAATTATTCAGCTACAACATTATTCATTTATTAACAAATATCAACACTGACAGCATAAATTTAGAATACAATATTATGTCGGTTTTACAACTTCAAAACTGCATTTAAAACAAAAAGAAAGAAAAAGAACCACATGATATTTTTCTATATGTAATTGATCCTAGTAGATAGCCCGGGCAGCTAATTCTAGTTGAAGTATTTATTAAATTTCTAATTTATTTACTGCTTAATAACATTATAATAATAACAATAAACTGTTTGAAAGCTGTAAGTAGAGAAAAACGTTTGGTCTTTCTTTGCTGAATGCACTCTTTTGGAAATCGTTGTATTCAACGTTAAAATGATCACTTCATTGACCGTCTAGCATGTCACGTTTAGTATTTTCAACTGCATTTGCCGATAAAACAAGCTTCATAGTATATAGGGGACAGATAATATATATTGTGCTAATTAAACTGGAAATACTTAAATGCAAACGCATATACATTTAATTTAAGAGAAATATCTTCACAGAATTACCGATACTTCGTGTTATGTATTGTTAATTAACAATATTTACTAAATGATGAATGTTCCAACATCTGTCCCGCCGATGTCGGGTTTACCGTCATCAATGGCATATCCACCACTTGTCCCACAATTTAACATGCCACCTCCCGGTTTTGGAGCAGTTCCTGAAATAGCTGCTGCCTTTGGTGCCACATCCACAGAGTGGAGTGAACACAAGGCCCCTGACGGGCGACCATATTACTACAATAATATAACTAAACAAAGTTCATGGGACAAGCCGGATGAGCTAAAGACGCCGATAGAGAAAATAATTGCCGCTTGTCCATGGAAGGAATACCATTCAGACAATGGGAAAGTTTATTATCATAATGTTAACACGAAAGATTCGCGATGGGAAGCTCCACCCGAATTTCTTGAAATGCAGGCGAAAGTTAAAGCAGAAGAGTAAGTTTAAAATTTCTATTTTATAATTATTTAATTTTAACTTTTATTTATTGTAGAGCAGCAGCGACTGCCAAAGCAGTGGCAGCAATGACATCTTCTTCCATGGCTGGCATGATTATTCCACCATCTATTGCGTCAGTTTTACCTGCGACAATGGCAGCAGCTTCAAAATTGTCTACACCCGATATCAGCTCACCTGCTTGCGACACCCCACCAGGAAGTAATGAAAACTCATCCTCGGCTCTCGATCAGGCAATGGCTGCCACACTAGCTTCAATCGAAATTCCCCAGGCAGCATCGAAGGAGGATAAAGAAAGTAAGTATTTCATATTCCTAACAAGCAATTATTGCTTTGTTAAATTTAACACCTTTGAGTTAGTGGCATGTTATCTTGCTAATTAATGTGAGGACTTTCAAACCCATAATTTAAGACTTGTTTAAATGGTTCGAATTATAGGGTGACTTCTAGTACATTGCAAATTAACTCTTCCCATTCTTGTGATTCGACTAGGATTGTCTGTATTTTTCAGTGCGCCTGAATTTACCTTTAAACGTGAATTGATGATGGGGAACTGTAGAATGTTTTCACATAATTCAGTTGAGCAACCACCTAGAGAAACCTACGTTGCGCCTATGTCCTAATGGTTTTATTGAAATAAATGACCAGTTCAAGGTATAGTAATGACACAGCTCGTTTCTGCACCATATTGAGCATGTGCATGTGATGGTTTAAGTACTGCTAGTCAAATACGTCAACTGATTCGAATATACGCCTTGTAAATTGTGGTTCCACAACTTGGCTCCACTTTTCGTTGCTCCAAATATGTGGACGTTGCCATTGAGAACCGTATTCATTTTACTGCCAAGAATTAAGTGCTTGCTTGTGAGCATCGGCGGTGGATGTGCTGTTCATCGACAGTGGGTCTATATGGGGTTCTTTGACGACAAGTGGCACCAGTTTATCTCGGTTAGATAAACCCAACTGAATAATTTGTCACCCTTTTTGGGATTTGGTTTAATATTCTTTGACTTTCAACTATCCGATTAACAATCAGTTGAATATGATAGAGGGGGAAGTTTTCGGGGTTGTTAGCGAGTGAAGAAGAACATCTCTTCAAAAGAACATGGGGATGCCATTCGGAACAGCGATTTATTAATGTTAATCCTTTAAGGGTTCGGATAGCAGGAGGGTTCAATAGGTAATTTGATTCGTTGAAAACAAATCGTTTCAAAAACTTTAAAGCCTCTGTCGTTCCAGCGAATGTGCCACCGGCTCTTAGCAATGACCTCTTCTGTTAGAGGTTATAGAGTTAGTGACTAACGTCAACTTTCGAAATATCTGGAATCAAATGATCTCCTTAAATATCTGGAATCAAATGATCACCGATAAGGGTTTCATAACAAATTGGAGTTTAATTTTTACATTTGGTCAGACGCTTCCAAGCCACGTGGTCGAAAGGATGCAAGAACGAGCAGTGCTGATCCAGGCGGCAGTCTGCCAGTTCCATCGTTGAAATGTAGGGGTAACGTATCCTGTCCGTCTCCCTTCTACAGATATTACTACGGTCGTTGTTCAACTGTGCTTGGTAAATGTGGTAACCGTGAATCAGAAAATGTGCACCAACTCACATTGGAAGTCAACTTCAGATGTACGAAGAACCACAGAATCATTCTTTAGCCAAATCAAACGAATGTGGTATACTCTTTTTCAGCCTTGTGAGCAGGGCGTTAGAATGTTCTCACAGCGACTGCGCCATTGGGAAACTCAGATCACTGCTTGATATCGGTTGTGCAACCACTTACATTTTAAACGAATACCTATAGAGGTGCGCGGCTGCTAGCTGGGACTATTTGTGGGATTTATTGGCATCCTTTCCTTGGTCAGATATGTGCTCTGGAAACTACGACGGTAATGAGTGCACGGAGTCAGTCACGGCGACTATTCTTCTCGGGATGAAACTTTACAGTCCTCATTCCAGAAAATGAAATTCTTGGTGTGTTAAAAGTGCTAGTAAATTGCAGCGGCAAAAAAAAAATAGAGCTTGCGAACAATGACGCTTCAATCCCACGAAGGTCAACAGAACAATTCTTGTCTGAATCAGAAACGCGTGCAGCCAGGCGATTGATACAGCGAAGAAGGTTCTCAATGACGAAGTAACCAACAAAATGCTTGTGTATCCAACTAGTTCGCGTCCCTTCTGGTCAATGGCAAAGACTATTAGCAATAACTTAGCTTCCTCCTCTTTTTCTCCGCTAGTGTCGGGCAGCTGGGCATTACTCACAAATTCAAGGAATGAAGTCACTGTGTTGGGGAATTTATTTTCAGCGAATTCATTTTTCGATGCCGGTTTTTTTTAACTTCGGATAGCGCCGGTGCAGCTTTTAATGCCGGATGTGAAGTTCCGCTCGCAGGCTATTCAATGCATTCTCCGTGGATTGGACTGTAAGAAAGCGACCGACCGGGATGGAATACCAACAATACTCTTTAAAAACTGTGCTCCAGAACTGTCGCCGATTCTTGGCACTTCATTCGCTTATCTTATGCATAGAGGATCTTTCCTACCTGCAGGAAAATCGCTCGAGTTCAGCCAAACCCAAGGAAGAGGAAAAGGTGTCTACCGCAAAATTGCCAGCCGATTGCACTACTGTCTTTGTTATCCAAGGTGATAGAAAATGTCATCAATGTCAAGTTAATTAAACATTTGGAATGCAACGGATTCCTAAATAATCGTCAATATGAATTCCGTAGCAGGCGGTCCTCGGGGGACTTTTTGACCCTTGCAACTAAATCAGGAGCGGCCGCATTGGACAGGTCTTTGACCGCGTCTGGCACAGGGCGTTGCTAAACTACTTTTTTTTCTTCTTTTTTTTTTAACACTTCTCTCGGGAGAGGCGAACCTATAGCGCCGAGCGGTTGCCCCGATATGCCACCAAATAACTCTTGCAGTTCTTTTTGAAAAATTGCAGGTTGTAACGCTCCCGAAAGACTCGCGTGGGAAGGGAGTTCCACAGCTTCCCCGCTCTGTAACGGAACGAGTTCTGATGCAGGGATGTTCGCGCCGTCGGAAGATGAATTGCAAATTGGTGCGATCTGTCGCATTGTCTTGTGGAGCACATATAATCCGAATTGCGTGGAACAATACCACGAATCTCCGAAGAACAGTACCCGTGATAATATCTGTAAAAGAGACAGAGGTCGGCTACGCGCCTTCGATGTGATAGCGGCTGTAGTCCCGACGTCAGCGCCGAGTCCCCGATCAGGCGGATCGCTCATCTCTGTATGCTCTCAAGTAGGTCGAGGGTATGTTTAGGAGCCGAGCTCCAAACATGAGAGCAATCATTATCAGCTGTGGAACCGATGATCCACTTTTCTTTGTGAATGTTGTATATTGTGTCTTCGCTGCATTGAAGTCATCCGCAAAACTCAACACTTTGATATCCGTTGTCTCCAACAAATCATTTATGTGAAGCAAAAACAAGGTCGAAGCCAAAATAGAACCTTGGGGTACCCCCGAATTAACAGGATACAGATTCGAACACTCGCCGTCCACAACAACCCGGATCGATCGATTCTCAAGGAAGCTCCTCGTCCAGTCGCAAAGCTGATAGGAAAGTCCATATGAACGAAGTTTGCTCAGCAATGCCTCGTGTCAGACGTGGTCAAAAGCCTTGGAGATATCCAAGGCCCTTGATGCACCATGCCGCTCAATCGCAGATGTCCATATGTCGGTTATAAGTGACAAAAGGTCTCCCGTGGACCGCCTGCCACGGAATCCGTATTGACGATCATTCAGAAGTTCGTTGCACTCCAAATACTTAACTAACTCTGTATTGATGGCTTTTTCCATCACCTTAGATAAAATAGAGAGTAATGCTATCGGACGGTAATTTTGTGGGAGACATTTTTGTCACGTCTTTGGGATTGGCTGAATTCGAGCGATTTTCCAGCAGGCAGGAAAGGTCCTCCGTGCATAAGATAAGCGGAAGAGTCTGCCAAGAACCGGCGGTTCTTAAGGACTATTGGTGGTATTCCGTCCGGGCCGGTTGCCTTCCTAAAATCCAGTTCACGTAGAATGCGTTGAATAGTGCGTGAACGAAATCTCACATCCCACATGGAAGACCATACCGACGCGATCACAGGTGGCTCCAAAAGGCCGGGATCGAGGTTTGAATTCACGGAAAATAAATTCGCGAACACATAAGCGTTATCCTTTGAATTCATGATTTACGTCCCGCTGTCTGTCACCAACGGAGGGAAAGAGGAGGATGCGAAGTTACTGCTGACAGCTTTTGCCATTAACCAGAAGGAGCGCGAACCAGTCGGGCACCGAGGGAGTTTATTGATCACTCTGTCGTTGTGAGCTTTCTTCGCGGAATCAATCGCCTGGCGTTTCTGATTCTAACAAAATTCGTTCTGTTAACATCGGTGTGATTGGAACGCCATTGCTGAAAAGCTCTATTTTTTTGCCGCTGTAATTAGCTCCAATTTTTTATCAAACCACGGTTTATCAGACGAACTTCGTTTGATGGAATGTGGAATATATATCTCCATCCCCAGAAGAATAATCTCTGTACCGACTCCGCGCAGGCGTTAACATCGGAGTCTCCGAAGCACACCTCCGACCATGGAAAGGCTGCGAAAAAATCTCGCAAATCGTCCCAGTTAGCAGCACCATACTTTCATACATGGTGAAGTTGTCTAGGCCGGTTATTCGCTTGAAATGCAAGTGCTTGCGCAACCGATACCAAGTAGCGATCTGAGTTTCCCAATGGCGCAGAAACCTCTACGGTATAAATACTCGGTTCGGATGTCAAAAACCAGATCCAGGGTGTTCGCATAATCGCCTTGGGCATCCGGCACTCGCGTTGGCTCCCCCACGAGTTGAGTCAAGTTGTGGCTAACACCAACATCTCCGCCAGCTTCCGGCCACCTCGGTTCTGTTAGAATGTACCAACCAGCCGGAAGTGTGCACATTAAAATCGCCAAGGACAACGATTTCAGTAGCTGGGTGGTTGATCTGTATCCAGTCGACGGTATGTGAAAGATGTTCGAAAAATGTCGCCGGTCGATCGTCATTCGGGGAGCGGTAAAGACAACAAAGAAATTTATCAGAATTCCTCAGCAGGACCCTCAACCAAATGATGTCCATATTATTGGGTTCCAACGCCTCCATCCGCTGGCAAGCCAGGTCGGACCGTGCGAAGACGCAGACTCCGCCCTTAAAACGGAATCTCGAATGTAAGTCGTATCCTGAGCAACGAAGATATGTCGAACCAGTTGACGAATCGACCTGGGTCTCAGTTAGGGCAAGGATATCAGGTTTCGTTGTTTGCAAATTTTGGTGGACGGTGATTACATTCGTATTGGTAAAACCGATGCGCCTGTTGTTACAAAATGCGGTCACCAGTCTGGCGTGGGCAGAGCCTCGAGAGCGAGCTCGTTTATGCGATGACGAACCTCTTAAAGTTCAGTTATTTATCATGATATCTGCAATGGGAGGCTGGCTTACCTCCGGAATTCTTTATATCAGAAGGTACCATCATGACTTATCTCCGTGTCAGTCCGGGCCACCAGCCACACATCCGAAACACCGTCGAAGATTTCTCTCGACGATATCGCGGTATATACCGCGTGACGAGGTGGTATCTCACCTTGGGGCCGACTACCAACTCGAACCGGTCCACCAGCCAAGCTCCGAAAGTTGGCCAGAGATTTCTTCCGACCATTTCACCGAGCCTAAAGCTTGATGGGGTGGTATTTCACCGAGTGAGAGGGCGTTGGGCCCCCAGCTACCACTCGGCCTTTAGTCGCCTCTTACGACAAGCCGGCCTAGCTGTGAGTATATTCTGACGCCCTACTCACAGGGCGTAAGAATATACTCACACCTTCCTTCATACGGACTTTTCCAACAACTTTGCGACTGGATGAAGAGCCTCCTCGAAAATCGATCGATTGGTTCCAACCTTATTTTTGCATCACTATAATGACATTAGTAGCCTGTCACCGGGGTTCGATTCCCCGTCGGGGAGTCTCTGGCGCAAGACTAATGACCTTGCCCAAAAAAAAAAACAAATCATTATGGGAAATTTAACAAACCTCATGACTTGCTAAATAAGGCCAAGACCGGTTTCCGGTTGTAGTGCCGATGATGATGATGATAATGACATTAGAATCAATGGGTAACAAAGTACCCAGTTTTGCGGATGATAGTACACTTATTTCCTCATTTCGAATTATCGGCCAATTAATGTATGAACTTTGCACCAACTGAGATGTAGTCAGATCGGCTCTCTGAATGGGGATCTGGATAGGGTCCTACAGTGCGAAAAGGCCAATCTCGTCAACTTCAATCTAACGAAGATGCAGTATTCAACTTTGTGTATTTGTGTATATATTTGGAAGTGTATCGTCGGTTCCACGGCTACTGATGAATTGCCAGGCCCTTGAATCTAAGAAAACCATAAATATGCTGGGTATCACGGTCCGCGGGAATGTAATGTGGCATGAAGAAGCATCGTACCAAGTCCGTCTCTAGAAAATTGAGTTCGTTATATTAAGACCCAAAAATATTTTACTCCTTCCCAACTTCTCTCATGTCTCACTCGAATGTTGTTCTCATATTTGGAGCTATGCTCCTAAGCATACCTGAGAGCATACAGAGACGAGAAATCTGCTACATCAGGACTACAGTCGCTATCACATCAAAGGCGCGTAGCGGACCTTTGTCTATTTTATAGATATTATCCCGGGCACTGTTCCTCGGAGATTCGTGGTATTATTCCGCGAAATTCGGTCTATTTGCCCTCCACAGGACAATCTGACGTACCCCACCAATTTGCGGTTCTACTCCCGACAGCACGCACATCTTTGTACCAAAGCTTGTTCTGTTACAGAATGGGAAAGCTGTGGCATCCCCTCCCCGCCCTCTTATTTCCGTCGCGTTTCAACCAGCAACTGTTCAAGAAGAACTCCAATAGTTATTTAATGGCAACTCGAGGCGCTGACTCGGCGCTATAAGTTCGCTCTCGTATTTAAAAACTGGCGTTTCCTCGTCATTGCAATATCCAAGCATTCAAGACTAATGTGCATCGGTGCCCCGTCTCATTATCTTCTCCCTCTTCGTCCGCTCGCGCTGTTCTTTGTGTTTGTGTAACACTGTTGGTTAAATTCGCATTGTTCTCTACGTTGGTGTAAAAAACACTCCTTGGTTAAGTTCGATTTGATCTTCTGTTCCCTTTTTCGTGTGTTGTCGCTTGACTTTTATCATAAACACTGGATATAAACAATTGTTACTGACTTGATCATGCTTGAACGAAATATCTTATATTCTGAAATATATTCTCAGTCTAATTCAGCTTTATTATAGAAACAATCGAATTGTGACAAATATTCTAAGTATTGTATCTTTCTATCTTTTCAATAGACAAAAATCAAAAAGCTCCCGTCGAAGATGTAAAACTAGTCTTCAAAGATAAAAAAGAGGCGATTGAAGCGTTTAAAGAGCTCTTGAAGGAGAAGAACGTGCCCTCCAATGCCAACTGGGATCAGTGTGTCAAAATAATTTCCAAAGATCCCCGCTACAACTCATTTAAAGGTCTAAATGAAAAGAAACAGACTTTTAATGCATACAAGACACAAAAACTCAAAGATGAACGTGAAGAGTCACGACTCAAGGCGAAGAAGGCCAAGGAGGATCTAGAGAAGTTTCTCATGTCCTCCGAAAAGATGAATTCTCAAATAAAGTACTACAAATGCGAAGAAATATTTGCAACTAACAAAATCTGGACCGCTGTTCCCGAACAAGATCGCCGCGACATATATGAGGATTGCATTTTTAACTTAGCTAAACGAGAAAAGGAAGAGTCACGAATTATGAAGAAACGAAACATGAAAGTCCTCGGTGAACTACTGGAATCGATGACGTCAATAACGTTTCAAACAACTTGGTCTGAAGCACAAGTAATGCTATTAGAAAATGCGTCTTTTAAAAATGATGTAAATCTGCTAGGCATGGATAAGGAGGATGCTCTCATTGTGTTCGAGGATCACATACGTTCTCTGGAGAAAGAAGAGGAAGAAGAAAAGGAAAGAGAAAAGCGACGACTTAAACGACAACATAGAAAAAATAGAGACGCATTTCTTACTCTTCTCGACTCATTGCACGAGGAAGGAAAACTTACGTCAATGTCTCTTTGGGTAGAGCTTTATCCCGCCATATCTGCAGATCTTCGTTTTTCAGCTATGTTGGGGCAGTCAGGTTCGACACCTCTAGATTTATTTAAATTTTATGTTGAAGATCTAAAAGCAAGGTTTCATGATGAGAAGAAGATTATCCGTGAAATCCTCAAGGAAAAGCAATTTCAGGTACAAGCCAACACAACGTTTGAAGACTTCGCTACAGTTGTTTGCGAAGATAAGCGTTCGGCTAATTTGGATGCTGGAAATGTCAAATTGACGTATAACTCTCTTTTGGAAAAGGTAAAAATTCACAAAATTGCAGCTCTATTGTTGTGAACGATAATCTTGTGTTTAGGCAGAAGCTGTGGAAAAGGAACGTCTAAAGGAAAAGCACAAACGATCCAAAAAGCTTGAAAGTGAAATTAAAGCAGAATGGCTTGAAAGGAATGTCACTCCAACTGACAGTTTTGAATCAGCCAAAAAGCTTGTAGAGCACTTAGAAGCCTGTGTTCTATATGAGAAAGAAAATAATCTAGAAAAAGTATGGGACGACTTTGTCAAAGAATGCGAAGACGCCTGCAGTCATCATCACTCGAGATCCAGAAAATCGAAGAAAAACAAAAAACATAAAAAAAGGGCGAGGTCCAGTTCAAAATCGGTAAATATCACAATTATCTTTTATATACACACATTACACAATTGCTCTCGTTAAAAGGAAGTGGAAAATGAAATATCGGAGTTTGAGCCTGAGAAGTCTAAACGAAAGAAGTCCCATTCCCGATCGGTAAGTTTGTGATTCTGACTGAGATCCATTTAGCACTTAACTATCAAGTAATCATGAATTCAAAAAGAGAAAAAGAAAACGTGCGGGTAAATGTATATTATTCAATTGTTATTTAAAAGAAGATTTTTTCTTCAATCAATAAAGTGGAAATAAGGAAAGACTGTTGTCAAGATTCTTCATCTTAAATGTTATATGACTCGAAAATGCGGATTCATTCTTTTTTTGTCTCATTTAGAGTGCCACAATGTATGAAAGGTTTTATGTGTTGAGTACTTGTATTTGATACTTTCGCATGTTCAAAAGACTATTTTGATATCCGAAGACACTGCTAATAGAATAGAGTTGGTGGCAGTTTTCTCTGCCGACATAAAGCGGCGGACGCATACGCTCATCGGAAAACACCAGCACAATAAAAAAATATTCAGATATAAATATTACGAGGCCATCAACAAATCACAACTCTCCAAACATGTTCCCAGTGGTACATCTGGTTAAGAAGGTGCTTTGATCTACCAATTAAACAATCACATACGACATGTTATTTAAGGTTTAATATATCTAGGATAGTAATTGTCAGTTTACGTAGAATGAAACGCTAAACGTTATGGCGCAAGGCTAATAACCTTGCCCGGAAAAACGAATTATCATGGACAACTTAACAAGTCTCAGATATGGACCGGATACCGGTGGAGAGACTTGATAAATAAGGCCAAGACCGGATCCCGGTTGTAGTGCCGACGATGATGAAACGCGAAACGATAACCTCAAAAAACTCAAAAAAAAAAAAACGCTTGGTATTCTTTTCTACATTTTTTAATCATTGCGTCGCGTTTTGTGACAAAAATGCCTAACAATGTGTATATTATATACGAGTTCGTCTCTCTAAATAGTTAAGATATATAGGGACGAGTATATACTTAATTTCACCAGCTAGATCTAAAACAGAGTTTAGGGACAAATGCCACAAAAATATTGAAGTCCATTAAACGTTTTTTTTTGACACAAAAGTATCATTGTCAGTAAATACAGCCTGCTAGTCTTTTACAAAATCCACCGACTGAACATCATGGGTTCCTAGATGATTATATGTATATAAATATTTTCTCTCGTACTCGGCTTTGATATTTAAAACTATTCCTTCTATGTTCGTTTATCATAAAGAGAAATTTGCAGCCCTTGCTTTGGGAAAACTAAATGAGTTTCTTCACCTTTGAGTTTACTTAGCAGAGCTTGATTTAAGAAAATGGCACAAGGCTAATAACCTTGCCCATAAAAATAAATTATTTTGGAAAATTTAACAAGCCTCGAGACTGGCTAAATAAGGCCAAGACCGGATCCCGGCCGATGATGATGATGATGATTTAAAAAAAAGGATGGCATCATAGCAATCTTGGTTCGTTTTGCTATCGTGCGTGCATTCGGAATCATTGACAATCAACGCTTTCTTTGGGCTTTGATCTTATATTGTATTTTCCACTCTTTAGGGACATTATTATACACTCCTACGTAAGTTCTCTATAACAAATTGATCACTTATTATATAGGGTGGGACATACATTTTTGCACCTTTGAAACATGAATAGAAATAAAACTACACATGTTATTTTGTTGATCATTTGTTTAACATAATAATCGTTTATTGAAAATTTTTTTTTTTTTAAATGACATCCTCGAGATGTGACCCGTCTCGTCGTTGGCACTCCTGCAATTGACTACGCAAACTTTGGAAAACTCGCTGACACATGCTGCAAGGTATCCTGGATGTTTTCTTTTAATTGGGATATGGTCGTCGGTTTATTAAGGTACACTCGACTTTTCAGGTATCCCTTGACCCAAGCTTTGATTAAATTAACACTTGGACACTCACTTTCACGGCGTAATCCGTATTCAATTCTAAGGCGTCCTACAGTAACGTTGGAATCGTTGTTTTTGTCAATTTGTTTTACACAAAAAGCACGCTGTTGTACCATGAAGCGCTCCATCGTGACTAAAATAGCATAAAGCGACGCACAATTCCCCGTCACTCACGCGCCCCTCTCCTTAACGGTTTTTAAGAAATCAAGTGCTGCCATTTGCAAAAATGTATGGCCCACCCGATATTACTAGGGCAGTTGTACCTTGTTTAAATTTGTTTCATTCTTGGGTCCTTTTGGGGTTCATAATAAATTGATAATGTGGTTCTTTCCTTTCCTTTATATTTTCTTTGTTCTCTATAAGTTTGACTATTTGTTATTAAACCTTTGCCCACGTGTGATAGTTTTGCGAACATCCATCCCTATGATTTTCTTTATATCTTTCCTGTGCCACCCAAATGTCTTGATTTCAAATTTCGTTATGAATTGCGTTTGTGATATAGCGTTTGTTGTATTATATGTGGGGTCTGGGTCGAGATTTTGCTTCAGGTTCATTTTCGCTGATTCATTGTAGACCTTAATATACGTCCACCTCTGCGACCGCACTGGTATTCTATGCGGAACTGTTGCTGTTATTCTCCTCTGTGGCTCCCCATATATCTAACAACAAACCAACAGTCCTTGCACTAAGCGGAAAGCTGGTAATCACTGATGTCAATATTTAGGATTTCACCCAGCCCAGTTATAACTTAGTACCTTTCAACATCGTGGAAACGCTAGCTGGCACGCAGTTAGTAAACTGCTGAAATCCAAACTGCTATCACGTAACATAAAGCTCCGTGTCTATAGAACCATAATCAAGCCGATTGTTCTATACGGATGCCAAACACGGACTCTCTCAAAACGGGAAGAAAACAAATTCCGCGTATTCGAGAATAAAATTTTAAGGGGTATCTTTGGAGGTAAATATGACGAGGAGGCAGGAAAACGGAGAAAACTTCACAACCACGAATTGGAAGAGCTATACCGCAAACCTACAATAGTGAGAGTAATCAACTCGCGAAGATTAAGATGGACCGGGCATGTAGCGCGAATGGGCAACGATAGGAGCGTGCGTAGAATTCTTGACGGAAGACCAACGGGAAAGAGACCAGCAGGACGGCCGCGACGGAGATGGGAGGACAATGTTAGGTTTGATCTTGAGGAGACCGGATCAGCTGGTCAAGCGTAGAAGGAGAGTGCACAGGACAGGGAACGATGGCGGAGTCGAGTCGGCGAGGTCATGAACTTCCGGGTCCCTACAGGCCAATAAATAATAATAATAATAACATCGTGGTTTAACCACTTACGCACAAAGTTAAATTGATTATCAGCTTCGGCCACAACCAACCCAAAATTCAATTTCTCGTGGCTAAAACTCCTCGTGCGTGAGTATACCTTTGCCTCTCCAGTCGAGAGTATTGAAATATTAGACGAATTCGGGATCCAGTCTTGGCCTTATTTAGCAAGTCTCGAGGCTTGATAAATTTTCCATAATAATTTATTTTTACAGGCAAGGTTATTAGCCTTGCGCCGCATCAGCTGTATACCAAGAAATAACAGCAATTTCACATCAATTGAGTGTACTTGAGTTTAGAAATCAAATTCGTACACGTGGCAGTAGCCTGATGTGTTGGGTATTGGTTAAATTTTTAGTGATTCTAGCCGTCATAGCGTCAGTTCGAATCACACGGTCTTCACTATCGTCTCAAACGCTATAGTAAATAGCAAATCACTCAACAATCAAAGGCAGTAGCCTGATGCTTCCATGCTTCGCTTCTCAGCCGTTTCATCGGGTGTTCATTTCACCCTCTTCACTGTTCTTGCTTAACGTATCAACTCCGACGTGATCTGTACACAGAGCACACACTTTCCCGTAGTAAACAGGACTTTACTACTACGATCCCGACATCTGCACAGAGCACCGACTCATTCGCCTGCTCCGACGTTCTTCCCCTCGCTCGCTCCTCGGTCCGTCAATCGCACACGAAGTTGATCGTAATAAAGTTACTGCGGAGGGAGTAGTGTGGCGTTTCTAACAGATCATCATCATCATCATCATCGTGTTATGGTTATTTATTTAACAATTTAATATTTAATTTTAATATGTAATATATTTAATATATTTGAATGGTAAGTTAAGGGAAAGGACTTACTTGGTAATTCTTGAGTGACCGTTGAGCGGTCGCTGCAGTTGCTGCTTGTCAGCTGCTGGTTGGTTCGGTGACTGGGTGCAGGAGGCGTTGAGGTAATGCTCCCCTGTTCAGTTGTAGTGGCGGCTTTCTCTTCCTGTTCAGTCAATTTTTCTTCATATGATTCTTCCTGTACGACTTATTTTGATAACGTGTCGTTCTTGACTTTTAAATTACGACTGCTCACATACACGGGGTAATGAAATCGACTGGTGTCTAGCGTAGTTTTACGGCGAATGTGTCAAATATATGTTTATTTGCCGTTGACATTTTTTATCTGGCGCCAACGCCGTTTTATTATTTTTTTCTCTACTAAGTAGAATTTGCAGAAAGTAGTTTATGCAAATTAGCTACTTGGCGAGTTGTTCTCCTTTTAGAGGTAGAGCGGAGAAACTTACGAAAGGGGGTTTGTGGATGTTAGGGGGGACCTGGACGTTAGGTAGGTCCGTAACAATCGGTACTACAACCGGAATCCGGCCTTGGCCTTATTTAGCAAGTCTCTCCGTCGGTATCCGGTCCTTATCCGAGACTCGTTAAATTGTCCATAATAATTGGTTTTTCCGGGCAAGGTTATTAGCCTTGCGCCAGCCTCTCTCAGGATGTCGCTGCATGCATTGGTTCACTAGTTGGCGGGTGCCAAAGTAGCTATCCAGGGGTATCACGTGGAGACTGCATGTCAACTTGGATTGAACAGGAACAAGGATCGTCCTGGCCTTTGCCGGGTTAAAAGCAGAGACTACCCTGTATGTTTGCTCCCACCCCCGTTTCTAACAGGTGCACACATACAAATACACAAGCAAATAGTGAAGAACACCGAAAAGAAAATCGAATAAGAAAAAACATCAGCCGTATACCACAGCGATAATATAGCAATTACACATCAGTTGACTGTACTTGAAGACAGAGGAGCAGCCCCTGTCTGTGATGGAGGGATGGCGTGGACCAGGACGCCCATAGCCTGGGAGTGCCAGAGTGGATAACATTGGTTCGAAATCGGGACCGGTGGAGAGATTTGTTAAATAATGCCAAAACCGGATCCCGGTTGTAGTGCCGATGATGACTGTACTTGAGTTTAGAAATCGAATTCGTACACGCGGCAATAGCCTGATGCTTCAATGCTTCGCCTCTCACCCGTTTCTCCGTGTGCTCAATTCACCATCTTCATTATCCTTGCTTAACGCCATACTCTTATACGAATATAAGTAGCACCTCACTAGTAAAATTTCTTTTAAAACTCGTATAGTAGGACTCAAAAATTTGCTGGCATTTCCTTACTACTTTTGATGATGTGTTCTTCATGTGTTAAGCCGCTGCCAAAGTTCTTCCATCTCTCTTCCAAATAGATGGTAACCACAGGATATAGAACCAATTTTCAAAACGGCACTCACTTCCATTCTTCGTCAATTCTCGAAATATTTTAAAACAACCTCTTGGTGACCTACAATGTTTTTCGCAGCATAAAATCCATACGGGATCTGATGGTATACCAAGAGTGGGAAATTACTCTATACATTGTTTCGGTGAAAACAAAGTTGTTGCACTGAACATTTTAAGGGCATTCGATAGATCTGTATTGAGATGTTTTATGGTATATATATGGCTGTGAAATTAACGTGCACTAACTATGTAAGAGACCATCTCTCTGAGTGCTGGACCCAGATGATTCTGAATGTCCGTAAAACTTAGTTCCATCAAATTAGTGGTGTTATTCTCCAGCGCTCCATAAGGTCAAACTCTGACTTCCCCACTTTTATAAATGATCTCTTGTCCATTATACAGAACTCAATTCGCACGTTTGCAGATGATAGAACGTTGAGTTTACTTTACTCGTAAGAACTGGCTCAATCAAGCTATGCACACTCCATCATCGAAGAGTTCAACTTTTGAATCCAGATTCAAGGCCATCCGAGCGGTTGCCGGGGTCCCAACGCCCTGTCGCCCGGTGAAATACCACCACATCAAGCTTTAGACCGTGAAATGGTCGGGAGAAATCCCTAGCCATCTTTCGGAGCTTGGCTGATGGACCGGTTCGAGAAAAGGTTGGTTAGGTGGTAGTCGGTCCCAAGGTGAGATACCACCCCGTCACGCTGTACATTCCGCGATATCGCCGAGAAAAATCTTCGACGGTGTTTCGGATGTGTGGCTGATGGCCCGGACTTCACGGAGATAGGCCATGATGGTACCTTCTGATATAAAGAATTCCGGAGGTAAACTAGTCTCCCATTCGGATCTCCGGGGGGGACTATGTCAGGGGGAACATCATGCAGATATCATGATAAATAACTGAACTTTAAGAGGTTCGTCATCGCATAACCGGGCTCGCTCTCGAGGTGCTGCCCGCGCTCGACTGGCGACGGCATTTTATAACATCAGGGGCATCGGTTTCACCAATGCGGATGTAAACGCCGTCCACCAATATTTGCAAACTACGAAACCTGATGTCCTTACCCTAACTGAGACCCAGGTCGATTCGTCAACTGGTTCGACATATCTTCGTTGCTCAGGATACGACTTACATTCGAGATTCCGTTTTAAGGGCGGAGTCTGCGTCTTCGCACGGTCCGACCTGGCTTGCCAGAACCCAATAATATGGACATCATATGGTTGAGGGTCCTGCTGAGGAATTCTGATAAATTTCTTTGTTGTCTTTACCACTCCCCGAATGACGATCGACCGGCGACATTTTTCGAACATCTTTCACATACCGTCGACTGGATACAGATCAACCACGCTGCTTCTGAAATTGTTGTCCTTGGCGATTTTAATGTGCACAATTCCGCCTGGTTGTTTATTCTAACAGAACCGACGAGGCTGGGAGGCTGGAGGAGATGTTTGCTGTTAGCCACAACTTGACTCAACTCGTGGAGGAACCAACGCGAGTGCCGGATGCCCAAGGCGATTATGCGAACACCCTGGATCCGTTTTTGACATCCGAACCGAGTTTTTATACCGTAGAGGTTTCTGCGCCACTGGGAAACTCAGATCACTGCTTGGTATCTGTCGCACAAGCACTTGCATTTTAACCGGCCTAGACAACTTCGCCATGTATGAAAGTATGGTGCTGCTAACTGGGACGATTTGCGAGATTTCTTCGCATCCTTTCCATGGTCGGAGGTGTGCTTCGGAGACTCCGATGTTAACGGTTGCGCGGAGTCGGTATCAGAGATTATTCTTCTGGGGATGGAGATATATATTCCACATTCCATCAAACGAAGTTCGTCTGATAAACCGTGGTTTGATAAAAAATGCGAGCTAATTACAGCGGCAAAAAATAGAGCTTTTAAGCAATGGCGTTCCAATCCCACCGATGTTAACAGAGCGAATTTTGTTAGAATCAGAAACGCCAGGCGATTGATTCCGCGAAGAAAGCTCACAACGAGAGTGATCAATAAACTCCCTCGATGCCCGACTGGTTCGCGCTCTTTCTGGTTAATGGCAATAGCTGTCAGCAGTAATTTCGCATCCTCCTCTTTCCCTCCGTTGGTGACAGACAGCGGGACGTAAATCATGAATTCAAAGGATAACGCTTATCTGTTCGCGAATTTATTTTCCACGAATTCAAACCTCGATCCCGGCCTTATGGAGCCACCTGTGATCGCGTCGGTACGGTCTTCCATGTGGGATGTGAGATTTCGTCCACGCACTATTCAACGCATTCTACGTGAACTGGATTGTAGGAAGGCAACCAGCCCGGACGGAATACCAGCAATAGTCCTTAAGAACTGTGCTCCAGAACTATCGCCGGTTCTTGGCAGACTCTTCCGCTTATCTTATGCACGGAGGACCTTTCCTGCCTGCTGGAAAATCGCTCGAATTCAGCCAATCCCAAAGACGGGAAATTACAAAATTACCGTCCGATAGCATTACTGTTTATTTTATTTAAGGTGATGGAAAAAGTCATCATCATCATCATCATCATTGGCACTACAACCGGGAACCGGTCTTGGCCTTATTTAGCAAGTCTTGAGGCTTGTTAAATTTTCCATAATGATTTATTTTTTCTGGGCAAGGTCATTAGTCTTGCGCCAGGGGCTCCCCGACGGGGAATCGAACCCCGGTCTACCGGGTGACAGGCGGGTATACTAACCACTATACTATCGAGGAGCAGTCATCAGTTCCGATCTAATTAAATATTTGGAGTGCAACGGACCTCTGAATATTTGGAGTGCAACGGACTTCTGAATGATCGTCAATACGTGGCAGGCAGTCCACGGGAGACCTTTTGACACTTATAACCGATATATGGACATCTGCGATTGAACGGCATGGTGAGTCAAGGGCGGTCGCAATGGATATCTCCAAGGCTTTTGACCACATCTGGTACGGGGGATTGCTGAGCAAACTTCGTTCATATGCACTTTCCCAACAGCTTTGCGACTGGACGAGGAGCTTCCTTGAGAATCTATCGATCCGGGTTGTTGTGGACGCCGAGTGTTCGGATCTGTATCCTGTTAATTCGGGGATGCCCCAAGGTTCTATTTTGGCTACAACGTTGTTTTTGCTTCACATAAATGATTTGTTGGAGACAACGGATAACAAAGTGTTCAGTTTTGCGGATGATAGTACGCTTGTTTGCTCCTTTTCAAGTGTTCGGCCGATTGATGCATCTGCGTCGCATCAGCTGAGATGTAGACAGATTGACCCTCTGAATCAGGATTTAGATAAGGTCCTGCAGTGGGGAAGGGCCAATCTCGTCGACTGCAATGCAGCGAAGACACAATATACAACATTCACAAAGAAAAGTGGATCGGATCATCGGTTCCATAGCTGATGATGAATGGCCGGACCCTCGAGGCTGGGGAAAGCTTGAAATTGCTCGGCGTCACGGTCTGTGGGAATGTATAGTGGTATAAACACGTGTCGAGTATCGCCAGGTCAGCCTCAGGAAAACTGAGCTATCTTTTTAGAGCCAAGAAATATTTTACTCCGGCCCAACTTCTTCTCCTATATAAATCCCAAATTAGACCCGCTCTCGAATATTGCTCTCATGTTTGGAGCTCGGCTCCTAAACATACCCTCGACCTACTTGAGAGCATACAGAGACGAGCGATCCGTCTGATCGGGGACTCGGCGCTGACGGGACTACAGTTGCTATCACATCGAAGGCGCGTAGCCGACCTCTGTCTGTTTTACAGATATTATCACTTGTACTGTTCTTCGGAGATTCGTGGTATTGTTCCACGCAATTCGGGTTATATGCGATCCACAAGACAATCCGACGGATCGCACCCGTTTGTGGTTCATCTCCCGACAGCGCGAACATCCCTACATCAGAACTCGTTCCGTTACAGAGCGGGGAAGCTGTGGAAGTCTATAGCGTTTGGGATAATAGTGAAGAACGTGTGATTCGAACTGACGCTATGACAGTTAGAATCACCAAAAATTGAACCAAAGCGCAACCCATCAGGCTACTGGCTGTGTTTAGAATTCCATTTTTAAACGCAAGTATATTCCACTGATGTCAATTGTTATTTTATCGCTATGGTATACGGCTCTGATGGATTTTCTTATTCGATTTTCGTTCGGTGTTCTTCACTATTTTGCTTGTGTATTGTGTGTATATCTGTTAGGGACGTTGCAACTCCCTTCCCACGCGAGTGTTGCCGGAGCGTTACAACCTACAACTGTTCAAAAAGAACTGCAACCGTTATTTGATGGCATCTCGGGGCGCCCACTCGACGCTATAGGTTCGCCTCTCCCGAGAGAAGTCTAATAAAAAAAAGAAAAAAAGGTTGTTACAAGATATATTTGTGCCAGTTATGTTTTATGCCATTAACATTTTTGGGCTTGCTTCGAAACACTGCACAAAATTTGATTAGTAGGCTACGATGCTCATTACTTTATTTTATTTTTCATCGTCGACAGTAAAAATATTTGTCTAGTCAGTCTGATTCTGAATCCCGAATGAATTAAGTCGGAAAAGTTACTGTAAAATATTTTTAAATAATTGTTATCTTTTTGGATCGCCACGAGAAGACTTGGTTTTGTTTAAGGGATTCAAATATTCATGGTAACTATCTAATCGGGTCAAACTCAATGGAACCAAAAACCCACTCCCGTCTCAGTCGCCAAAAAGATATCCCGATGTAGCAAAAGCGCCGGACAAATAGGGTAGATAATCGGGCTGTGCATGTTAACTCATAGATGACTCGGGCGCAAGTTCATTAAAACTCAGGTGCAACTTATCTTCTCCACATCTTGCCTAGAGGTACTCTCATGGTCGTTGCTCAATTGAACAAATCCTACCTCTTCAAATGTATTCTGTGATAACCAGAGAGTGTTCACCGGTTTAAGAACTAATTTCAGACATACGGGGGAACACAAAATTGTTCTTCAGTCTAACTACGCGAGTCTGTAACGCTCTCTCTAATCAAATGTCTCTCCGTCCTTACAATTTTCAGCCACTCATGATCAATGTATATCGACACCAGAGCTCTAGAAATATACCCGGAGTTAAGGAAAAAACGATTAGAGGCCGAATGTCAATCCTTCACCCTCGCTAGGGTTATGTCTGATTGTAGGTTGTTGTGACGAGAGATTTTTTGGTGAATATATAAGAGCCAATGACCTTGCCCGGAAAAACAAATTATTATGGACAATTTAACAAGCCTCAGGACTTGCTAAATAAGGCCAGGACCGGATCCCGGTTGTGGTATCGATGATGATGATATAAGAGATCTGTTAACACTAGATTGCCCAAGGAAGTCATTTTTACTGCTTTTTAATTTCAATTAGGAAAACAATTATGTATATAATGACACAATTTCTTGGAATTTTGTGACTTTTCGTACAACATATGAATGCGTTTATTAATAATTGTATTTACTAACTCTTCCCTCCTTCATTGCCGGTATACATATATGTGGCATCCCCATATTGTCCAAAAACAGTCATTTTAACTGCTTTTGGGCAATACAGGTATATACTAAGTGTCAGTCTTTCCAGTGTTAAACAGTTTATGAGTCTTTAAAAAATTGTTTGAGAACTAATTTTTGGGACTCATCTTTATCGAACAGAAAGGATGCATGTCACCAACAACACGGTCGAATAAGAGAAAAGTTAAATAAAATCCATAATGCTGACAAATGGAACGCATGGTCCAGCATACAAGAGTGTCGTTCAAAGCAGAAATATGTACAGAAAAATGGCCACCAAGCAGTCACTAGCATGTATTGGTGTTTACTGATCCCTAACAGAACTACAATATAAAAGAATCGGTTACCTTTATGTTTAAATCGCATGAGACCAAGAGTATTCCAAAGCACTTCAAGAATATCTTCAAATGTGCGTTGATAAAGAATGAGTGAAGACGTCTTCTTTTTTTTTACCACCGACTTATATTTAAGATATTAGTTATATAAATCGCAATTGCAGCTAAAAGTAACTTGATTGTCTTTACTCTTCTTGAATATAATTGAATATCTACGAATCACATTTTTAGCGATCGATAAGTAGCAGTGAAAGTATTGGAAGCGAAAAAATGTTCAAGAAGAAGAGGAAAAAGAAGCACAGGAAGACTTCAAGGGCGGTAAGAGATCATACTATATTTTTTAATTTAAAATTTTATCTATAATTTGAATTTAGAATTCTTTCGAAAGCGAACATGCTTCAATAGGGGAAGAGTCTCCAACTTCAATAGAGTTGATGGCAAAAAAGAAGAAAAAAGATAAGAAAAAGAAGGAGAAAGAGGTGAAAAAGCAACGTTCAGATTCTGCGAGTCAAGATAGCAACATTTCGGAGAAGATACCCTCGGAGGAATCTGCGAGAAACGACGATGAACAAGCCCTCAGCGAAAGTGAATTGGAGTCAAAACGCGCAGCACTTTTGGCACAACTTAATGAACAAATGGAAGAATAAAGATTGTGTTACTTTTGTTGAATAAAAACGGCGTGAATTTTTAACGAAATAAGTGAATAAAGGTCATTATACATTAACTACATAAGTTACTAATGGTAGATGGCTCCATAAGATTTTATAATATGAGATCCTTGCCTTCAACATGAATGTGTAATATTATGATTTATTTAGTGAATGTAAATTAAAAGCGACCCAATATGAGTAAGAACACTTCTTATCCGCTTCGAGACAGGGTTAGAGTTGTGTGAAAAAATTGTTATTCTTTTAAATATATTCATAATCAGTGATTTCTTTTTTTTTAAATAAACATTTTAAGAAATTACTATAATATATATATTTATATATAATATTATATATAACCCAAGTGTGGATATTAAATAAAGAAATTTTGCATGTACCACAGTAACTACGTATGGCCAACAGTCGAGCGTAAAGCATTCTCTTTTAATCCCGGACGCGCGTCTACTCTCAGCCACCAAGGTCTTTTTACCATTTCGGTCGTATGGCTGCTCGCAACCACCACAACAAAAAACCCGTACTAATCATATACTGTATTCATCCATGTATCTGTTTACAATTTATCTGCACAAATATACATGGGTGGCCAGAAAAGTCCGACCTCAACGTGAAGATAGCGGCACTCGTCAATAAAAGCTAGTGAATATAGTTGTGCATCTTTTGACAGTAACTCACCAAAATTTCAGCCATTTTGGGCGGGTAGTTTTGATTTGACAGTCGTTTCAGTGAGTCGATGTTTTTTGCTTTTTTTGGAGCGGATTCCCCCTTTGCAGTCCACACTTTTGAGTGTATTTTTGTTTCGGGCGTATAATGGTGTTGTAGCGTTCTACGAACGCACAATTTCCCCCAGGTAAGGTGCCTAACCTTCAAGGAAATACCTACCCTGAAAACGTTGCAAGCGCCCCACAGACACGTGTCCCAAAATCCCACCTTAGCGGCCAACAACTTGTAGTCAACGTTGAGCCGATACCCAGAAAGCAAGGAACCGAACATCCCAAAGCTTTTAATGCCAAGCTCAACATTCGTAAGTCATCATACCTGAAACAAAGGTAAGAACCATACATTCATCCGGCTTCCTAGAGAAATGCCAAAAGATCGAAATGCATCGCATCCCGGCTCTGCACAATAGGAAATCCTGAACATCTACACGATGTTACTAGGAATCGCTATCGTCGATAAATTAGCCGACCAGCGGCTGCACGTGCGGGTAGCTGCCATAAAGATTACCCAAATCCGTCAGGCAAACAAAGGCAGCGACAACCTATCCGCTACCAAATTGCAGGCAACCGTAATTATCTCGACGAGATAATTCGAAAAATGTATGAGGCTAAAAGCCTACAAAGGATCTATTCCGATCCCACGGTCCCTCTCGATTTTCACACCCATTAGAAAGGTCTAATGGATTGTTAGTTTTAACCGACAGAAGTTAAACAAAACCATGGACCATACGTCCATTCAAATTGCACGATATCCGTCGGCCGCGCGCCAGATGTGATATGCAAATAGAGGCGGCACACAATCGACAACCGTCGATCTGAATTTCGATCACCACCACGGATGGTGATAATGATGTGTAAGGATGTATGCAATGAATGACTTCTCCTTTCAGGAATATAAGAAATTTCTCCTGGGACGAATTAGCAGGCCGCTAACAGAATCGTCAATACCCTCAACGTTGGCTACAAGTTGTTGGCCGCTAAGGTGGGATTTTGGGACACGCGTCTGTGGGGCGCGTGCAACGTTTTCAGGGTAGGTATTTCCTTGAAGGTTAGGAACCTTACCTGGGGGAAATTGTGCGTTCGTAGAACGCTACAGTGTATCCAAGTTTCATCGACAGTAATTAATCGGCACCAAAACTCGGATTTATTGCGCCTAAACTGCGCCAACAGAGCGCGTTGGAAATGTTCATCATCATCATCGGCACTACAAGCGGTATCTGGTCTTGCCCTTATTTAACAAATCTCTCCACCGCTCCCGATTTCGAGCCGGTGTCATCCAGTTTGGCACTCCCAGGCTCTGGGCGTCCTGGTCTACGCCATCCCTCCATCGCAGACTAGGTCTGCCGCGCTGTATCCTTCCATGCATCCTGCCACAAGGGACTCTCCGGGCAGGCTCCTCTTCGCTCATTCGAGCTAGGTGTCTCGTCCACCGGAGTCCACCGAGCTTGATTTTTCTTACAAAATTAGCTTCAAGGTAGATCGCGTACAAATCATGGTAAACCGTTTCCGGAATCATCCTCCCTCACAAACGGGGCCAACAATTCTCCTTAAGACCTTCCTCGCGAACGCGGCTAAGAGTTCGGAGTGTTTTTTATTGAGCACCCAGGTCTCGGATCCATACATGAGTACTGGTGAGACCATGGTCTTGTACAGTAGTAGCTTGGATGTTCTGGATAAATTTCGGGATTTGAAGAGCCTTGATAGACCATAGTAGGCTTTGTTGGATTTGATCAGCCGTTCGCGCATTTCTTCTTCCATATTGTTATCGGCTGATACTATTGACCCAAGGTAGTTAAAGGATTGCACTACTCAAATTCGTGCTACACTACCCTGACAGTTTGACCAATGTTAGGTCTTCTCTTCGCAGAAGTTGCCACCATGTACTTAGTTTTTCCCTCATTAATATGCAGTCCCAGTTTTTGTGCCGCCTGCTCGATCTGGGTGAAGGATTCCTGTACAGCCGATCCGGTTCCACCGATGATGTCGATGTCGTCTGCGTAGGCAATTATCTGTCTGGACTTGGTGACAATAGTCCCTCTTGTTGTAATGCCAGAGTCACGGATTGCTTTCTCCAACCCCAGGTTGAAGAAGAGGCAGGCCAGACCGTCGCCTTGTCGGAGTCCATTAAAGATGTTTATTGGTTTGGACAGTAATCCCGCTATTTTTACTTGACTAGTTACGTTGGTCATGGTCACCCTACAAAGTCGTATCAATTTGTTTGGAATGCCGAACTCTCTCATGGCATTATATAGTTCCACCTTGGCCATGCTTTCGTAGGCGGCCTTAAAGTCTATAAATAGATGATATAATGGAATCTTAAATTCCTGACATTTTCCCATCGCCTGTCTAAGGGTGAATATCTGATCAATCGCCGATTTGTCTGGGATGAAGCCACACTGATATTGACCAATGATGGCTTTAGCGTATGGGCTTATCCGATCTTGTAGGATAGTGGAGAGTATCTTATAGGCGGTACTCAGCAATGTTATACCCCTATAGTTGCCGCACATTGCGATATCTCCCTTCTTATGTATGGGGCAAATTATTCCACGACGCCAATCTTCCCGTATCTCCTCTTGCTCCCATAGGTGCACTACGATCTCATGAATTGCGTGATGTAAAGCTGTCCCTCCTTGTTTGGTCAGCTCAGCTGGTATGCCATCAACTCCGGGGGCGCTATTTAATTTGAGCTGTCTTATGGCTTTTAATGTTTCCTCAATGCTTGGTGGCGGCAGCATTTGGTCTTGATCTTGCATTGGTCGACCCTCCAATTCTTCTGTGAGCTGACCATTTAGCAATTCATTGAAGTGCACTTCCCATCGCTCCAGAATACCTTCAGGATCGGTGATCAGATTACTCTTTATCCTTGCAGTAAGTGCAGCGTGGTGTGTACCGCGTCATACTGCGGATTATTTGGTAGTACTTCCGCGCCTGGTGCGGACCTCGCTCTCTACTTTTCCCTATTTCACAGACAAGGTTTTTTTCCCAGGCACTTTTCTTTTGTCTGTAAAGTCTTTTTTCAGATCTTCTGAGCTCTTTGTTTTTCCCCTCGCGTACCCATGTCCTATGAGACTGCTGCATTGCCCGGTATGCAGCATTCTTACGTTCAGTCGCTAGTTTGCACTCATCATCAAATCAGTCGTTCCGATCTCTACGACTACTGCCTAAAATAGAGTTGGGAGTACTAATGACAGTATTCTTAAGGCGTGTCCATTTCTCTTCTACGCCCGGCATTCTCGCCCCAGGACTTACTCTCCCTCCGTCGAGCTCTTCGAGGGCGAGTCTTAGCACATGACCAAAGGTGTTACTGGTATTCTCATTGTGTAAGGCAGCCGTGTTGATCCGAACCTGATCCGCGGATGCAATACGTCTCCGTAAGACAATCCGCACTCGGAAAACTGTACCAACAAGATAGTGATCTGAATCGACGTTAGCAGCTCGAGGACACGTCTATCTATCACGTGGTCAATTTGGTTGCGAGTGACTCTCTCAGGTGAAATCTAGGTGGCTTTGTGGATATCTTTACGCGGAAACCTGGTACTTGCAACGACCAAGTTTTTCGATGCTGTCAGTTCGATGACTCGTAGTCCATTGTCATTATGCAAACTATGGGAACCTGCGTAGTGCCTGAAAACCGGCACCCGTCCTATTTTCGTATTCAAATCACTAAGAACGATTTTCACATCGTATCTTGGGCATGCATTGAGGACCCGTTCGACGTTCTCGTAGTATTCTTCTTTCTCGTCGTCAGGGGACTCCTCTGAAGGTCCGTGAACGTTTATGAGGCTTATGTTCTTAAACTTGCCTCGCACGCGAAGAGTGCATAGCCTTTTATTTATTGCATTAAAGCCGATGATGGCAGGGTTCAGTTTTTGGGTGACTAGAAAGCCTACCCCGAGAACATGGTGTTTTGCATGACAGCTGTAATAAATGGCATAGTCGTTTCTTTGAATAACACCACTTCCCGTCCATCTTATTTCTTGTAATGCTGTTATGTCAGCCTTATATTCGGACAGGGCATCGGCTAGCTGCTGTGCAGCTCGAGCTCTGTATAGTGAGCGCACGTTCCATGAAAAGATTCTTAAATCGTTAAGCCATTTTCGTCGTGGTCGTCGTCGTGTATCCGGTCCATATCCGAGGCTTGTTAAATTTGCCATAATAATTCAGTTTTACGAGCCTGGTTATTAGCCTTGCGCCAACCTTTCTCAGGATGTCGCTGCATGCATTGATTCACTACTTGGCGGGTGCCAAAGTAGCTATCCAGGGGTGTCACGTGGAGACTGCATGTCAACTTGGATTGAACAGGGACAAGGATTGTCCTGGCCTTGGCCGGGTTGAAAGCAATCAGTAACTTTACCCTGTATGTTCGCACCCATCCCCCCGTTGGAAATGTTCACTCGAACACAGTTTTGTCCATTTTCACAAAAACACTCATCGACTCACTCAAACGACAGTCAAATAAAAACGAACCGTCCAAAATGGCTGAAATTTTGGTGAGTAAATGTCAAAAGAGGCACAATTATATTTATAGCCTTTGCGACGATAGTGAAGAGCGTGTTATTCGAACCGACGCTATCATGGTTAGAATCAGTAAAATATAGATCCAAAGGCCACTGCCGCGTGTACGAATTCGATTTCTAAACTCAAGTACAATCGACTGATGTGGAAATGCTATATTATGGCTATGGTATACGGCTTTAATGGGTGTGCTTTTGGTGGTGTTGTTCTTCACTGTTGGTCGTGCGTATCTGCTTGAAACGCCACTAGCTTTTATTGACGAGTGTCGCTATCTTCACGTTGAGGTCGGAAATTTTTCAGACCACCCTCGTAAATACGCCTCTTGTGCGTAAAGATTTCGACACGGTTCGAAGATACTTTGTAAAATTCCAAATAATATTTCACAAAATGTTTGGTCTGTAATTAGGCATTCCCGCTTCCTAAAGTATGTCAAAATAATATTCCAAAATGGCCAAATGAAATTTACCGACAAAAGTTTACTGTGAAATTGAAAATAGTGATGAAGAGTTTTATTTTGACACCTTAAATACTGACAGTGATATAAAAAGTGATAATGTTTGTACTGATTCTGTTAGTGATATAGTTTCAGTGAAGCGACTTATTTTTTATTTATTGGCCTGTAGGAACCGGGAAGCTCATGTTCTAACCGACTCGATTCCGCCATCGTTCCCGGTCCTGTGCACTCTCCTTCCACGCTTGACCAGCCCATCCGATCTCCTCAAGGTCAAACCTAACATTGTCCTCCCATCTCCGTCGCGGCCGATCTACCGGTCTATTTCCCGTTGGTCTACCGTCGAGAATTCTACGCACGCTCCTATCGTCGCCCATTCGCGCTACATGTCCGGCCCATCTTAATCTTCGCGACTTGATTACTTTCACTATTGTAGGTTTGCGGTATAGCTTTTCTAGTTCGTGGTTGTAGAGTTTCCTCCATTGTCATGCCTCCTCGTCACATTTAACGGCAAAGATACCCGTTAAAACTTTATTCTCAGTGAAACGACGAGCGACTGACAGATCAGCCACAATCAAAGGCAAATTTTTCAGTGGGATCTAAGATTGTTGGACCGAATGTACCTCTTCATTGCACAGAACCTATCGACTTTTTCAGACTCTTTCACAGATACATCATCATCGTCGGCACTACAACCAGGATCCAGTCTTGGCCTTATTTAGCAAGTCCCAAGGCATGTTAAATTTTCCATAATAATTTGTTTTTACGGGCAAGTTTATTAGCCTTGCGCCTTTCACAGAAACACTGCTTGAAAAAATTGTTCTGGAGACAAGTTGTTAAATACATGAGCATCTCATGTAGAAGGAAGGGGTTCGAGGAATTTGCTGTTGCGTCGACTGTAACCTGAAAGAGAGAACGGGTGAAGGAGCCCAACGTCGCTGCCTCGAACTTTGTGTGATGAAGAGCTCTGTGTTACGAATAATTATGTGCTGGCCAGCAATCGAGGTGTCATCTCACCAAGCTCGAAACCTGAAAGGGTCAGTCGGGCACTGATTTTGCAAGCTTACAGCCACTTGGGAGGAAGGACCATTGGCGTAGGTCGTCATCGGCGATTTCGCAACCTGACAGGGTCAATCGGGAGGAAAAGACACAGAGAGATAGTAACAACTGCGGGTCGATAAACGTCGAGGGCGGAGGCCAGCAACGCGGGCGGTTACGAGAGGAGACTACGAGGCCAATGCGGACAGGTTGGTATAAGCGAGGACTAAGGGCAACCGATCAAGCAGAAGTCAGAGACCCCTTCACTTCAAGCCGCCGCCACGGATCGTATAAAGGGTGATCTACCGTAGCTCACACCGGTAGCGGAGTGAACATTTACCACGATGGCGCACGGGCGCTTCTCCAGTTCCATAATTGAAGTCACAACATTGGCGTTAGCTGCTACGATCACCACTGAAGCTTGATAGTCGTCCTGATATAAGTCATGAGCTGTAAGGGGGCGAGAGCTGATTCGAGGATGACTGGTCGGAGTCGGTAGTGATAGAACGATGGTTCCAATATTGAAGTAAAGAGAGGTGGATGATGTAGAGATGATACCTCGGCCGACCGATTACCTGGAACAATACAAACAAGAATGTAGTACATATGGTGAGGGTCACCGAAGTTCCTTCTGGTGCGGGCGTAGCCTCGTGCGTAGTGGCTGGTAGCTATGGCGTCATGGTTCATTTTCCAATAGAAACCATGCTGGAGAGAATGTATCCAGTGATAAGTCACCACTACAATCAGGAAATAGTTCTCTTAAATCTTCAGGTATCTTTTGTTCATTCCCCTCAATCGACAATCCTATGGTATCTTCTTATGTTTAGCCAGATTGGACCAATGAACGCCTTCCCCATGATAAAGCTTGTGTTGGTGATTCTTCACTCCAAACTGCTGATTCTTTAAGCGGCCCAATTGTTTCATGATAAACTCTAAATTGAATAGTCGATGTTCTCGCACCATCACTAAGAGTCGTATCAACTATATCTCCTTTGCCTTTTGCGGGTCCTGTACGTGCAACAATCTTATTACAACTTTTCCACTCTAATGATAGAAGACAGTCACATCCACAACTAGTTAACCAACTGAGCTATCGAAGGCATACTTTTCTATTTTCACTACTCAACTCTATCGATCGCAGAGCTGCTGCAGGAGATTTTGATATTCTTGCTAGTGATGGTTTGCATGCAAAACACAATCCTTTGGCAAATCCATTTGCGATACTTTACATGACGTAGAATTTCTAGTCAGACACACTTTGTAGGCAAAATGGAATTAACACTTCACAAATATAAATACGTGTCCTTTAGGTGTTGACGACGGGAGTTGATTATCAGTAAAATTATCACGTAACCGAAGCACAAGTAATTCAAACACGGTACAGCCGCTTGAACCGCAAGCCAATGATCGAGAGACTATCCGTGATATTTTCTTAGAAAACTAAAATGTCTCCACGATCGTGTCGAGATCGAGAACTAATCCCAAAACGAACACACAAACACACACACACAGATTCATGATGCAACCCTCATCCGGCTGGCAACCCATGGGAGCTCGTTCACAGAGAGCGACGCCCAGCTCATGTAGACGATCCACCAGCAGATCGCCAGGGGAACACCACGGCACCTGCGGTGAGGGCTACTGGCGAGAAAACAGGGAACGTGCGATGTGCAAAACAACAACTCTATTTCAACTTAAACGCAATAAAAGGAAGTCTTCCTGAGGGGAACAAATAAACCAAAGAAACTAACATCAATCTGTACGTGACAGAACAAAGACAACAGAAAAAAAAAACAACGAAAGTAGTTACCATACTGATGCCATGATGCCATGAAAGAAGAATCACGGCCGCACAGCAATCTGGATGAAATTCAGATGATTCATCCTACGTCGGCGGGTTTCCCAGTGGCCTTACATTCAAAACAAATAAATATGCAAAAATAAACTAAAACAGAAGAGCTTCTCTGATCGATCAACATGGAACAATTGGGTCGATGTGACGAAAGAAGAGTTAACAGCTTTTTTGAGTGTAATCCTTAACATGGCTACTATACTATTGCCTGATGTGAAATATTATTGACAAAGGGTCATGTCGGATACACACCATTTTTTAGAAATATATTTCGAAGGGAAAGATTTCTTCAAATATTTTGGATGTTACATTTGAATGAAAATGTTTCCAGAAATGCAAATGTAACAACGAGTATCCAAAAAGTGAGCAATTTTATCGATAACATTGAAGGTAAATTCCAAGAGCATTTTACATCCGATAAAGAAATATCATTCGATGAGTCGGTTGTTAAATTTAAGGGAAAAGTTAGTTTTATAACATGTAATCCTAAAAAGCCCACCAAATGGGGAATCCGTATTTATGTGTTATCAGACGCACATACAGGATACATATATGCTATGCTTCCCTGGTACGGAGGCGTTAGTACAGAATGTCTAGTTCGTCCGGACCTCCCTATCAGTACAAGGATTGTTTTACAGTTATATTACAAGCTCTTAACCGCAAATCGTCAGGTAAAGAGATACCATATCTTCATAGATCGATACTTTACAGGGATCCCATTAGCAGGAGCTATATATATATATATATATATATGGTGGTGGTCTGAAAAATTTCCGACCTCAACGTGAAGATAGCGACACTCGTCAATAAAAGCTAGTGGCGTTTCAAGCAGATACGCACGACCAACAGTGAAGAACAACACCACCAAAAGCACATCCATTGAAGCCGTATACCATAGCCATAATATAGCATTTCCACATCAGTCGATTGTACTTGAGTTTAAAAATCGAATTCGTACACGCGGCAGTGGCCTTTGGATCTATATTTTACTGATTCTAACCATGATAGCGTCGGTTCGAATAACACGCTCTTCACTATCGTCGCAAAGGCTATAAATATAATTGTGCCTCTTTTGACATTTACTCACCAAAATTTCAGCCATTTTGGACGGTTCGTTTTTATTTGACTGTCGTTTGAGTGAGTCGATGAGTGTTTTTGTGAAAATGGACAAAACTGTGTTCGAGTGAACATTTCCAACGGGGGGATGGGTGCGAACATACAGGGTAAAGTTACTGATTGCTTTCAACCCGGCCAAGGCCAGGACAATCCTTGTCCCTGTTCAATCCAAGTTGACATGCAGTCTCCACGTGACACCCCTGGATAGCTACTTTGGCACCCGCCAAGTAGTGAATCAATGCATGCAGCGACATCCTGAGAAAGGTTGGCGCAAAGCTAATAACCAGGCTCGTAAAACTGAATTATTATGGCAAATTTAACAAGCCTCGGATATGGACCGGATACACGACGACGACCACGACGAAAATGGCTTAACGATTTAAGAATCTTTTCATGGAACGTGCGCTCACTATACAGAGCTCGAGCTGCACAGCAGCTAGCCGATGCCCTGTCCGAATATAAGGCTGACATAACAGCATTACAAGAAATAAGATGGACGGGAAGTGGTGTTATTCAAAGAAACGACTATGACATTTATTACAGCTGTCATGCAAAACACCATGTTCTCGGGGTAGGCTTTCTAGTCAGCCAAAAACTGAACCCTGCCATCATCGGCTTTAATGCAATAAATAAAAGGCTATGCACTCTTCGCGTGCGAGGCAAGTTTAAGAACATAAGCCTCATAAACGTTCACGGACCTTCAGAGGAGTCCCCTGACGACGAGAAAGAAGAATACTACGAGAACGTCGAACGGGTCCTCAATGCATGCCCAAGATACGATGTGAAAATCGTTCTTAGTGATTTGAATGCGAAAATAGGACGGGTGCCGGTTTTCAGGCACTACGCAGGTTCCCATAGTTTGCATAATGACAATGGACTACGAGTCATCGAACTGACAGCATCGAAAAACTTGGTCGTTGCAAGTACCAGGTTTCCGCGTAAAGATATCCACAAAGCCACCTAGATTTCACCTGAGAGAGTCACTCGCAACCAAATTGACCACGTGATAGATGGACGTGTCCTCGAGCTGCTAACATCGATTCAGATCACTATCTTGTTGGTACAGTTTTCCGAGTGCAGATTGTCTTACGGAGACGTATTGCATCCGCGGATCAGGTTCGGATCAACACGGCTGCCTTACACAATGAGAATACCAGTAACACCTTTGGTCATTTGCTAAGACTCGCCCTCGAAGAGCTCGACGGAGGAAGAGTAAGTCCTGGGGCGAGAATGCCGGGCGTAGAAGAGAAATGGACACGCCTTAAGAATACTGTCATTAGTACCCCCAACTCTATTTTAGGCAGTAGTCGTAGAGATCGGAACGACTGAATTGATGATGAGTGCAAACTAGCGACTGAACGTAAGAATGCTGCATACCGGGCAATGCAGCAGTCTCATAGGACGCGGGTACGCGAGGGGAAATACAAAGAGCTCAGAAGATCTGAAAAAAGACTTCACAGACAAAAGAAAAGTGCCTGGGAAAAAAACCTTGTCTGTGAAATAGGGAAAAGTAGAGAGCGAGGTCCGCACCAGGCGCGGAAGTACTACCAAATAATCCTCAGTATGACGCGGTACACACCACGCTGCACTTACTGCAAGGATAAAGAGTAATCTGATCACCGATCCTGAAGGCATTCTGGAGCGATGGGAAGTGCACTTCAATGAATTGCTAAATGGTCAGCTCACAGAAGAATTGGAGGGTCGACCAATGCAAGATCAAGACCAAATGCTGCCGCCACCAAGCATTGAGGAAACATTAAAAGCCATAAGACAGCTCAAATTAAATAGCGCCCCCGGAGTTGATGGCATACCAGCTGAGCTGACCAAACAAGGAGGGACAGCTTTACATCACGCAATTCATGAGATCGTAGTGCACCTATGGGAGCAAGAGGAGATACGGGAAGATTGGCGTCGTGGAATAATTTGCCCCATACATAAGAAGGGAGATATCACACTGTGCAGCAACTATAGGGATATAACATTGCTGAGTACCACCTATAAGATACTCTCCACTATCCTACAAGATCGGATAAGCCCATACGCTAAAGCCATCATTGGTCAATATCAGTGTGGCTTCATCCCAGACAAATCGGCGATTGATCAGATATTCACCCTTAGGCAGGCGATGGGAAAATGTCAGGAATATAAGATTCCATTATATCATCTATTTATAGACTTTAAGGCCGCCTACGAAAGCATGGCCAAGGTGGAACTATATAATGCCATGAGAGAGTTCGGCATTCCAAACAAATTGATACGACTTTGTAGGGTGACCATGACCAACGTAACTAGTCAAGTAAAAATAGCGGGATTACTGTCCAAACCAATAAACATCTTTAATGGACTCCGACAAGGCGACGGTCTGGCCTGCCTCTTCTTCAACCTGGGGTTGGAGAAAGCGATCCGTGACTCTGGCATTACAACAAGAGGGACTATTGTCACCAAGTCCAGACAGATAATTGCCTACGCAGACGACATCGACATCATCGGTGGAACTGAATCGGCTGTACAGGAATCCTTCACCCAGATCGAGCAGGCGGCACAAAAACTGGGACTGCATATTAATGCAACTTCTGCGAAGAGAAGACCTAACATTGGTCAAACTATCAGGGTAGTGGAGCACGAATTTGAGTAGTGCAATCCTTTAACTACCTTGGGTCAATAGTATCAGCCGATAACAATATGGAAGAAGAAATGCGCGAACGGCTGATCAAATCCAACAAAGCCTACTATGGTCTATCAAGGCTCTTCAAATCCCGAAATTTATCCAGAACATCCAAGCTACTACTGTACAAGACCATGGTCTCACCAGTACTCATGTATGGATCCGAGACCTGGGTGCTCAATAAAAGACACTCCGAACTCTTAGCCGCGTTCGAGAGGAAGGTCTTAAGGAGAATTGTTGGCCCCGTTTGTAAGGGAGGATGATTCCGGAAACGGTTTACCATGATTTGTACGATTATTATTATATTTTATAGTTCTGGAGTGTGTGGAATTTTTCAAAAGTCTCCAATGTGCAGTCCTGGTTTTCGACTGCATGTATCACAAAAATAATTTGTTTGACGTCTTCCGCTCTTAATCTTTCTATTGGAACATACAGAACATATATATACACATATATATATATATATATATATATATATATATATATATATATATATATATATTGTAGCGAGCTTAGGGTTCGCTGGATTAATTATTTTAAAATAAATAAGAGCCGTTAAATCGATTGTGACATTTTATTAATCCGTAATAACAATTATTACTTTTTACCGTATACTTAACGTTTTCTTTGTAAACACTTTCTTAATTATCGCGTATTTTACTGCTTACTTCTCGCTCGAGACTTATCGCTTGTTTCACGTTCTACTTCTTACTCATGACTCATCACTATGCTCTGTGTGCGGCGTATTTATACTGTTTCAGCGTTTCGTTTCCTTCCGTTCCATTGCCTTGAATGTTCTACTGTTCCTAGTCTCCAGTTTTCCATTACTTTATAGAATATTCTAGTACTCTGTTTCGGACTCTCTAGAATATTCTAGTACTGATTGTCATATGCGTCACACTACCCTCCGCCTAGATTAGTTCGTCCCGAACTAAGTTCACTGGTCTCCCGGGCCAACAAAAGCCACCAGTCGATCGTGATGCACCACTTTCATCCTGGCGTTCGGCGGTGGAAGTTCTTGACCTTCTTCCAAATTTTCTACTGCTCTCCTTTTCGCGTCAGCTCTAGCCTGCCGCCATTTTTCCTTTTCCTGACGACGGAATTCCTCATGCATTTTAGGGATTTCATGCGAATAGTATAAGAGATAATGCATGTGCACCCCCTTAAGCTCTTCTGGAGTTTGCACTTCACGTAAGTGGTCTAGATCTTCATCTTTACTTACAAGCGTATCATCTGGTATTGAAGCATCTGTCGATTTCATAACCGTATCCAACTGGTAGTTCCGCATCTTTTCAAATAACTGGAGCAGTTTGTTCTTTGGAGCTGACAGTAAACACCAGCGTGCGTCGTAGTAATAGACTTTCCATAGATCGCAGCACGTTAATTCTGGTTTCACGTGTTCTTCTCTATAGAACGCAATGAACTGCACTTCTAGCTGTTGATTACGCCTACAAGCTAGGGCTTGCTTGATCTTTGCCCCCGTATGTGGTGGCTTACAATAGCGGTCTCGACCTCCAGCATCCGTTGATCTCTCTTGTTCGGAAACAGTTGATTTACAAAACGCATGTTTGTAAATCCATTCAGCTTCATCTTGTAGTTCATTGGGTCCCTCTGGAACAGGCGTAACCGTAACTTCGCGCAATTGCATTCGATCAGGAATATCTGTTTTACGGATTTCATTGTCCAAATCCGTAAAGTGACCCCTTTCCAATTCATCATTGAAATGTTTTGCCGCCTCAGTTTCCCTGTGACTACGTTCAGAGCGGCGTTCAACATCGTCTTCGTCGTCGAATAGCTGTTCGTCTATAGCCTCACGTGCAGAACCTTCATCGACGTGCGTTTCCTCTCCATCACTTTCCTTATCCTGTGTACGACGCAGACACTTGGAACGCTTTCTGCCTTCGACTCTCAAACCAAGATTCTCTTCAATAAGATCACAGTCGTCGTCTTCCTCTCCATCACTTTCTTCGCCCTGTGTACGACGCAGACGCTTGGAACGCTTTCTGCCTTCGACTTTCAAACCAAGATTTTCTTCAATAAGGTCATAGTCGTCGTCTTCCAGTCGGTCGTCCAACTCGTCATCATCATTGTAAATCCGTTTCAGGGAACGGCCTGAAGCATCAGTGTCTTCATCATCACTGCCGTCCTCTTCAATCGGGTTATCATCGATGAAATCCTTCAGTTCTTCACGTAACACATCATCGTCATTTTCCTCCTTTTCCTCACTGCTGTCGGCCATAGCTTTGCTCTTCCTGAGTTTCTTCATTTCATGTGGCTCCAATTCCCCCTCATTCTCAGCTTCTTCCGCTTCCGAGTCCCAGAATTCTTTCATACACTGCCTTTGGGCATCCAATTTTGCATTAACCTCTGCAGCTTGCGTATCCAATTTTGAATTAACGTCTGCAGCCCACGCATCCAATTTAGCAGTTCGCGCATCCAATTTTGCCATCATAATCCTGAACATCTCCGAAATGTCCAACGGTTGCGAACTCGTCTCCGAATGTCGATCTGCCATCGTCACAATACACTTTCACACACTTATTCACTTAAACAATAATTAATCCCACTTCTGACACCAATTGTAGCGAGCTTAGGGTTCGCTGGATTAATTATTTTAAAATAAATAAGAGCCGTTAAATCGATTGTGACATTTTATTAATCCGTAATAACAATTATTACTTTTTACCGTATACTTAACGTTTTCTTTGTAAACACTTTCTTAATTATCGCGTATTTTACTGCTTACTTCTCGCTCGAGACTTATCGCTTGTTTCACGTTCTACTTCTTACTCATGACTCATCACTATGCTCTGTGTGCGGCGTATTTATACTGTTTCAGCGTTTCGTTTCCTTCCGTTCCATTGCCTTGAATGTTCTACTGTTCCTAGTCTCCAGTTTTCCATTACTTTATAGAATATTCTAGTACTCTGTTTCGGACTCTCTAGAATATTCTAGTACTGATTGTCATATGCGTCACAATATATATATATACTATAAAATATAATTTTTACAAAAAAAAAAAACGACATTAAAACATATTATTGTATAAACATATAATTAAAGTTGTCAACAGAATTAATAAATCTTACTTATTCTTCACAATCTTGCATGTTATGTATCACTGCTCTTTCAACGGAAATTAATTCCGACCAGTACGACACCCATGTCCAAATTGAATACATCCTAAAAGGGGCGTCCCTCCGAAGATATACTAGTCTCACCTTGGCTATTTTTTTTACGAAAAAAATGACGCGTGGCACTTTTTTCTCAATATTTTGACCGCCAAACCATTAACCAATATTTCTACCTTGAAAAAGAAACCCGACAACTCGAATTGTTAATATACTCATATATATCTATAAAATGAGAGATATGACATGTGCATCTGATATAATAAGGGTCCCACCCCTATTTCGATAATGGGAAAATTTGGAAGATGCTATGTAGGGATAGAGGGGAAATTTGGGCAGAGGAACTTGTTGATTCGAATTAGGTGCTCTGAAGTCAAGGTTGCACGGAGGATGAAAACGATAGGCAGATTCTGTAATGTTATGTGTAGGGTTTCTCTCCGCGTGATTTAGTCACCATCATGGTGTGTGCGAAGGAGGAGCGTGGTAAATAAATTTTGCTTCGTCGCAATCACTATCGATGTACGAAAGCAGAGCGTGCTAAATAAATGTTACTTCGGCGCAAACACTATCGATGACAAAACACTGACTTGGCCTTAAATTAATGTTAAACTGATCCGCACATCAAATTATTCGAGACTATGAAAATCCATAAATTGAAAAGAAAATCATAAACTCCAGATACACATATCTGGAAAAAACCGTGACGGCAGTAGAAATAAATGCCCTTCACGGGATAAACAAATGTATGAAAATACTACTACTTATTGGTCTGTAAGAACTCGAAAGTTCACGATCTCGCTAATTCTGCTATGCCACCGTTCCTTGTGCACTTTCCCCCCACGTTTCGCCATATGATCCCATTTCTTCAAGGTCATGCTTTTCATTATCCTCCCATTTCCGTCGCGGCCTCCTCGTTGGTCTTCCTTTAAGTTCTTTCGTTGTCCTTCCTCGGTACATTACCGCTGCATCTTATTCTTCGCGACTTGACGATTCTCACTATTTTCAGTTTGAGGTATAGCTCTTCCAAATCACGATTGTGTAGTTTCCTCCATGGCCCCACGTGCTTATCATATTTAGCACCAAAAATACTCCTTAAAGTTTCATTATCGATTACGCGGAATCTGTTCTCCCCTCGTTTTCTAAGCGTCCATGCCTCGCATCCGTATAGAACAATTGGCATGATTATCGTCATCATCATCATCGGCACTACAACCGGGATCAGGTCTTGGCCTTATTTAGCAAGTCTCGAGGCTTGTTAAATTTTCCATAATAACTTATTTTTACGGGCAAGGTTATTATTAATCGGCATGATTATGGTTCTGTAAATATGGAGCTTTATATTATGTGATAGCAGATTCGATTTCAGCAGTTTGCTGACTGCGTACCAAGTAGAGTTACCGGAATGCGGTTTTTTGATGATTTCTTTTGACATTTTGTTACTGGCCGTCAGTATTGTTCTCAGATGTTTAAACCCTTCAATCTTCACAAATATCTTTCCCCCGACGTTTATGTGTGTTCCGTGAGGTCCACTTGCTCTCTCCGAAACCATCTATTTTTTCTTTTCTCTGTTGATTTCCGAGCCATTTTCCATCGCTTACATGGTGATTTTACTATTTTTACTTACAGTTTTCATATTGTCACCCAAACCAGCAATGCCATCCATCAGGGGCACTCCGGCCATGTTGTTGTCCTGTATCTTCCTGACGACATACTCTAGCACAATGCTGAAAAGACAAAAGAGAGGCTATCCTCTTATTTTTATCCGTGGCGTATTTCGAATGGGTCTGAAAAGAGTTTTTCTATTCTAACTCGCCTTTTATTTTCGCTCACGCAGATTTGAGTGAGAGCGGCATATTTTTTGCAAATCCCAGCTCGACTACAATATGGTATAACCTTTGTCTTGTGACGGAGCCGTAAGCTTTTGTGAAATCAATAAAAAGCTGGTGAAAGGTCTCTCCATATTCTCATTTCTCTTCCTACAATTGCCTTACTGTAAACACTTGGTCGCTTGTTGATCAGATCCTGCGAAATCCTGGTATTTCTTTGGCATATGGTGTGATTAAGAGCTATACGGCAAACCTACAATAGTGAGAGTAATCAAGTCGAATGGACAACGATAGGACCGTGTGTAGAATTATTGACGGTAGACCAACGGGAAAGAGACCAGTAGGACGGCCGTGACGGAGATGGGAGAACAATATTGGGTTTGACCTTGAGGAGATCGGATCAGATGGTCAGCCGATTTACCTTCATCGATTTGCGCCACAGTTCAACATCCGCAATTGCGAATTGACCCAATTAATTTTTAATGCAATTACTTATTTTACCGAGGTTTATCGATTGTGCCGAAATGTGCAATTAATTGCATTATCGTTCTGGGGTTTATCCGAGCTCAGAATCGGATGGTGTTTTTTGGTTCGAGTGCATCAATGACCTCATGTACATCATCTTTATCTATGACGTCACCGATACACAACAAGCGTGGAAGGAGAGTCCACAGAACAGGGAACGATGGCGGAGTCGTTTCGGTGAGGTCATGAACTTCCGGGTTCCTACATGCCAATAAATAATAATAATTAATATGGTGTGATTCTCGATAGTATGACATTTGTTAGTATTTTATATGTGGTTGGGAAGCAGTGATATTCCTCTATATTTCCAATAATCAAATCGGTTGTCCTTTTTGAAAATAGGGCTGACTATTGAGATTTTCCGTTCTTCCAGGGTGGTTTGCTTATCAAATAATGTTTTAGCCAATTGGTGGATCCTTCGACCGATCGCGTTCCCACCATGCTTCTCAAGTTCCGCCGGTTTGTTTCCGCTCCGAGAGCCTTGTTTTTCAGTCGATTTATTGGATCTACTACTTCGTCGAGGAAGTGCTCTGGTTGATCAGCTGCATGTACGTTTTGTACACTTATTTCTTGACATTTGGTAAGCGCATTAAGTAGGTTTTCAAAATACTGCTTCCACCTTGCCACCATGTTGTTAGTTTCTGTAACCAAACAGCCATTTGTGCCTCGTATTATTTTGGCTATTCCTCGGTGCCCATTTCTGATAGAATTTATGCCAGCGTACATTCAATTATGCCTCAGCCCTGGCATTCTCTATAATTTTTCGGCTTTCCAACTCTTATTTATTTGGGTTCGAGAAATCTCGTTATCTCGTTTCGAATCGTCGCATATCATTCTGCGTCGATGTGATCATATCTTTCTAAGTAGGTTATCCTAAGACGCTCACGATGCTTCATTTTTTTGTTATGGGAATAATGCCAATAAAATATACAAAAAGTCGTTGGTATCGTTGACCAGGAATGGAAATTTGTGTAAATATGAACTACTTCGCATCGGGATACACACATCTCAAAGTGATAACTAGGTATTTTCATTGCTCTACAACGGATCAGAAACCACATATAAATATTCATTGAAAACCAAAAATAAACAACACAATATCGTACATGTGATGCACGCATATCAAGAAATGCTTGCATTGCATCTGCAGATATGGCGCTCTGAATGAAGCGTGGAAAAAAAATTAAGTGTCGAATAACTTAGCTCGCATGGATCTTACCTATAGAGTATCCGGGTTCGTTAACTATTTTAAAAGGATTATAATACTTTAAAAATCAAAATATAAATACTTTGGTGATTGTTCTTGCAAATAGCTATCGACCTTAACGGTTGTTTCTCCAAATTAAAATTAAGTTGATCGAGGAAGTTTTAATTGTGTGTGACATACGGTACTAAGTGTTTAGTGCTGACGGATTCTTGTTTGCTGATCGTAGTTATTTAACACTAAAGCTACCGACAGTTCATATATACCTATTTCTACCACTAGGGGTCAAATGACCCGTGTTTTAAAAATGATTTATTTTGAGATTTATAACATGTGACAACTCTTAGTCCACTTTAGTATATGAATAAAACACTTTTCAATTCCATCTTCTTTATTTATTAAATTGAAGGAAACATATAAACCTTCAATTTGGAAATAAATAATGTATAAAGTTTATGTACGTTCACCGCACGGGTCATTTGACCCGCCATGGTCGGTTTAGTGTTAATAAAAACGGTAGTGTATTGGAAAGAACAACTTGTAAGACTAAATATAAATCACCATTATACTTATTATTAATAAACCTAAAAACAAATTTTAAAAAACATTACACTGTGATGTTTGAATTGTAACAACATAGTGTAATAGTGAGCATTACGAACACATGTAGTGCTCTGAAAAGCCCCACCAACTCTTTTCCCCACACATACAGATTCATTCTCCCGATCTAACATAATTCCTGATAAACAAATCAAATGTTCGTTTATCGCCCATTCACCCGATTCCCCATAATCCCCAAACTAAACCAAGCGCATGGTAAGTTGAACCAGATGTTCAATCACCATACCCTAATCCCAGTGCATATCTTCATATGCCCTGCATATCCCAAATTCCTACACAACTCCCCAGTACTCGACTCCAGTCGAAGTATATTTCGAAATTCTGCTTCCAATTCGATGCATCCGCTTGTAATCTGTCGCGCAAGCACTTGCATATCAAGCGAATAACCGGCCTTGGCAGCTTCGCCATGTATGAAAGTATGGGGCTGCTAACTGGGACGATTTGCGCGATTTCTTTGCATCCTTTCATTGGTCCCAGATGTGCTTGGGAAACTCCGATGTTAACGCTTGCGCGGAGTCGGTATCAGAGATTATTCTTCTGGGGGTGGAGATGCATATTCCACATTCCATCAAACGAAGTTCGTCTGATAAACCTTGGTTTGATCAAAAATGCGAGTTGATAACAGCGGAAACAAATAGAGCTTTTAAGCAATAGCGCTCCAATCCCACCGATGTTAACAGAATCAGAAACGCGTGCAACCAGGCGATTGATACCACGAAGAAGGCTCACAACGACATGGTGATCAATAAGCTCCTTCGGTGCCCAACTGCTTCGCGCTCCTTCTGGCAATGGCAAAAGCTGTCAGCGGTAACTTCGCATCCTCCTCTTTCCCCCCGTTGGTGACAGACAGCGGGACGTTAGTCACGAATTCAAAGGATAAAGCTAATGTGTTCGCGAATTTATTTTCCACGAATTCAAACCTCGATACCGACCTTTTGGAGCCACCAGTGATCGCGTCGGTACGGTCTTCCATGTGGGATGTAAGATTTCGTCCACGCACTATTCAACGCATTCTACGTGAACTGGATTGGAGGAAGGTAACCGGCCCGAACGGAATACCAGCAATAGTCCTTAAGAACTGTGCTCCAGAACTATCGCCGGTTCTTGGCAGACTCTTCCGCTTATCTTATGCACGGAGGACCTTTCCTGCCTGCTGGAAAATCGCTCGAATTCAGCTAATCCCAAAGACGGGACAAAAATGTCTCCCACAAAATTACCGCCCGATAGCATTACTGTCTATTTTATCTAAGGTGATGGAAAAAGTCATCAATACAGAGTTAGTTATGTATTTGGGGTGCAACGGACTTCTGAGTGATCGTCAATGCGGATTCCGTGGCAGGCGGTCCACGGGAGACCCTTTGACACTTATAACCGATATATGGACGATTGAACGGCATGGTGAGTCAAGGGCGGTCGCATTGGATATCTCCAAGGCCTTTGAGCGCGTCTGTCACGGGGCATTGCTGAGGGAACTTCGTTCATATGCACTTTCCCACAGCTTTGCGACTGGACGAAGAGCTTCCTTGAGAATCGATCGATCCGAGTTGTTGTGGACGGTGAGTGTTCGGATCTGTATCCTGTTAATTCGGGGGTGCCCCAAAGTTATATTTTGGCTCCAACCTTGTTCTTGCTCCACATAAATGATTTGTTGGAGACAACGGATAACAAAGTGTTCAGTTTTGCGGATGATAGTACGCTTGTTTCCTCCTTTTTGAGTGTTCGGCCGATTGGTGCATCTGCGTCGCATCAGCTGAGATGTAGACAGATTGACTCTCTGAATCAGGATTTAGATAGGGTCCTGCAGTGGGGAAGGGCCAATCTCGTCAACTTCAATGCAGCGAAGACACAATATACAACATTCACAAAGAAAAGTGGATCATCGGTTCCACAGCTGATGATGAATGGGCGAGCCTTCGAGGCTGGGGAAAGTCTGAAATTGCTCGGCATCACGGTCTGTGGGAATGTATAATGGAATAAACACGTCTCGAGCATCTCAAGGTCAGCCTCAGGAAAACTGAGATATCTTTTTAGAGCTAAGAAATATTTTACTCCGGCTCAACTTCTTCTCCTATATAAATACCAAATTAGACCCGCGCTCGAATATTGCTTTCATGTTTGGAGTTCGGCTCCTAAACATATCCTCGACCTACTTGAGATCATATAGAGACGAGCGATCCGCCTGATCGGGGACGTGGCGCTGACGTTGGGACTACAGTCGCTATCACATCGAAGGCGCGTAACCGATCTCTGTCTCTTTTACATATATTATCACGGGTACTGTTCTTCGGAGATTTTTGGTATTGTTCCACGCAATTCGGTTTATATGCGCTCCACAAGACAATCCGACGGATCGCACCCGTTTGTGGTTCATCTCCCGACGGCGCGAACATCCCTGCATCAGAACTTGTTCCGTTACAGACCGGGGAAGCTGTGGAACTCCCCTCCCACGCGAGTGTTCCCGGAGAGTTACAACCTGGAACTGTTCAAAAAGAACTGCAACAGTTATTTGATGGTGTGGGGTTTCTCTATATCACATGGTGAACCATCCCACAATCCTAACCTATTTTCTGACCGCTAACAGCGCGTCACATTATCCCTATTCCCACCGTTCGGCTATTTTACCTGTAGAAGAGAGCATAGCTGATTTCATTATTCTATGCAGATAATGCAGAATTGAATTCAGGTACCCCTTTTGCCATACGGCAACTCCATTTTTGCTAGCCAATGAGATTTCCATCGGAAATCACATCATGTCGGTTAGCAACAACAAGCCAAATCAAACGACGCGGTTGCATAACCATGCAACGGCTGAGGTAATTCCAAATTATTCGAGTTTGGTTTTGCATGATAAATTACCCTAGCCAATTTGGCGCCACTTCTGCTTTTCTCCAGACACTTCATTCGCTGGGGATCAATGCTCTCTTTTTGTAGGTGAATAGCACCAGCTCAATTTTCCCCTCCTTCACAGTTCTGTCTTCGTACAGATCAATGTACTCCCGAGATCACCATATTACCGAATTAGGTCAACGGGTTTAGCTTAGAACTACATTGATTCATGCACATACAACCAAATCCACCCCAAGATAATCATACAGCGTGTTTCTCTTCTCTCATTCTCCTGCTTTCTTTGGTCATCAATTTACCGATGTAATCTACCACACATCGACGAACGTGGCAATGAGAGAGCAGAAGTATGTTCTCTTTTGGTTGTCAAGTACAAATATTAAAAATCCAATTTGATCCCTAATTGGGATCAGTCTTGACTCAAACATCACCGTGGATGGTTACTGTTGCAGAAGCAACATCATAACAATTGGAAAACAATTTGCATCAAATAATTAAGTCAAGCAATTCAATTGACTCGGCGAAATATATCCTTACAACGCCGGAGAGTATGCAACTATAAATTGTGCCAGAGACTCGTTCATGCTGCGGAATGCTTTTCGAAGTGCTCGCTGACTACGGAGACATTCAGCTACCTGATAGCAGACCCCGTTGCTGGAATCGCTGAAGTATTGAAAAGAGATCAGCACAACGGTGTGGCGAAGGAAATTTTGGTGGCTCAACGGCTGCTTCTGAAAAACCGAGAAATAAATACGGTGACGGAATTGAGATGCAGTTTTTTCCTTTATTTTTCAACTTAATATTCGGTAATTTTAAGTAGCTAGTTTTTTACTGCTTTTTTGGACGGACATAAGCAGTTGTATTTTGAATTGAAGATTCGAAGGGTTGTTAAAGAGAAGGTGAACATTTGTCCAATAAAAGATAAATTTTGAATTGGAACTAATTACATTGTATTTTTCAAGTCTCGTTGCTGAGTTCCATCGTTGATGTTCAATTTGTTGGGCTTCAGCGCCGTTCACATTTCGAACCGGAATTATAAGTTCACGATTCACTACTTTTGCTGAGTTGGAATACACTTACAGTTACACCGCCAGGAATCCTTTTTACACCACCGCCGTGTCCGCACGCAAGTGCGTCCGTGATCTTCAATTTCAATTAGTAAACTCTTCTAGTGAGAAATTTTATTCATTAAATTATGACTGGACGCCGAAAAGGAGTGTTAGAATGAATTAAAACTAGTTCGATTTTAAAATTTCAAAAGTCAATTCCCCTTCCTTTAGTCAGCTCGTGTCGGATGAAAGCTATTCAAAATTAAGAAAAATAAACAAAACTGTTATAACAAGGAACACCAGTGCCTTTTATTGAAGATTAACGGAATCGTCAAGCAAAATCGTTGGGGAAGAAGTGAACCGCGCACCCGTGACTGGCGCAAATACTTATCTACCCCCACAATGGCATCTCGGGCGCCCACTCGGCGCTGTAGGTTCGCCTCTCCCGGGAGAAGTCTAATAAAAAAAAATCCGCGATTCAAAAGCCCGAGAAGTTTTTGTATTTAATGGTGATGGATTTTGTATTATATGATCGGTCGCAATTGGCGTCCGAGGGGTAAGGACACCAATGAATTAATAAATTTAGCAAGGCAGTTTTCAATATTAGGTGAAAAATATATATTTTAAAGCAAAAACATTGTTTAAATCAATCGTCTCATTGAGCCTGGCCGGTTCCCAGGCCCCATATTCAGCAATCAGTCGTCACTCTTCCCGGAGGCCCCGGAAGCACGGTAGCGACCGCAACGAGCCTTCTCAGGAGCGGTGTATTAAAGAGCCCCTCGTCCTTTTAAGGACAAGGAGACGCGCTCCCTGAGAGCAAGGCTACAACACACAACATTTTTCTTCTAATTTCAAGAGCATACTGACCGAATACTTATTATTACTTGACTAGTTGAAGATCTGAACACACACAAATGCGTAGTCCAGATGGCATTCCCCTAGGAAGAGATCAGATTCCATCATTAAACCAGTGCATTCGCTTTTTTGCTTTACTCATGCAGACTATTTTCAAATGGATAGAAGGCATGGAATATACGCAAAGGGCGAAACTTTGTTTCGTTCTTCCTATCAACTTTTAGCACTAACTTCTATTCTGTCGAAGATTATGCAGTCTTTGATCATCCATCAACATTCGAAGTAATAGGCAACGCATAATCGCTGGTTAGTGTAGTTCGTTGGATTCTGATCTCCACATGGTATACCAATAGAGAAGCTATAATCCAAAACACAATGCTGCTTTCTGACATGTATTCTGTATGATATTCGCATCACCAAAGCTAAGGAATGTCCAGTCTTCGACATTACAATTAATTCGACCATTAACTCGTGGACTCATATTCGAAGCCACGAAATGCAGCAAGATGTTTAGAAATTCTTAAGAGCCGGAAGAAATATTTCATCCCTTCAGGTTTTGTCTGCATTCACAAGGGATATTTTCAAAAGCCGTAACTCTGCATTTTTCAATGGTTTGCAAAACTGGGTAATAATATTTAGTTGAGTCTCGGGCGCAATCTGTCCTGTCTAACAGTGTATCGCAGTAATTGTCACAAATATTCCTTGAAGTTGCATTCCTCCTCCTCAGGTGTTTATCGACGAAGCCCTTCACTCAACAACGGTTCACATCACGTGTCAAGTGCACATGAATAGATAAACATGACGAATGGTTTATTTCTGGTGCACTACATGGGTGTGATACACTGCGCCTGGACATGTATTGCCTCCGATTTCCATTTGTAGATATTCAAGTCCAACGTCCCTTGGCAGTGTCCCTTTAGTATTCTCTTTTTCTCCCTCTCGAGCTGATCATTCACACTTAAGGGGGCCACGAAATTCCTTCTGCGCGCGTATGACATAAAAAAGAACATTTGTTTGCAGTAGTCGATTACGTTACCTCCTATGCCCACAACTTTTCGTATGAGAAAAAACCTGCAAGGTCAAAGGTCATTCTTCTGTAGAACTTAATTTAATTTTTCCAGATTTTCAAGTCTTCGTTTAAATTTAAAGTCATTATCTGCATTATTTACATAAATTAAACAAATCCTTTCCAAACAACAGCACAGTTCCTATAATACTTTAATTATACTGTATTATAATATCATTTCGTTATCCTCGTTAACTGCTTTGCATTTGACGAAAGGCGGGCTCACCAATATTTTTCATTATACAGCTTGCGGTGTTGTTGTTGAATAAGTCCACAAAGGAAGAGGTTTAACAGTCAGATCATCGTCATAATAATAGTCTTCCTCATCATTGCCGTTTGCCTACAGGACCAATAAAATAAATTAGTTGAACAAAAAACGCATATGACTCACCTGGAAGTTCTCCTTAACTATTCCCAAAATGGCTATATCTTTTATTTTCATATACATATTATATTTCCCAATTTGTCGTTGGTCGTAGTACAATCGAGACTCAGTTTGCTTGGCGTTATTTAAGGTAAATTGAAGATACAAAACGTGGAATAATATTTGCAAAATATAATTTGATAGGATCATTCTTGTAGGTGACGACGTAATGATAAAGAATGAACTTGCAGTCGAATGACCTTAGAACTGGTTTCTGACTTGTTGCCAACAAGTCCACTGGGCTACGAAGAAAGAAGAAGGAATTGGGTAAACAAGAAAGTAGTTATTTTTTGTTTTCTTATCCCACCACAATATCTTAGAAAAGGATGTCCTTATAATATGTAAGTAAAAAAGTGACTAAACCGTTACCCGTTAAAGATTCAATCCGTGGAATTAATAGCTTATTTAAAATGAAGTAAAGTTAAACTCTATATATACCAGTCATGACAAAAGAACGAAGGACGAAAAAGTAGCGTAAGGGTTACAAATGTTGGAGCCATTTTGTAGAATGTGGATCAAGAAAGTAACTGACTCCAGAAAAGAATGTTTTTTTTTGCTTTTCTTGTAGAAAAATTGGCTTGGTAAGAAGGCCAGTTACTCGTCGTGAGGAGTACGTGCATGTAATCAATAACATACCACTCAAAACTGTATTAGCAAAGCAAGGGGACAATGAACTTACTTCAAAGGTTTTGAATACATTGTACTGTTGAAACATAGATTTTGCACATAAATGAACTATTCATTGAAATGAGTTGCCGTAAGACTTAATTCAAGTGGTTTCACTTAATTTGAATAAATTTTAATCGATTCCAAAAATGCTCTACCTGCCTAAATGAATGAATTAATGAAGGCCCTCATTTATTTCGCTTAACACAAGTGGTATTGTGGGGTAGGAGAAGTATAGTGCCGACATGGACGCTCGGTTCACTTCCCTCCCCATCACTAATCGAAAGTTCCGCCACGAACTAGGAAAACTTTTCACAACGCGTAAATATAAACGATGACACCCCCAGGAACTGCAGCATGGGATATTAAAACACTGAACCACTTTTATTCATTATTAATGTTATTTTATTGATTAAAGAAGGTATATATTTATTTTAACATTGTGGTTCTAATAAACCCCGCACTGAAACCCGACCGGATATAAATTAAAATTCGAAAATTAGCACACACTCGATAAACGTACCGTACCGTATGCACGGCACGGCGAAAAGGTAGAAAAGAAAAACGCCCGACTCCTTCGATGGATGAATTACGACTCAGATACTCGCGACTCCGAATTTAACGTATTGTAGCGAGCTTAGGGTTCGCTGGATTAATTATTTTGAATAAATAAGAGCCGTTAAATCGATTTTGAATTAATATAACACTTTATTAGTCCGTTAACCACAACCGTTACTTTTACCGTACACAACGATTTCTTGACTTATCGCGTATTTTACTTCTTACTTATCGCTTGCTTCTCACTCGAGACTTATTACTTTCTACTTCATACTCATCACTATGCTCTGTGTGCGGCGTATTTATACTGTTTCAGCGTTTCGTTTCCGTCCGTTCCATTGCCTTGAATGTTCTACTGTTCCTAGTCTCCAGTTTTCCATTACTTTATAGAATATTCTAGTACTCTGTTTCGGACTCTCTAGAATATTTTAGTACTGATTGTCATATGTGTCACAGTATGCTGAAACGACCTACAGCATCTTTCAGTAATGAGGGTCAGCTGTCTAATTCGACGGAATTCCTCTTGCATTTTAGGGATCTCATGGGAACAGTATAAGAGAAAATGCATGTGCACACCCTTAAGCTCTTCTGGAGTTTGCGCATCACGTACGCGATCTAGATCTTCATCTTTAATTACACGCATATCATCTGGTATTGGAGCATCTGTCGATTTCATAACCGTATCCAACTGGTAGTTCCGCATCTTTTCAAATAACTGAAGCAGTTTGTTCTTTGGAGCTGACAGTAAACACCATCGTGCGTCGTAGTAATAGCCTTTCCATAGATCGTCGCACGTTAATTCTGGTTTCACGTGTTCTTCTCTATAGAACGTAATGAACGGCACCTCTAGCTGTTGGTTACGCCTACAATCTATGGCTTGCTTGATCTTTCCCCCCATATGTGGTGGCTTACAATAGCGGTCTCGACCTCCAACATCCGTTGATCTCTTTTGTTAGGTAACAGTTGATTTACAAAACGCATGTTTGTAAATCCATTCAGCTTCATCTTGTAGCTGGTTGGGTCCCTCTGGAACAGGCGTAACCGGAACTTCGCGTAATTGCATTCGCTCAGGAATATCCGTTTTACGGATTTCATTGTCCAAATCCGTAAAGTGACCCCTTTCCAATTCATCATTGAAATGTTTTGCCGCCTCAGTTTCCCTGTGACTACGTTCAGAGCGGCGTTCAACATCGTCTTCGTCGTCGAATAGCTGTTCGTCTATAACCTCACGTGCTGAACCTTCATCGACGTGCTGTTCCTCTCCATCACTTTCTTCATCCTGTGTACGACGCAGACGCTTGGGACGCTTTCTGCCTTCGACTTTCAAACCAAGATTCTCTTCAATAAGGTCACAGTCGTCGTCTTCCAGTCGGTCGTCCAACTCGTCATCATCATTGTAAATCCGTTTCAGGGAACGGCCTGAAGCATCAGTGTCTTCATCATCACTGCCGTCCTCTTCAATCGGGTTATCATCGATGAAATCCTTCAGTTCTTCACGTAACACATCATCGTCATTTTCCTCCTCTTCCTCACCACTGTCGGCCATAGCTTTGCTCTTCCTGAGTTTCTTCATTTCCTGTGGCGCCAATTTCTCCTCATCTTCAGATTCCTCCGCTTCCGAGTCCCAGAATTCTTTCATACACTGCCTTTGGGCATCCAATTTTGCCTTAAACTCTGCAGCTCGCGCGTCCAATTTTGCATTAACGCCTGTAGCTCGCGCATCCAATTTTGCAGCTAAAGCATCCAATTTTGAGTTAATATCGATAGCTCGCGCATCCAATTTTGCCATCATAATCCTGAACATCTCCGAAATGTCCAACGGTTGCGAACTCTTCTCCGAATATCGATCTGCCATCGTCACAATACACTTCCACAGACTTATTTATTTCACCAATAATTAATCCCACTTCTGACACCAATTGTAGCGAGCTTAGGGTTCGCTGGATCAATTATTTTGAATAAATAAGAGCCGTTAAATCGATTTTGAATTAATATAACACTTTATTAGTCCGTTAACCACAACCGTTACTTTTACCGTACACAACGATTTCTTGACTTATCGCTTCCGTACTTATCGCGTATTTTACTTCTTACTTATCACTTGCTTCTCACTCGAGACTTATTACTTTCTACTTCATACTCATCACTATGCTCTATGTGCGGCGTATTTATACTGTTTCAGCGTTTCGTTTCCGCCCGCTCCATTGCCTTGAATGTTCTACTGTTCCTAGTCTCCAGTTTTCCATTACTTTATAGAATATTCTAGTACTCTGTTTCGGACTCTCTAGAATATTCTAGTACTGATTGTCATATGGTGAAACGACCTACAGCATCTTTCAGTAATGAGGGTCAGCTGTCTAAATAGCAGCCACTCATTAGATGCTAAAAGGATCGTATACATGATTACCTGCGACTGGGAGAATCGGGTTCTTTTGTTTTGCATATGTTTATGCTATTGAATCCGATCTGACGGCGAAACTTGGCGTCGGTGATTGTTTGAAAATTCAAACAAAGCAATATTTCCACGGTTGTGTATACCATCTGCGTCAATTATGCATGGCATCTATGGCGACGGCTGGATCGAATTATAATGTGAATATCTACACTAATTGGAAATTCGGTTTTTGGGTCGCTAATGCAGAGATGCTTGGTAAGGTATGAATGCCCTGGTAGATACAATTCTTTTTAGGAATTCTATGTAATGCTTGTATGCATTAATGTCATTGGAAAAGGAAATATTTTCAGGTGCCAATGCGATTACATTGGCGGGCGCCAATGGGAGTTGAGTTGCGGATATGGGGGGTTTTTCAGGTAAGTGCACCGTGGGGTTTGATGGAACCGCTACAGTGTAAATATAAAAATAAACTTACGAACTAACTTAAAAACTGAGGCTAACCTCCTATGGGGGACTTGAAGGCATTAACTTAAAACAGGGGAATCGGGTACTAACGAATGTGGAGAGATGGCGGTGTATATATACTAGGCATGTGTATGTAGCAGGACTGGGTAGGGCGAGGATAGGCCGAGGATAGACCTCGCTACACACCCCCTCTCAAACAATTAATATTCAACCATCCTCACAACCAATAATCATTTTGCATACAATGCAATACACGCCTTTTTCCCACAAACAATTAAAATACATATCGCACACGTTGCGATAATCACTCATCCATTCAGAAGCAAAGCGTTGCCGCTTTTTCCCACAGCAATTAATTCATATCATATTATTCATAATATCGGCCGACGCAAAGCGTCTATCATTGCAAACAAGCCCAAGGTCGCTCGCTACGATCATTCTGCTGTGCCACCAAGAAACCAAGCGAACACCTGGTAGGCATATGCTGCGACTGCATGTCTTCTTTTTTTTACCATGTCCAAAAACTGTTGTCATCACACGGGCCAATGCACTATAATTGGTTCGCCATATGAAAGCAATTAAGTAATTGCTCAATTCACTACCGCTGCATTTTAAGCAGGGCAAATTAAACGGGAAGCAATTATTGAAAAATGCAAATAACATGTGATAGGCAAATTGCCTCAAAATATGTTATACATTCTGATAGAGAAAAATGCATCGTCTGCATTAATTCCCCAATAATTTGGTATAAAAAGAGTGGTTGCGGGTGGGCAAAGTTGCCAGTGGTGAACTAATTTAACAAGAGGTTGCGGCCTTAGCCTTTGTACAGCGGACCTCTTGTTTAGATTAGTCGCAGTGTGTAAGAACCAAGCAAGAAAGCTGCGGCCCAGTGCGTAAGAACATCGGGCCTTCTTGCTATTAAATAAAATTACTAACAGTGTAAATTTAAAAACGTATAAGGGATGGAAATTCCCAATTTGACTCGAAAATAAAATGTGATGTAAACAGTTAAATAAGAAGTGTTTTCTTTAATTAAACAAAAGAGGGAAGCCAGTCAATTTTATCAGCACCCCAAGGATCGTGTAACCACTGAACCGGAAGCCAGTCAATTTTATCAGTAGCCCAAGGATCGTGTAACCACTGAACCGGAAGCCAGTCAATTCTAACAGCAGACCAAGGATCGATTCAACCCACACAGGGTGCCAGCTACGTAAGTAGTATTATATATAACAATTGATAAAACATAACGGTTGTAAACAAACAATACAAAAGCTAGGATAACAAAAATAGTAACCAAATCCAGCTACGTAAATAGTATCATATATAACAACTGATAAAACATAACGGTTGTAAACAAACAATACAACAGCTAACAAAAATAGTAATAACATATACAAGCACATTCACGATAACGATTTATTAAATGTCAATATCGGAGATCTGCTCTCTGATGTTACACCTGGATGTGAGAATGAGTATGGGTACGGGTTGTGTGGGTGTAAATGTTGACCGGTTCGGGGGTCAGGGGTAGGGGTAAGTAAGGAGACGAAGTTTAGGAACGGGAGAATAATCGCGAAATGGGTTCATTAGATAAGAAGTGTGCTGGGCGGACAGGTAAAACCCACGAGGGTTCCACAGTTTTCGAAGGTTAGTATAAAATATAATAGGGGCGAGCAAGCTTCGGCAGTTGAGCAGTTGAAAGAGCCCCCCACGCCATCAATCAGCACCCCCCCCCCCCCACCCGCCCTCCTTCAAATTCTGCGACGGTCCCTGCCGACACCTCTCCAATAGTCTATAGCGTTTGGAATGATAGTGAAGAACGTGTGATTCGAACTGACGCTATGACAGTTAGAATCACCAAAAATTGAACCTAAGCGTAACACATCAGACTACTGGCCGTGTTTAAAATTCGATTTTTAAACTCAAGTATATTCCACAGATGTAAATTGTTATATTATCGGTATGGTATACGGCTCTGATGCAGTTTCTTATTCGATTTTCGTTCGGTGTTCTTCACTATTTGCTTGTGTATTGTGTGTGTATATGTTCGAAAGAGACGCTTCAAGTCCATTTTGGCACATCTTGGACCCGCGCAGAATGGCAGGCCCGTATTTATAAACTCGATCATTCTAATAAACCAAGTACCTCACATCTGTTAAAGGGCGGCTCTAAAACCGCGAACTCTGGCTGGATTTCGGAATTCTTTCTAAAAACCCATAGGATTCCCATAAAAAAATGCCACGTACTTCCCGTCTCCAAAAATAGATCCAGTTTCAGCACAGTTCTTCCCCACACATACGACTGGATTTTCCATACGAAATATCCAATAGCAATCCCAACCAATCAAACAAACACCAGTCTCGCTTTAAGTCAAACCAAGCGACGCGGTTGCATCATAGGCCATAGGCTTGGGTATTTATCGAACATTCCACAGAGTTTTCCCTTTGGTATTCTATCTCCAGCCGACGCGGCGTCCTATTGACTTTTCCCAGATCACCCATTCGCTTGGGGTCAATGATCTCTTTTTCCAGGGGAGAAACATCAGCTAGGTTTCCCTCTCATTAGTATTTCTTTCAACGGTTCAATGCGCTCTAACTACACCATAGCCGTACCACTGGGTCAGTAGGTCGTGTCAGTAGCTGCATCTGATACCAACACACACAACCAAGGCTACCACGAGATCACAGCATATCATGTTTTCTGTTCTCTCATTCTTCATGCCCGTCAATTACCCTATTAACAAAAGTTACTCACACTTTGACGGGCGTGAGGTTGAGACAGCAGAGGCGTGGTCTCTTTTGGTTGTCCTGTGTGAATGAAATATGAATTTCAACCCCAATTCACACCAGTCGCTATTCAATCACCAGGGCGAAAGGTCGCGTCGCGTATTTCGGCAATGAAAAAACTAACGAAATAAAACGAAAAGTTATTAATGTAAAGTTTTCCTTAAGTGTAAAATAGTATATTGTGTGCGTTACCAATTCACCATAAATAAGGACCCCTGTAAACAGCCTTGAGCTTCAAGAAAAATAAAAAAAAGAACTTTAAAGAAATCGGTGCTTTTCATTTATTGCCCTCTTCCGGTGAACAATTTCCTTTGGATGACGTAAGTACGTGGACAAGTGTGGGGAGAAAAGTGAATCCTGTGCCATACGCTGGCAACCATACTTTCTACCCCCACAAGCTCCCAATACCAATTTCGCTTCCTTGTTCCCCGCTGTTCCTTTCATTTCAATTATAATTCGTCCCTTAACACCCCAGTCGCAGCATACCCATCTTCCACTCCGTATATCCCGCACCCCCTCTCCAAACCAAACACGACTCGAGTTATAAAATCCTATCCCAAGTCCAACAAAAATCTAACTTCTCTCCCTAATTCCAACCGCTTTAGCACCCATCACTCTAAACCCTCCTCCTCATCCGCCCGTAAAAAAATCCCTCTTAATCACAACATAACTGCTCGTCCCACATCACATCCTACCCTTATATCTAAACCTTTCCCCCTTTTCGACCTTAAACCCCATTTAACCCCCCCCCCCCCGTGCCATTTTCCGCTGAATCCAACTCTTGACCAAATTTCGCACCCCCCATGCCTCATCCACATCTCGTTCCCGGCCCACTCACCTTTCGCTCAGACCTAAGACTCTCAATACTTTTTCCCTAACCATCTACTATCAGAATGTTACAGGTCTCCCCTCTAAAACGCAATCGATTCTGCAAAATACACATATCCTCCCCTTTGATATATACCCTCTGGCCGAAACCAACCTTATCCCCAATATTAATAGTCAAGACCTATTCCCTTCCTATTTTAACGTTTTTCGTGATAACGATATCCATCGACTATGTCCGCAGTCTCCTTGCCGTGGCGTGCTGCTCGCCACCCAAAACAAACTCGCCTCATCTCTTATTGCCATCTCTTCTTCCTCTAATCTTGACTATGTCGCGATAAAAATCGACCCTCACCCTAAGTCTTTATACGTCATTTGTTTCTATATACCTCCTTCACAACCAATCGTGCCATACGAACTCGCAATAGCAGCAGTTGATCATCTAACCGAGTTATGTACTTCCCTTGACGATATCGTTGTTCTTGGCGATTTTAACCTCCCCCATCTCCATGGACATTGTCAGACGATCAATCCTTTTACGTTTCTAACCTCACAAGTACCAAGGAATGACTCTTTATAGACGGTCTCACCGACTCAAGCCTCGGTGAAATAAGTAATGTTCCCAATCTTATGTAGAGACAACTTGGTCGTGTGTTTAGGACGAACCCCTATAATTCTTGAGTTGCCCTTAGCCCTCACGCTTTCTCAACCATTGACAATTATCACGCGCCGCTTCTCTTATCCCAACTCCCACCACTCCCCGACAACTTTTCCTATAAATTCCGCAAAGCTAACTTAGCAGATTCGCTTTGATCACCTAGAGGTAAATGAAGCTACTGCCACTCTCTATAAGGAAATCTACAATGCCATTTCCCTATGTTACGTGCGTCCGCCACCCCATCAATTAATCATTTTGTATTTAATTATTAACATAATTTGTTTTAAGGTAGTATGATGGTAAGGTGGTGGAGGAATTGCACGATCCAGAAGTGAGTTTTTGAACACGCCCCGATTCGGGTGTGGATCGTGCAGTTCTTCGAGTTCGAATTCGGTTTTCGAAGTGGACGTGAATGGGGAGCGAGAGAGACAAGGGGTCAATGTTTTTGATGTACGGTTTTTTGTTGGTTGACGTTCCGTTGCGAGAAGAAAGAAAAGATCGGACTTGGCGGAACAATCGAAGAAGATTCCTGTAAAATGTTTTGTGGATGAAAGGGCAGAAAAAAGCCGAAAAAAACCGAACTTTGTTAACCGTTTTGTTACCGTATATAATTTTTCTTCGGTTGTAATTGAAGGTGTACCTAATAAAGTGTGGACTTGTTTTACGAATTGTTTTTTTTTTTTGTTGGATCTGATTTTGTACTTAACAGCAGCTCATTCAACTAGAAGCAGTATTTAAATTGAGAGAATTCAGGGAAAACATTGCTGGATTTGAGGAAGAAGACCTTTAACGTTGTGTTACCTAATGGGCGATCTCAGTGGATACGCAACTCAGTGTTTATGAGATTGTGTTGAAAATGGTGCTGCCGATTCAACAAAGGAGAAACTGGAACACATTTCGAACGGGTTTTTGTGCTTGAGAAGAGGGCTCTTCTGACCCAATTACCACGGACCAACACCTTGGAAGCCCAGCACCTGAAGTCGTCTATGGGGTGCCAAGTGAAGACGACGACTGAGAAGGCTACCTACCTACAATACTGACTGACCATTACTGTGAGTACCTATTGTTTAAGCCTATCTGTTGCCCTTAACCAGTGGCGCTCGAGAATGCGACAGTCCGGATAGTATACACGATACTACTCCCCTGCAATTTCACCACAGACCCAATTCAAGTTAGTCAGATCTGCAGCATTTGGGGCAGATCTACAACTCTTAGGAAAGAACCATTAGCCCAAATTTGCGAATACTGGCTCCCTACAAAGTAAAGATATTGGAGGAAAAACACTTACAACATTGAACTTGACAACATACGACACATACAGCACGACTCTATACATCAAACAAATATTAAAGCTGTATTTATATATGACACCTATATATCCCTTAATCTTGACATAGGATATCACTTTCATCGCCACCATGGTATAACCGCACTCTTCGGAGCAAAAGGAATAATCTATGGAACATTTTCTTGAGAACGCATTCCTCCTTAGACTACTCCAACCCCTTCGGTTCCTTTTATAAATTCACCGAGCTTTACAATTATCTCACAAAAACACGAAGCAACCTGATCTTCGACCCCAAATCTTTTTTTCAATTTATAAATTATAAATGTAAATCTGACGCCTACCCCAACTCCCTTTCCTATGACACGATTACTTCAACCGACCACCATCGCTTTGTTGCACCCAAAATGTTCCACCCCGTAATACTTACATCTTTGCAGCCAGCCTCCATCGTTAATAAAGGGTGAAGCACTCTGCCTTTGGCCGAGACGGACATCGGGAGAAAAGTATAATTTATTCAGATACTCTGAAGAGTTTTTACCAAAAAAAGCCAAGTGTTAAACTTAAAAGAACATTTCAATTGTCAAATAACTATTTAGACCGAGGAACGTATGGGACTGGAACTATTAACTAATTTAAGAGAGTGATACATGATCATCTGTGTGTGTTGTTTAGTAATAAAAACCAGGTTTAATAAAATAAAACAAAGTGTATATTTTAAAGGTCTGTAGAGGTACGAGATCGCTACGCCAGCATGGGCGAGAGTTCTACCTCGTTCTCACAAAAGTTTCACGGTCCTTAATTGAAGATTGTTCCGCCGCAGCACGAGAAATCAGTTCACCAAGAGGAATAAGGAAACGATGATTGCACTTCGTTTCCCGTCGGACACAGCACAGAATAACACACAGGTGGTATTGTTTATCAGAGATAACACCCTATCGAGGAGCACCACAGGAACAATAAAACGCACGATCTCGTTCATTCTGATACATTTTATTTGGTGTAAAAAAAAGGATTTATATTTATCTTTCAATTTTAACTTATTGTAACGTAGCACTCATTCGAATCGATTCGACTTATAAACTCGATTATCGCACCGCACCGCGCGCGCGGTACGGTGAATGGCAAACGCGACCGACCTCCTTGGTGTTTGGATAAGGACTCAACGATATCCTCTCCAATAAGGATATCGTTTTTACCTAACACCAGAGACACGTAAAGTCTCTCTTGGTGGTATAGGAAACCAGATCTTGTGATAAAGGTCATGGTAGTATGTGTGGTGATCGTTCAGATCGATGCTATTCACACGTGCTTGACAGCAGTGGAACAACGAAACAGGCAGGCGGCAAGGACAAAAGGGAGAAGTGGCCAAATGCGCCGTTGGTAATGCGGGTCATTGTTTACGCGATGCCCGACGCTATTATCGACGTTGGAAGTAAAAAGGTGCTAAAAGCAATTTGGATGTTTATGGCATCTCTGGCTGCAGTAGAAACCGGGTTCATGTTTGCATTAGGAAATGCTGGAGAATTTGGTTTCAGCGTCTATTGCGCTAATTATATGCAGCTGCTTGGGTTGTTTATTGATAAGAAAAACAAAAAAGGTTGCCAGGCAATGTGTATGAAAATGTAAGTTTTCTTTATAGGGATTTTAAGATTATAGATGGTGATATATATAATGCGTGAAGCATTTACAGGTACTAATACTGTTGCATTAGCGAACTTAAGGAAGTTGGGTAGTAATTATGGGGTTTTTTTCAGGTAAGTAGACCGTAGGGTTTGGCGGAATCGCTACAGGCCAACATTATGAAAAAAGGACGCCACGCCCGGACGCTATAATAATATCTAAACCCGGGGAAAAAACATATGTGGATATACTGAAGTTTGTGAAGGCCAAGCCAGCAAAAGGGGAATTGTTGCTAGAACTGAAACGCCGTCCAGAGGCCACCGCCAAGACACTGAAAGCAAAGGTACAACAAGTACTAAAGGTAGGTGTTAATGTCAAAACAGTGTCACAGGATTTCACGGTTGAGTGTCGTGATTTAGATGAGGTTACCACCGCGCCATGGAGAAAATCCTGACCGCGATCGCTATAGAGTTCCCTGCACTGAGCGCGATCCCAAAGGAAGTTTTTTTTTTTAACATACTGTGTTTATTTGACCAATAATCAATGTTTGCATTAAGTTCTACAGCTAACTTATAATTCTAGTGATACAATTGCTTACATGCATACATTACACATTTTTCAAACACAATTGAATGTTTGAATAACTATTTGAGTATTATAGGTTTTAATATTGACAGTTTTCCTGGAAAAGGTCAGAAAACCAGGAGGTCCAAAGGAAGCGGTAAAAGGTATTAGAAGGAAACCAGATGGCATGCAGGCTGCTGGCTACAGGTTCCCTACGGGTTGGATGGGGGAGATGCAGACATCGCACCCACATGATGTTTCAGATGTTGGCAATACGGTCAGCGAAATCCTGCAAATCCGAAGAAGATCGTTCGGAAAACTGTTTGAGATGCGGTGAAAAAGGCCACAAATCAATGGGCTGTAAAGCACAACCCAAATGCATGTTCTGCGAATCAGGATGCAAAGGCGGTAACAACCACTCAACAGGGAGTGAGCATTTAAAAACGCGATGTCCAATCTCCTCAATAAGAATGGACAGGTTTAAGTGCATTCAAATCAACTTAAACCATTGTGAAGCCACACAAGATCTTCTTTCCCAAACGGTTAAGGAATATGGTGTCGACGTGGTACTCATCAATGAGCAGTACAGGATGCCTGGCACTGGTACTATTACATGGGAGGAAGACAGCAGCGGACCAGCGACCATCTGGACAACTGGAAATTCGTGGATAGAATTCAGAAGTGTCCAGCGGCAGAAAGGATTCCCCTATGCTAAGATTAGATGAATTCATTTCTATTGTTGTTGCGCTCCGCCAAGGTGGGAAATAGAAGGATTAAAATGCTTTTTGGACAGGGTACCACAAGAAGCTAGAGATAAGAGCCCTTTATACGCTTGGGCAGTAGAATGGGGAAGCACAAGGACCAACACTAGAGGCCAGACACTACTCGAAGCCTTCGCAGTCCTAGATGTGGTGTTACTTAATGATGGGGTTGATGACACCTTCATAAACGAGAGAGGCCGGTCCAAAATCGACATCACATTTGCTAGCTCCATGTTGGCAAGAAGTTTGGAGTGGCGAGTTTTGGACACCTACACCCATAGTGACCACCAAGCCATAATGTATGAAATATTACCGCACAGCGGATTCATCACTGGCAAATTGGCGAAGAAAACCCAGAAAAATGGATGGAAATAGAAGGACCTCGATGCGGAACTGCTCGGTTATATACTGGAAGACCAAATCAAACAGTTTGACGCAGAGGCCGATGCGAACAGGCAGCCTGGAAAAGTCATGAAGTGGCTAACTACCGCATGTGATGTTTTTATGCCAAGACAAAGGCAACCAGCAGGGGCTAACAAACCAGTGTATTGGTGGAACTCAGAAATCGTCCATGTGCGATCGGAGTGCAACAGGTTACGACGCTTGCAACAAAGAGCAAGAAACCGTAACACCTACCCACATTACAGTCCTTTGAACCGGATCCAGTCTGTGGATCCAATCCACTGCTGCCAGTTCGCAGTGGACAAACGAGTTGCAGTTTCTTACATCACGGCATATTAGAGGATTCACGATCCGAGGTAAACACAGCAACTGCCGACTGGACAACCTCTCCTGCAGTGCAACGTGTGACCCAAGCGTTTCAACCGCAACGCTGCACATCGACATTGTAAAGAGATCAACAGATTGCATTGTTTTATATTTAAAGGTTAAGAATAAATTTTCGAAAGTAATAAAGCTAGTTTACAAATTGGTAATACGCAATTCGTAAATAAACGGAAGGAGTTGAGGAATGTAATCCACAAAAGCAAATATGACGCGTTCTGCTCCCTAAGGGATGAATTAAATAACAACCCATGGGGCAGTGCCTACAGATTAGTCATGAAAAGACTACAGAACAACAGTAGTCAAATGCAAAAAAAGTAAAACTGACATGGCCAGAATCGCTGCTAGCCTCTTCCCGCAGTGTGGTGAAGTGTTGAGAGTGCAAGAGGAGTGGAGTACCACAGAAGGAGAGATTTCGCCCGTGACCACCGAAGAGGTGCTCTTGGCTGCAAGGGTTGTCAAGAAAAATAAGACCCCGGGACGGGATGGTATCCCTAACGTTGTAGTGTAGACCGCTTTAACAAAAAACCGGACGTCTTCAGTAGTCTCTTCACAACCTGCCTTCAAACAGGATAATTTCCTAAACGATGGAAAAAGCTGCGGATGTGCTTATACCAAAAGGAGACAAGAATCCAGAGGCGCCCTCGTCTTATCGGCCGTTGTGCATGCTGGTCACAACAGGAAAACTGCTTGAGCGAGTAATTGCCACTCGCCTGGAACAATTCACTGAGGGGACATCGGGGCTCTCTGAATGGCAGTATGGGTTCCGGAAAAGTAGATCAATTGGTAAGGCACTATCTGTGGTGTGCGACATCGCTCGCAATGTGATGGCGGGAGCACGATGGCTAGGAGACACGAAAAAATACTGGGCGGTGATGACAGTAGATGTTAAAAATGCATTTAACTCGGTGAGCTGGAATCGGATTCTAGAAGCACACGAACGATCTTGGAGAGACATATGAGACGGACAATTACTGCGGCAGGAGTAATAGAATCCATATACATGCACATTCTATATGACATGATGCAGCAGTTTCGACACGATGAGCGGAGTAACAGATAAACTCCGCCACGCCGCGATGGAATATCTAAAAGAAAGCTCCGCGGGGATCAACGGGATATGTGCCTAGTGGGAGGTGGTTTTAGTCGGTAAAAGTCCGGCATACCTCTGGATCGGTCAGAGGTATCTATCTAATGAAGGTTTTCACCTTCCTACCAAAAAAAAAAAAACACACACACAGTCAGAATGGTTTCCTTATGGGTACGTCGGCCACCTGGTTGTCTAGTTGACTTTCCATCCCACACTCTCCGAACCTTAGCTAATGGTAGCGAAGTTCAGTCATCAAAACCGATTTCAGCAAGAGCTTCGACAAAATCTTCCGTAATCGCATCCTCTTTAAGCTATCCTCCCTTGGTTTCGAACCCCTACTGATTAAGTGGATTTCTTCCTATCTTAACGATCGAACCGACCGTGCCAGATGTACGACCACTCTTTCCAATCCTCTTCAAGACGATCCGCTCTCCCCTTGATTCTCCACTTCTTCAAACGGATCTCGACAGCATTTCAACTTGGTGTCAAAACAACTGCCTCGAACTAATTATCGTCAAATGTCACTCAATCACCTTCTCCCGCAAATGCTCATCTTCTCCGCAGCATTCCTATTTCTTGCTTAAACAACACATAACAACATACAACTGTTTAAAAAGAACTGCAACAATTATTTGGTGGCATCTCGGGGGGCCGTGTCACCGCTATAGGTTCGCCTCTCCCGAGAGAAGTATATATATATATATAAAAAAAAATCATCTGTACAATCGATTCGTGACCTTGGCATACTGCGTGATAGGGAGCCTAATTTCAACCCATATATTGATGACATTATCTTCAACATCAAATCTGTTCTTGGTTTTGTGAAACGCTGGTCGAAAGAATTCTCTAATCCCCACGTTCCCTGATCGCTCTACACAGCCTTTGTCCGTCCCATTCTTGAATATGCTAATCAGGTCTGGCCTCCTTACAACTCGTCCCATATTCACTGGATCGAAAACATGCAACGCCGCTTTTTGCGCTGTGGTAAATGATGGTGATAAGTCCTCATACACAGAGTCCAACACATCTTTGATTTGCGTGGGCGTATTACCTTTCAAAACCAAAAATTTAATGACAACTCAATACTCAATTTTGTCCATTTTCACAAAAACACTCACATCGACTCACTCAAACGGCTGTCAAATAAAAACTACGCGTCCAAAATGGCTGAAATGTTGGTGAGGAACTGTCAAAAGATGCACAACTACATTCACTTTTATTGACGAGTGCTGCTATCTTCACGTTGAGATCGGAAACTTTTCAGGCCACCCATGTATATACCCGCACTCATACTCACACCCTAACTTCCGGCCTATCCTCCCCTGTCCTTCCACGTACACTATCATGTAAATGGCAGCTATTCAACCCGAAACAATTCCAAAAAAGGAGCGCATTTCATTATTCGCGTTGGCAGCGGTCAATTATACAGTATCATATTCTAAAGGTGCTTATAATAAAATTAAAAATAAGTGAAAAATCCATTTGCATTGGTGTGTGGTGTTTGTTTTTTTCTGTAAGGGGTTAGATTTTTACTAATTTTATATATCAAATATCAAATGAAATATGTTATTCAAACAATTTACGATATCAAAGATACACATTTGATAACCACTTTGAGAAATTTTCTCTTAAAAATTTTGAAAATTCAGTCTTTGTGTTGCTGAAAAGAAATGACTGAAATTGCGGACGGCGCTTTCTCCAGCGACGTCTCAACTTCCCTTCGCCTGGGCTGTAAATCCGGCACTGGCCAGCCAACGATAATTGGATTTCTAAATTAGTGGACTATACTTTCAGACCCGGACTCTCCTCTGGACGAACGGGCGTTATTGTCTTGCCCAGTACAATCTCCGAAAATCCACAATTCCACAAACAAGAAAGAAACGAAAACCAATCAAAACAACCATCAGCTTATTCCGTATTGATCTCTTTATTGATCTATTGACAATTCCCTTCTCTTTATAATTTTGGTCCCGTTAAGACCGTTCAATGAGGAGTTCCTGTGACGACTCCTGGTGTTCTGAAAAAAAAAACTTTAGGGAGACAAGGACAAATGTGTCCTTCATCTTGTCTCTGGATTCTGGTCATTTTGCGATAACCAGAACCACCCACATCCGTGAGGTTGTTGGGCTCGGTCTCAAGATATCTGAAAAGAAAGGGGAAGGTGGTATCTAAGGATAGTGTGGACAGGGTTAGTTCCGGTGTTCTCTAACTACTTGGATGGGGGGATGGTGCGAAAGAAATTGTACAAGACCGGTGGATCTTGAGTGTGGTAGTAAATGCAGATCACGTCTTTGGCGTGTGATAATCTGCGCTTTGGTCGGTGTGTTTGTGCTGTCTTGTACTGTGCGTGCCTTTTTTTTAGCGTGTCAGCAGTAGACCCTATGGGATGGGTTCAGGAATCCTCTACTATATAGGAGAATGTTATTGGGAACCGTGCTTTCTTCAGTTTTGTACTGAAGAAGAAATTGTGGTGGTCTGATCCGAAGAGATCGAGAGAGAAGGGTCAAGAACGCAAGACTCCCGTACAAGTTGGTTCTCGCTGTTCTGAATGATTTCGAGGTACTTATATGCCAATTGTACCAAGTACTCGTCAATAGGGATAATGTAGGCGCCTTCATTTAGGTGAGAGTTTGGGTAATGGTGACCGTCAGGTCTTCTAGAGCGGTTGATGCATCTTCTGAGGCGTTTTCTTTCGAAAACTCGAAGTCTTTCCATTTGGGCCGAAGATATGCAGGACCATATGGGAAAGGCGTATGTTATTCCAGATCGGATTAGCTGCTTATAGCAGAGAAGCTTAACTTTGATGCCAACTTTGTTGCTCCACATCAAGATGTTGTGCAGTTGCTTAGACCGACCGAGAACCCTTTGAAGAATATGGGTCACATGTTTGATGAAATTCATTTTTGGGGTATAGATGACCCCAAGATATTTCATGTAGTACCTTGTGGCGACTCTAACAGATACACACACAATTCACAAGCAAAATAGTGAAGGGCACCGCACTAAAAATCGAATAAGAAAATACATCAGAGCCGTATACCATAGCGATAACAAAAATAATTCACATCAGTGGAGTATAGTCGAGTTTAAAAATCAAATTCAAAAATCGGCCAGTAGCCTGAGGGGTAACGTTCAGGTTCAATTTTTGGTGGTTCAAACTGTCATAGCGTCAGTTCGAATCACACGTTCTTCTTCACTATTATTTCAAACGCTATAACCTATAATATAAATTCAGATATTCTGTGGATATCGAGAAGTAAGTTGGGAGTGTTTACTACTCAGAATTATAGCTAATGCTTTGGATGGGCTAAGTCGAATTTTCCATCGACTGTAATATTGATACAGTTCGTCCAGATGGCGGTTGAGTCGGTTTGTTGCGAGTTTTGGGCTTTTAGATGACGTGTACACTAGAACGTCATCCGCATAGCATATCTTGTCCTGGTGTTTTCTTTTTTTTTTTTTTGTTTTTTTTTATTTTTTTTTTTTATTTACTGCATTTATTTGACCAAAAATTAAGAGTTACAATAAGTAATACAGTTAACTGATAATAAATTAGTTATATAATAATTGTTTACATGTTATTTGTTAACATTTTTCAAACAGTTCTTTTTTACAGTGCTTAGGATTTAATGGGATTTAGATACATTGGTAATTTTATTTTTCCTGGAAAAGGTCAGAAGAAAAACCAGGAACTCTATTTATTTTAACTTAGCCTACTTAAAATTACTTTATCTAATCTTATATACAATTTACGATATTTGATATTGTAATGATAGTGACAATTTGATGATTTAAAAATAATATTTACAATTTTGATTTATGTGAATGTGGGATTTGTCGTTTTGATTAAGGTTAGTAAGGGATAAGATGCCATTCGGTTCTGTGTTAAAAGTAAGAATCTTGAAGAACAGTTAGATGTTACTGTATTTGAAATGATTGGGTGCCAGTTCGGTGTTGTGATACACGACCTCGTTTAGATCGTTAACCAGTCTGCCTAAGGTGAAGAGGGTCCTGATTTGGAGACAACTACGGTAGTGAGTTCCCGCATTGGAGGAGGGTGTGGTGTTATGTCGATGCGCTCGCCTTATATAGCCCGCAGCTGTCCTCACTTACGCTCGATTCCTGGCTGGTCCTCTCTTTCACTTGTTTTCTCCTAAGTGGTGTTCTTTTCTTGGGCTCGTTGCTTGATTGCCCTTTTCCTCTCGAGTGGTTTTCCCCAATCGGCGCGCAGCTGATCGTTGTGCTTCCCAGGAACTTGTTTGCTGGTGCTTGCCTTGTCTTTTCTGGCAAATCGCATCGCCAACACTTTGGGGCCTCATTTCCCATGACCCCTGAAAAAAAAACTTCTCTCGACGTTGTATAACTCATGACAGATTTATCTAAAATTAAAAAACCAAATATTTTCTGTTAGTAGATGTGTAAAGCTCGTGCCTGCCGGGGGAAGAAAAAACTCAACAACAACAAACATCTTAACAGCCCAGGTAATAATGCTCAAGGAACCAGACAAACCACCAAAAGAAGTAACGTCTTATAGATCGATGCCATCAATTTCAAAGCTGTTTGAGAAAATACTCCACAAGTGACTCAGGCCACTCATCAATATTCCAGACTTTCAACTTGGCTTCAGGAATAACACTCAACTGTTGATCATGTGCACCATGTGACCACACTAATGGAAAAGAAATAATGCCCGGCTGTATTTCTTGACGTCTCCCAAACATTCCGCAGACTATGGCATGAAGGTCTTATATATAAAATGAGTAAACTGCTTCTAGCAAAGATTTAACAACTACTCGAATCTTACTTGTCTGATTCAAAGTAACACACGAAAGATCTCACACTAGTTTCTATCTAATAAAAGCAGGCGTACCACAAGGAAGTCTCCTGGGGCCTTTCCTCTGCTTACTGTACATAGCAAATCACTCAAAAACACACATTTGTAGATGATACAGCTATAATTTCAGCTGACGATAATAAAAAAATAAAGCTACAGACCAATTGCAACAGGCACTCAACGACATTAGCCGATGGACCAATGATTGGAAGATTCAACTCAACGAGATGAAATCTATCACGTAACATTTATATTGCGACGATCAGATAGCAATATTATTACATTTCTCAACGGAATTCCAGTCCTAAAAACAGATTCAGCGAAATATCTCGATATACACCTGGACAACGGACTAAACTGGAGACATCATGTGAAATAAAAAGCTGAAATAACAATTCCACATTAGTTAAATGTACTTGGGTTCAAAAATCGAATTGGTACACGTGGCGTTAGCCTGATGCTTCAATGCTTCGCTTTTCGCCTTTTTCATCGTGTGTTCAATTCACCTTCTTCACTATCCTTGCTTAACGTAACAATCCGACATGATCTGTATACACACACAACACGCAATCTCTCATAGGTAAACAGAACTTTACTACTACGATCACGACTTCCGCATAGAGTACCGGCACACTCACCTGCTCCGACGTTCTCTCGCTCCTCGCTCCGCCGTACGCACACGAAGTTGATCGTAACGAAGTCACTGAGAAGGGAGTACTGTGGCGTTTCTAACAGATGCACGTACAATATACAATAAAATAGTGAAGAAAATCGAATGAGAAAATGCATCAGCCGTATACCAAGCCATAACATAGCAACTCCACATCAGTTGAGTAGTACCTAAGTTTAGAAATCGAATTCGTACACGCGGCAGTGGCCTGGTGTGTTGAGCATTGCTTCAATTTTTAGTGATTCTAATCGTCATAGCGTCAGTTCGAATCACACGATCTTCACTATCGTCTCAAACGCTATTGTACATAGCAAATCACTCAACAACCAAAAACACACCTTTGTAGATGATACAGCTATAATTTCAGCTGACGATAATAAATAAAAGCTACAGAACACTTGCAACAGGCACTCAACGAAATTAGCCGATGGACCAATGATTGGAAGATTAAACTCAACGAGATGAAATCTATCACGTAACATTTATATTGCCACGATAAGATAGCAATATTATTACATGTTTCAACGGAATTCCAATCCTAAAAGCAGATTCGGCGAAATATCTTGGTATACACATGGACAACAGACTAAACTGGAGACATCATGTGAAACAAAAAGCTGAAACGTAGACAGATGTATTGGATTAACCATCCGGCACTACTCTCAACTTAATCTCTATTGTAAAAGATTGATTTATTAACACATCATCAGGCCGATCTGGATGTACAGAATCCAATTATGGGGCTATACAAAGTAATTGGGCTCCTCGATAGTATAGTGGTTAGTATACCCGCCTGTCACCCGGGAGACCGGGGTTCGATTCCCCGTCGGGGAGCCTCTGGCGCAAGACTAATGACCTTGCCCAGAAAAAATAAATCATTATGGAAAATTTAACAAGCCTTAGGACTTGCTAAATAAGGTCAAGACCGGTCCCCGGTTGTAGTGCCGATGATGATGATGACAAAGTAATCCGATATCGAAATAATGGATTGAAGCCAGAACAAATTCCTTCGCATTGTCACCAATGCGTATCGCTTTGTGACAAATCATGAAACACATGATGACGTAGAGAACAAATGGATTAATGCAGTTATTAGAAACTATTTAGACCTTGGATATAACCCACTAATTGAGAAAGCTTTAAAACGGGCGGAATCTTATGAATCAACGTGTTAAAATCGAACATATTTGACGCATATGACAATCAGCTGTGATACCTAGCAGATCTCCACAACAAAGTACTAGAATATTCTAGAAAGTACTAGAAAACCGGAGACTATGAGCAGTAGAAAATTCGAGGCTGTGGAACGGACGGAAACAAAACGCCGAATCAGAATGAGGAAAAACGGTAAAAATACGTCGCACACAGATCAAGGAGGGGAGTAAGCAGTTAGAAAACGATAAGTCTCGAGTGAAATTAGAGTCACCGAATTATGAACGCTACGTCAAGTAACGGTTGTTATTAACAGACTAATAAAGTGTTTGCATAGAGAATCGATATACAGCTCTTATTTATTAAAATAATTAATCCAGCGAACTCTAAGCTCGCTAGAATATTAAAATCGACTTGAGAGCTGAACACTGGTCCAGTAAACCCTGACACGTTTTACTTAATTAAACTAAGTTAAGTATAATTCAAATATAGTATTAAAATAAATTGTTAAGATTGTACTATTCATATCCAATAAAGGATGTTATATAAAAAATGTTTTGAAGCGTTCAACGAAATTTTTTTATCAAAAATTAAACAAAATTGCGGCGCTGGAGCCAATCCCGCGTAGCTGTGTAGAATTTCGGGCGCTCAATGAAACATACAACGTTGTGACCCCAACAAATTTGAATCTAAAAAAAGAAGATGGAAGATAACTGTTATCGTTCGATAGATAAAAGGATTCGTTTTTTAATTTCGGCTTAGCAGGTGGTGCTAAAGTATTTCAACATGTGTGCGGTTGTCAGAGCTGGGCTATGATAATCATATGGTCAATTAGGGATGATTGTTTCGCTGATGAACCTACATATTGTCGTGAAGGCATAACCCTTGCGCCAAATTGTTCTCTGGGAACTTTACGATATTTTCACCTTCGTCTTTGGTAAGTAGTGTTGGACTACTACTTTATGCGGCTGTTTATTGGTATGTTGGGATTGTCTTACAACACATGATAAATATATTTAAAGGGTGGTTAAATTTTAAGGGCCCATGTTGATTTTGAATAAAACACAAATTATTTAGGAAATTATTGTCATTTCTTTTTATTATAATAATATTGGTATGGTTCAATTATGTATGAAACAAAATATCGGCCAAATGGCCGCCGCGACCTCGGCGGCACACCTTCATCCGATGGTCCAAATTTTCGATGACGCTGAGGCATAATTGAGGTTCTATGCCGTTAATGTGCCGAATTATCTCATCCTTTAGCTCTTCAGTTGTTGCTGGCTTATCGACGTACACCTTTTCTTTCAAATAACCCCAAAGAAAGAAGTCCAACGGTGTCAAAACACATGATCTTGGCGGCCAATTCACATCGCCACCACGTGAGATAACACGGCCATTGAATTTGTCGCGCAAAAGAGCCATTGTTTCGTTAGCTGTGTGGCAAGTGGCACCGTCCTGTTGAAACCACATATCGTCCGTATCCATATCTTCCAATTCGGGCCATAAAAAGTTCGTTATCATCTCACGATAGCGAACACCATTCACAGTAACTGCCTGACCGGCCTCATTTTGGAAAAAATGCCACCAGCCCATAAACCGTAAATGTTTTTCGACAATCACTCTTGGATTATCATTCGCCCAAATGCGGCAATTCTGCTTATTGACGAATCCACTGAGGTGAAAATATGCCTCATCACTGAAGATGATTTTCTTCGAAAATTGATCATCCGCTGTTGCCATTTCTTGCCACCATTCTGACCATTGACGACGCTAGAAATGGTCAAGAGACTTTAGTTCTTGAGTCAATTGCACCTTTTAAGCGTGTAAATGCAAGTCTTTATGCATAATGTTCATCAACGACGAGCGTGAGAGGTGCAATTGTTGGGCACGACGACGAGTTGAGGTGGACGGCTCTTCAGCCACACTATCACGAACAGCAGCAATATTTTCTGCAGTACGAGCTGTACGAGCATGCACTGGTGTTTTCACATCTCCTACAGACCCGGTTTGCTCAAATTTTGGCACGATTTTTCCGATTGTACACACATTTGGACGATTAAATTGACCGAAAAAATCACGAAGTGCACGATATGCATTTTGATTTGAATGCCCATTTTCATAATAAGCCTGAATAACTTTAACGCGTTGCTCGAGTGTGTATTTTCCATGGTTCAAATTGAGTTAGTCTGAAATTGAGAAATGTCAAATGAAATGCAGAAAAAAACTTGACGTTTAGGTGTGGTTCACATTCAACATCGGCCCTTAAAATTTAACCATCCTTTATATCATATTTTCGACTCCTGTTATCTCGATTTGCAGTTTATCAAAATCCAAGCATTTTCCTATATCTTTCTATCTTTCATGTCCGTGCCGTATCCTTTGATACCATTCGAGTATTATTAATCCTTTTAATGCACGCGTACAACTTAAAACAACAGATATAGATACAGATTCGTGATGCAGTTGTTGATTTCTTCATGCGTTCAATACTTGGTTCATTTCGCTCCCCGCCTTTCATCCGTACCATGTTTGACATTTAGAGGTAATAAAAGACATCATCATCGGCACTACAACCGGGATCCGGTCTTGTCCTTATTTAGCAAGTCTCTCCACCGGTATCCGGTCCATATCCGAGACTTGTTAAATTGTACATAATAATTCGTTTTTCCGGGCAAGGTTATTAGCCTTGCGCCAAATAAAAGACATGCCCCCATATTAACACAAAATAAAACTTGAGTAATTGTGGCTGCATCACATGTACGATAATCAAAATCCTTTTAGTCTAATAAAGCCATTGCAATAAAAGAAAGTATTGAGTTTAGTTGAGTAGTACAATTTTAATGGGAATATTTGAAATTTAATCACAATAAAGCGTAACTTAAACAATGCTTATAAAAACGACAACAGAAATTTATTTCGCTTGTACGACATTTGTTTCATAGGGAGTTGGAAGTTAAAGATGTGGCAGTACTTTTAATCATTTCATTATCTTTACATGTCGTATGCTCCCTTTCCTTCCTTTCTTTTTGTCTTTCCAAACACTGTAATTCGAGAAAATCCCTTTGGTTCTGTTTAGCTTGCACTAAAAAGACACTTTGCTGCAAGAATTCGCACGTTATTAATGTTTTCAAGTTTGGTAATATATATATATATATATATCTCACTTTCACGGCTTTGGTGGTAAGAACATCCATTTTATCGTATATAATAGCATGCAGGCCCATGGTCTTTAGCAATTGAATAGTATCTTTGCTATTGTTGTCATCACCCCAACAAAATACTATCAAACCCCGATCCTTAGCTAGGTTTATCTAAAATAAATGTTTGCATTAACATCTGAAAATATATTTTTGCCATAGTTTCCATCGCACTTGAGTAGGGTCCCTTAAAAGATCCTCGGTGTGGGCAACAATACCCAATAACTCCATAGTAACTGAGTTGTAGACCGCTGCTTCTATAGTGTTGCCCCTTGGATCGAAGAATTTTTTATATTTGGTTGTAACGCCAAGAGTAAGGAACATAACAGGATATAAATTCTGTTTGAATCTTAACATAGTGCAAATATCGGGGTCAAAGGAGGAAAACACAATACGCCTTTGGCCTGCTTTACGTAGAACGACATCAAGAATGCAATCAACATACAAATTTCTGTCAACAGCATGCTCAAACTCTTCTTCCATGGTTCCATCATCCAGCCTCTGCGACCACTTAACTTCAATGTTAAAACCAACATGTGGATCAATCACATCCAAAACATCGGACAATTGCGGAAACGGTTGATGTTCTTGTACATCATCGTTAGCGAAGGAGCGAACTTCCCTTGAACGGCCCTCTTCTACGTGATACACCTAAAACAATAACCACTAAGCTCTGGAAAGTGTTTCCAATCTATGATGAATATACACACCTTCATATTCTTCAGTTGTTCCACTGAGAGATCGCGCATTGGGATTTCCAGATACTCGTTGTCTTCTGGATTCATTTTCGATTTTAAGCAAACGTATACCATAAAATCGTGATATATCACAGGCACAAGATCCTTACTAAGTTGTACATCAAACTCGACCATGTCAGCGCCGTGAGCTGCAGCATTTTTCAGAGAAGTTATTGTGTTTTCCCTAATAACAGTGTCTTTTGCTTTAAAGCTTGTCCCAGAACCACGATGGCCTACATCTAAGCCCGTCCACTTGGGATTCCAATATCGTTGATAAGATTTTTCCATGTTAAAGTTATACAACCGAAATGGTTTAATTATTAAGTAACCAATTTGCATCATTCCCAGCGGCCTGTGCCTTGTAGCACAAGTTATTGGGACTTCCAAACTGCCTTCAGAGCGCTTAAAAAGATTGGGCAAGATGTAATGATATCCTAGATGGTTCGGTGGCTCATCTAGGGCTGCTTTAGACCTGTATGCATATAAGTCCACTAAATATGCTGTACTCTCAGGATCAGCTACGGTCATATGGAATACAACAAGATCTTCTTCTCCACACGAAATACCAAACTGCGCCTGGGTTTCGATTACGCTCTCATTGTGCTTTAATTTGGCAACTTCAGAAAAGCCAAATGATGGCGCTTCTTGACCATTTTCACGAGTGTCGTTGGAAAGTGAATCTTCTAGTGAACATACCGACATAGTATGCTGATTGTCTGCATGAATCCGAAGGTTCAATGAGGTTACCTTAACGTAGAGGAGCCGCCTTTTCATTCTCTGTTTCCATTTAAATGGAGCATTAAAGAACTTTAGTTGTACTATGGTCTCAAATCGAAGCCAACCACGGTCTATCTTCTCTATTCCATCTACGTAACCAAATGTATCGTGGGACACAAAGGTCTCTTCACCAAATTCTTCTATAGTCCGAGGATTAAGATGAGTTTCCCACTTTCTGATGACAATTTCCGCTGAAGTTGGATCCACGCCACAGATAAAGTAACGATAGTGTACTGAACGATTCCGGGGAACTCCGACTTTAATCCTCCAGTTTTTAGTTCCTTCAATTAAAATAAAAAGAACAATTTCATAAGAATGTGACCAACTGGATATCAAATTATATTACATTATATGGAAATTCATGGTAATGCAATTTGATAAGAACGTGACCCAATGAATATAAAATGGAGAATTGTGATAATGTTTCTTAATGGGTGGCTCTATTTCATATGGGAAATACGACTGTCAATTGGAATAAAAACTTAAAATATTATTTGTTCACCGCATGTGAAATCGATATGTCTATCATCAGGTACTGCCAGTTCAAGGCAAACATTTAGTCATTCTATTGAAAATGTTGAATTTGATTCAGAAATGTCTGTACGCAGGAATTCACTTTCTTCTACTACGGTATAAAAAAAGGAAAGCGGAAGAGAATGGCGGAACAAACATTGCTATAAAGCATAGAGCTTGCGGAACCTGTCTACAGAATTTGAAGATGAAAAACTGCAATGAAAACACATGTCTGAGTTGAAACTAGAATACCCTACTGGCGGCTTAGTCTTAGCAACTTCCGGGAGCGGTGGAATAACTTGGAATACATAGTTTGAACATAAGTGAAAGTTCCAAAAATAGAAATAATTGCTGGAAGTGGAAAAGCGACTCACTATAATACGTCAGCCTGCAACCCAATTTAGCAAAGCACGCAGAGCCAGTTAGTTCATTGAAGTCAAAAATTCAACAGATGGTCAATTTGTGTTATAGCGATTCATCTCTTATGCTAAAATAAAAAAGTGATGGCAAAATCAAAAGTGAATATATAACATGATGTTTGTTTAGGCGAGGGACTGATATATTATCCTGTGTTGTAGCAATGTGATAACACTGGTCTGCAATATCCTCCTTCAAATAAAATGATCCCTTCTATGAAGATTTCGATGCTTCGAATCTCCTTCCGTTGTCTAGTTTTTGTTTTCCTCTCATAACTAGATTTTATAAAGATCGTTTTTTTTTTTCATATCGTTAAAAATTACAATTTCACTGCATTTTGTTTTAACATGACACTCTTTTAAAATCAATTAATAATATTAAAACCCGAAATGACCAAAAAAGAAAAAAAAAACAGCATGACCTTTGCAGCGTGAATATTCGGCCGATCCGACGATGTAGAGGCATGGCCGGGCAGTCCCCATGACTTTCTTTTCTTTGGGTTGCTGTAATGAATCCACTTTTCATCACTCGTCACGATGCGATGAAGAATAGCCCTCCTTTTTTGCTGCTGGAGCAGTTGTTCACAGGCAAAAAAAAAACGACACAACGTCCCTTGGCTTCAAATCATAAGGAACCCAAGTTCCTTGCTTTTGAATTATTCCCAACGCATGCAATCCCAAGAAAATGGCTTGGCGGGTAGCTCCGAATGATGATGAAAGCTCTTGCGTTTGGCATGGGTGCTCCTCGAGCAATGCCTCCAATTCAGCGTCTTCGAAGGTTTTTGGCCTTCCTTCACGCGGACGGTCGTCAACATCGAAATCACCGTCTTTGAAGCGACGGAACTAATCACAGCACGTTGTTTCACTTAGAGCAGCATCTCCGTAAACTTTGTGGAGGTCTCGATGCGCTTCAGCCGCTGTTTTCTTCGAATGAAAGAACAAAATCGACACACAATGACGATTATTAGCACAAAATCAGACATTTTCACACAACCAAAAGTATATGACGCCAAAACAAAATCACTACTGAGTCAAAGTGGGTTGTTTAACATATATGTCTAAGCTTGGTTCATGACGTTTTGGATATGTCGAAATCAACCAACCCTTATTGCTGGAGCCATCTTCAGCGTATATGTACACACAGTGGTGGAAAAAATAATAGAAACATCAATATGCGGGATGAAGCTAAGCTCCCTGTTAAATAAGATCCCGAGGTCACGTGTCGAGGGTACAGGTGAGTAATGTCAATTCTAATTTCACCTTGTTTGGCTTCGACCTCTCTACCCATACTTCCCAGCAACGCCTCCTTAACCATTCTCACCACCAATCTTAAGCCGCGCTTCTACACTTTACTATAACCTGCTCCCAAGTCTCGGCCCTACTCTTGCCTTCTTAATTAGTCCTGGTTACCTTAGGTTAAACCTAGTTAAAATAGTTCTTAAGCTTTCTAGTTTGTAAGTTATCATCATCATCATCGGCACTACTTTAGCAAGTTCTGGGGCTTGTTAAATTTTCCATAATGATTTCTTTTTTCCGGGCAAGGTCATTAAGTCTTGCGCCAGAGGCTCCCCGACGCGGAATCGAACCCCGGCCTCCCACGTGACAGGCGTTATACTAACCACTATACTATCGAGGGGGGATTTTGTAAGTTATACAGTTGTGGAAAAAATAATAGAAACAAAAGTTTAGATAACGATCAACAAGCAGTGACTGCGTACAATTTGATTTTTCTTTGACACCAATTCTATACCCGAACCGTACCTAACAGTACTTTGATATGGTGTATCAATTTGCTCTTATCCGTTTTTTGTTTTTGCCTAGTAGTAAAAAATGCAAACGAAACGGATATTTTACCTGGAAAAAATAGTAGAAACAAACCATCACCACAGTCTTCAATCGTGATTGTGAAGTAAACTACTCATCATCATCATCATCGGCACTACAACCGGGAAGCCGGTCTGGGCCTTATTTAGCATGTCTTGAGGCTTGTTAAATTTGCCATAATGATTTGATTTATTTTTTCCGGGCAAGGTCATTATAGTCTGCGCCAGAGGCTCCCCGACGGGGAATCGAACCCCGGTCTCCCGCGTGACAGGTGGCTATACTAACCACTATACTATCGAGAAGTAAACTACTGGTTCGTCTTTATTGAAATCTTCGTAAATTTGTTGGACTTGTGTTTTAGTGTTTGTTAGAAAAAAAAAAAACAATAAAAATAAAATTTTGTGAAAACGGGTCGTGGAGTACATTGCACTAGTTCCGATCGTGAATTGATAAAAAAATTAAGAAATAACGGGAAAACAGTGGATGAAATAGCTAAGCCAATGAAGTGCTCTAAGAAAAAAATACTCACAGCTCTTCATTCAGGTCCCAAAATGGAAACCAGAGGCAGAAAAAGAAAAACAACCTCGCGATTCGACAAACTGCTAATCCGACTATCCAAAGAACAAGCCGTTTTTTTCTTCAACGGAATCAAAAAATGACTTAAACGCACCTTGTACGAGACGTACAATAAGAAACAGAATAATAGAAGCAGGCCTCCCTGGCAGAAGTCCCAGAAAAGTTGCAAACTTGAGCAAGAAAAATATTAAGCAGAGACTCGTTTTTGCCAAAAAACACCTCCACCGTGCGAATTGGAATAAAATCTTATGGTCATATGAAACCAAGATTAATTTGTTTGGTTCCGATGGAAAAATGTACGTCAGACGAACAATGAACTCGTGACGGTTCCACGAACCGCACAAATCACCATACGATGAGATGTCTTCGTTCCACCAAGGAACATACTCGCCTATATCCGAACTGCACGTGTCCACAGATACGTGTCCCCAAAGTCCACCTGTTCACCCGACTAAAGGTGACATTCATACTGGTGTCAACAATCCCACGTCTCCACAGATACGTGGGCCACAAGTCCCGAACAATTTTTCTACGCCTGCACGGTGATCGAAGGGCATGACCCAGCATAGAGATTGTGTCTCGACCCATCAACTGGATAAACACAAACGGTTGGGACAGCTGCGCCAGATGCCGACAAACATCACATCCCCGGCGAGAAGCCAATTGCTGGCAAACAATCCGTCGGCAAAACCTTTGTCCCTGCCGCAATGCACTTCGCCGAAACAAAGGCCGTTGCGCAGCAACAGCAATAAACGAAAACGCTGTTCCCATAGGGCAAAGTAAACACGATCCCAGGATCGTCTAAAGTAAACCACATATTCGATTGTTTGCTTAAGCAACGCAACAGAAGCGTGAAAATGCTGATGAATCTAAAGACGACAACCCCCGCGTCTGTATGTGTGAGTGCGATCTTCCCTGGTGAAGAGATTCTCGATTGAGAGAAAGTCACCACCCATGGAAAGCGAAAGGAGAAAGAAAACTATGTGGTGAATGGAACCACCCCCAGAGAAGAAAGAAGATTCGGCAAAGAGAACACTCGCGAGGAGGTTGATCTGCACAGTACGATAACTCGAGAAAGAAGCTGTTGAACCCTGACCGAACTGCCACCGAAGGCAAACATATATTCGGTGTTAAACGCACACTAAAGCAATGCGCAGCAGAAATACAGGTCCTCACAACCGGTGGAAGTTGTTCTGATTTTCGTGAATAGATCCGCAAGTAGTTCCGAAATTAATTGAAATATTGAACGATACAAATATAGTGCTAAAGAACAAAATATTAAAATTTGTGTATTAGACGTTAAGTGATTAACATTGAAATCATCATCATCATCATCGGCACTACAACCGGGAACCGATCTTCGCCTTATTTAGCAAGTCCTGAGGCTTGTTAAATTTTTCATAATGATTTGTTTTTTCCGGGCAAGGTCATTACTTTTGCGCCATTAACATTGAAATAGTTCTTATAAAATCGCCAGGGGCGTTCAAGTGTAGTAAATCCTTGATTTGTACAACAATAACACGAAACAAAAAAATAAAACAAAACATTTCGCAGTGTTTTATTTGTGGCCGTGTCTCCGTGTTCTAGTGTGTTTAATTTTCTCTTTTGTGGACAGTGTTCGGCGGAACACTTCAACATTCGACAAAGAAAAAAATCCGCCAAAAACCCAGAATTCCATCCAAAGTATACGAAAAAGACAGTGAAACATGGTGGAGGCAATTTAATGATTTGGGGGCGCTTTTCAGCATCTGATGTTCGTCCAATTTATCTTATAAAGGACAAAATGTGTGCTAAAGATTATGTAGAAATTTTAAACACAGTTATGCTACCATTTTCTGAAGAGGACATGCCTATTAAATGGGAGTTTATGCAGGATAATGACCCCAAGTCCCCCTCAAAATTGGCTAAAGAATGGTTTCTTCAAAACAAAGTCGATGTTATAGAGTGCCCATCGCAGTCCCCTGATCTTAACCCAATAGAACACTTACGGGGCATTCTTCAGCGCAAGATCGGAGACTGCAAATCCAAAAATAAGGAAGAACTTTGGTCCAAAATAAAAGATGAATGGTACTCTATACCACCCGGGACTTGTACCAAACTAGTCAATTCCATGGAACGAAGATGCGAAGCAGTCATTAAAAACAAAGGTGCAACAACTAAGTATTAAAAGGATATGAAACACTTTTACTGTAAATTAATTCTTCACAAAACACAAACAAAAAACTAATTTGTTTTTATTATTTTTTCCATGGGGAGGGCAATGTCAGTTTGGACCTCGAGGAGATCGGATCGGATGGTCGAACGTGGAAGGAGAGCGCATGGGACAGGGAACTGCAAAGCCAAAAATAAGGAAGAACTTTGGTCCAAAATAACAGATGAATGGTACTCTATACCAGCCGCGACTTGTACCAAACTAGTCAATTCCATGGGACGAAGATGCGAAGCAGTCATTAAAAACAAAGGTGCAACAACTAAGTATTAAAAGGATATGAAACACTTTTACTGTAAATTAATTCTTCACAAAACACAAACAAAAAACTAATTTGTTTTTATTATTTTTTCCATGGGGAGGGCAATGTCAGTTTGGACCTCGAGGAGATCGGATCGGATGGTCGAACGTGGAAGGAGAGCGCATGGGACAGGGAACAATGGCGGAGTCGAGTCGGTGAGGTAATGAACTTTCGGGTTCCTACATGCCAATAAATAGTAGTAGTATTTTTTCCAAGCAAATCCAAGGAAAACCGGAATCAATAATTTTTTTTCACAATTTCTCGCATTTTTTATTAAAAATTTAGTATTTCTTTATTTTATTTACGTATTGCAGTGCACCAAATCTATTAGTATATTTTTAATTCCTATTTTTCCCCAAATAGATTTTTTCTTAACGATTAATGTCGAAGAACAAGCTTGTTTCTATTATTTTTCCAACACTGTATATCAGTAACTAAAAATGGTATAATGAATTTCATTTTATTTTAAAAACTCTGTACAAACTCTTTTTGCCACTTTTGAGTGCACTCACTGTGAAATCGCAACGAAATACAATAACGCCTCTGGCCAAAGAAGCTTACCATCTTTATTGTGGATTTTCCATCGATGGAAGAGATAAAAATTGGCTACCCACAATATGTTGCAATAGCTCCTCAAGGACATTAAGAGGCTGACTTGAAGAAAGTCACAAGACGATGCCATTTACAACGCCAATGATTTGGAGTGAACTTCAAAACCATGAAAACAATTGCTACTTTGGCATGACGATCACGCGAGGATTTACGAAAAAAAGTATATATATATATATACAAACATTACCTCCGCAAGAAGACCAGGTCTTAATAGCAAGGACTCTGTACCTCCAGTACCTCCGAAAAAAGATGAACCGATAAAGAATGAAAGTAATAATTATAATTTACAAGTTAAATCGAGTTACTTTTCTACAGGTACTTCTTCATCTTCATATACGTTATTGGAACAAGCCCATCGAAAGGATCTTATCTTCTTAAACAGTCTCATTTATCAAGATTTAAAATAATGGTATTTATTAGATAAAAGTACGAGACAAGAAGATCATCATCATCATCGGCACTACAACCGGGAACCGGTCTTGCCCTAATCTAGCAAGTCCTGAGGCTTGTTAAATTTTCCATAATGATTTGTTTTTTCGGGGCAAGGTCATTAGTCTTGCGCCAGACAAGAAGATTTCACAAGTTATTTAACTAAAGACGAGGATTTCGTGTTTTGTAATGATGGTGAGCGACTTTTGCAAGAACTGGGTTTCCCTGAGAAGTCTGAGGAGCGACGACTTTTTATTGATACATCCAAAACATGCTTGAAAGCCGTTTTACTTCACAACGGTAATAAATATCTACCAGCCATCCTCACCCACACAACAAATATGAAAGAAAACTACGGAAATATGTAATATGAAGAATATTTTATGGAACATTTGTGTTGATCTAAAAGTGATGGATATACCAAATTCGGTTGTTTTTTATGGGAATGGGACAGTCGCGCAAGAGATAAACATTATAGTAAATAATAGTAATTAATATTATATTTGCTTAATCTAGGTTGTTAGTATGATAATTATTTTTGCTGATTCCGAGATGTGGATCCCTGTTTGGGAAAAAGCCTCCGCCAACTCACTGCACGTGTTTCTACCTTTGTTTTTCTGCTATTTTTTTATATCATCAGTCCACTATTTTATTGGTCTTCCTACCTTTCTTTTTCCCGACTTGGCCCCTTCCACTGTGTAACTTCTATAGTCCACCTTCTGTTCGTGTATCGCGAAATATGACCAGCCCAGCTTCATTTCAAAGTCAGTGCATGTGTAAGTGCATCGGTAATCTTCGCTTTCTGTCTTATTATGCCGCTTCTTATTTTCCGTCCTTTCCTTGTCTTTAAAATATGTCCTTCCATTGCTCTTTGGGTGCTCCTTATTTTACGTTTAACTTTTCTGTAAAGGTCCAGTTTTGGCAGCTGTATAGTAGACTTGGTAGAGCACACGCGTCCATTACGACTTTCTTCATATGTAAACTATAGTCACCTTTTAAAATTTCTTTTAATGACCAAAAGCTATTCCACGCTATTGTTATTCTGCTTGCTTCATCTTCGTTGTTAGTCTTACTGAAAAATGTTTGTTTTCCTAAATAAATGTAGTTTTCGACATAGTATGTGCTATTTCCTTTTACTTTAATGGGTTCTTTGGCACTGTTGGCCATTACTATAGTCTTACTGGCATTCATTTCTACCCCCGTTTGGTAGAAACCTTGACGTGGTGCAAGGGCTTAAGCTACAATGAATCACTCAGGCTATGCTGACGGAAGCATACGCTTCCAGTAGGGCCACCCATGTCAGAGAGGCTAGCGAGGAGTAACACACAAAGATCTACCACCCCTAATCCGAGGTGTTACGCGTGACCGTGCCCATTGGATACCAGGGGTATACCGGCTGTATTATAACGGCGCCTCTCTGACACCGGGTCGAATCAGAGTAGTAAGCAGACCTTACCATATCAAAGAGGGACTCTGATATGGGGGACTATTTGAAACCCCAAGACTGTTCCCACGAAATGAATAATCAATGTACAAAAAACAATCTCACAAAAAACTCGGTAGGCGTAGGTGTGATGACCCGATACTACCATAAGGGAACAAATCATCAAGAAAACACCGACTCGGCAAAACGAGGACGTAGGGAAAAACGGAAAAAGCGGGATATACGCGTGACGTGGAATGCTCGAACTTATATAAACCAGGCGCGATACAGACGGTCGTAGAAAACGCGAAACAATATAAAATGGACATCGTCGTGCTTCAGGAAGTTCGACTCCCACATCAAGTAATCGAAACCAACGGGTTTACAAGGGCGTGTGAAGGTACCGATACACATAACCTCGAAACCGGCTTCACCATAAACAAGAAGATCACTCCCCATGTAAAAGATGTGCAATTTATTAATGACCGAATGTCGGTGCTAAAAATACAGGGCCGATGGTACAATTATGTATTTATGAACGTACACGCCCCAACAGAATCTACGCACGAAGAAACGAAGGACACATTCTACGAGACCCTAGAGGAAGTATTCGATGGGATCTCATCATTCGATGTTAAAATCCTCCTCGGGGACCTCAATGCGAAAATTGGAAAGGAAGTCATCTTCCAACCAACTATAGGCAAAGAAAGCCTACACGACGTTTCAAATAATAATGGAATTCGAATTATCACGTTTACAGCGTCAAAAGATGTGTTAGTGAAAAGCACGATGTTCAACCACAAACAAATCCATAAAGCCACATGGATATCACCCGACGACGTAACGCGTAACCAAATATACCACCTCCTCATAGACAAAAGACACCACTCGAATATCCTTGACGTAAGATCATTGCAGATTGCGACTCCGATCATCTTCTAGTGATGGGCAAAATCAGACAAACTAAAAGACCTGCGCAAAAGGGCTGAATATCAAGATGAACTAACAAATAGACTTAGCATCCTAGAGAATGGGAACAGTGAGGAAGAGGAAGCCAATAGTTTGGACACTAAATGGACATCGATCAGAGACACAATCAAACAAACAGCCCAAACGGTGTTAGAATTTAAGAAATAATTAAGTCCAAACCTTGGTTTGACGATGAGTGCAGGGCCAGGATCTCAGAATGATCCACTTAGAAAGATATGATGAAGTCAACGCAAAAAGATACGCGACAATTCGGAATGAGACAATGAAACTTTTCAAACGCAAAAAACGCTAATGAAAGAAGATTCGACTCGAAAAAGTCCTAGAAAATGCCAGAGCAAAGAACATAAGAGGTTTGTATGCCGGCATACATTCAATTAGAAATGGCTACCAAAGGTGAGCCAAAATAATTCGAGACACAAACGGTTGTCTGGTCACAGAAACAAACAATATCGTGACAAGATGGAAGCAGTACTTTGAAAACCTGCTAAATGTGCGCACCTATCAACCACAAATAAACGCCCCAGAAGAACATACAGCCGAGCGTCAGATCCCAGAGCCCTCTTTCGTCGAACCGATTGAAAAACAACAAGGCTCCCAGAGTCGACTGCATACCGGCAGAGCTTGTAAAGCATGAAGGAGAGGCAACCGCTCAAAAGATCCTCCAACTGATTAAAATAATATGGGATAAGGAAGTAATTCCGGAAGAATGGAAAACCTCAATAGTCGTCCCCATTTTCAAAAAAGGTGACAGATCTGACTGCGAAAATTACAGAGGAATATCATTGCTCCCAACCGCATACAAAATACTGACAAATGTCATACTGGCGAGAATCACACCGTACGCAGAAGACATATTGGGAGAGTACCAATGCGGATTTCGTAGGAATCGGTCAACGAGCGACCAAATGTTCACAATAAGGCAACTACTGGAAAAGAAGTGGGAATACGTAGAGACGGTTCACCAACTGTTCATCATCATCATCGGCACCACAACCGGGATCCAATCTTGGCCTTATTTAGCAAGTCCTGAGGCTTGTTAAATTTTCCACAATAATTTGTTTTTTCGGACAAGGTTATCAGCTTTGCGCCAGACACCAACTGTTCGTTGGCTTCAAAAAAGCCTACATATTGGGAGAGTACCAATGCGGATTTCGTAGGAATCGGTCAACGAGCGACCAAATGTTCACAATAAGGCAACTACTGGAAAAGAAGTGGGAATACGGAGAGACGGTTCACCAACTGTTCATCATCATCATCGGCACCACAACCGGGATCCAGTCTTGGCCTTATTTAGCAAGTCCTGAGGCTTGTTAAATTTTCCACAATAATTTGTTTTTTCGGACAAGGTTATCAGCTTTGCGCCAGACACCAACTGTTCGTTGGCTTCAAAAAAGCCTACGACTCAGTCGCAAAGCAAAGACTCTACCAATCAAATCTGCTTGAACGAAAACAAAGGGTGAGTTAGAATAGAAAACCACCTCTCAAAACCATTTCAAATCCGGGAAGGACTAAAACAGGGGATGGCCTCTCACGATGTCTTTTTAACCATGTGCTCGAGTATGTTATCAGAAAGGTACAAGACGACAACATGGCCGGATTATGCCTGAACTGGATCACACAAGTGCTCGCATATGCGGATGACATCGCCGTTCTGGGCGACAATCTAGAAACTAAGTAAAAACTGTAGAATCATCATGCAAGCGGCAGAAGAGGTGGGCCTAGAAGTAAATGAAGACAAAACAAAATATATAATTATGGTGAGAGCGGGTGGACCTCAGGGACCACACATAAACATCGGGGACAAGATATTTGAAAATGTGAAAGAATTTAAATATCTGCGAACGATACTGACGGCCAATAAGGAAATATCGAAGGAAATTAACAAAAGATTACATTCCGGCAACGCTAGTTGGCACACAGTCAGTAAACTGCTGAAATCCAAACAGCTATCACGCAACATAAAGCTCCGTGTCTATAGAACCATAATCTTGCCGATTGCTCTATACGGATGCGAAACATGGACTATCACAAAATGGGAAGAAAACAAATTCCGCGTATTCGAGAATAAGGTTCTAAGGGATATCTTTGGCGGTAAATATGACGAGGATGCAGGACAATGGAGAAAACTCCACAACCACGAATTGGAAGAGCTATACCGCAAACCTACAATAGTGAGAATAATCAGGTCGCGAAGATTAAGATGGGCCGGATATGTGGCGCGAATGGGCAACGATAGGACCGTGCGTAGAGTTCTTGACGGTAGACCAACGGGAAAGAAACCGACAGGACGGTCGCGACGGAGATGGGAAGACAATGTCAGGTTTGACCTTGAAAAGATCGGATCAGACGGTCAAGCGTGGAAAGAGAGTGCACAGGACAGGGAACGATGGCGGAGTCGAGTCGGTGAGGTCATGAAGTTCCGGGTTCCTACAGGCCAATAAATAGTAATAATAATATGCTGACGCAGCCATTTTTAATTTACATTTGACATACGAAAAGCTTATATTTAGTTCGATGTGCTCGACCAATTTTTTACTTTCGTTTCCACTTAACGTATTGTTTGTGATTTTTTGGTAGAAAACAAGACCGTTACTTGTCTCAGTCACCGTACTCGTCGAACATGTTGCCTGTGATGTTTTTCTATCCGCGAAGCTGATAGAACTATGAAAGAACAATGTTTCGCTACAGAGTTAGTTAAAGGATATCAAATTGTAAGTTCCTGGAGTGCTTCCAAAAAACAACACTGGCATAAGTGTATTATATACCATATAAGACGGATCACCTTGAAGGACCCAATTTGATTATTATGTAAAGATTGATTAACACATAAGATTCTTCAACTAACAAAGAAATTCCTGTAATTCAAGTAAAGTATTGAATTCAAGATTAGATTGCATCTCAACAGCAGCTGAGCTTCCATGCACATTCATGCATGTCCAACGGTTGTACATAATCTCCAACTTGACTCACCAGTTAATAATGAATGATACGTGATGGAAAAACTGTAAAAGCAACAAATTATAACTCAATGAATAGTAATTTTTTGATAAAACGATTTGAGTACCAGAAAATATGAGAACAAAGAAATGAAGACCAGATAAATATGCAAAGCCTAGATAAACGTATCGGCGTCACCCAAAGAGTCAATGACGCCCAACTTTTAGTGGATACGAAGGGGGGTATTTATAATCACGAAACTTACCTTCCACATGGTCTAAAAAAAGTGCTTCTTCCGGTTTCCAGTTGCCAAGAGAGTCGCAGCCTCCCGTTAAGGCCACCCTCTCGTTTTGACAAATGTCAAAGTTAACCAAAACGTTGAAGACCCTTTTTATTATGTTAATTCCCTTTTCCACCTCTATAACTGGCGTCACAGACGAAGTACACGAAGACGACGGTTCAAATGTTTCCTCGTCATTATCAAAGAACCAACGCTGCATGGTAACCTGAAATATAAAAGCCAGTGAAATTTAATAATAAAGCGCTATATAAAAATTAAACATTATGTACACATAAGTATTAATTATATAAACTCGAATATCCGCAAATCTATGAAATACTATAGCCACATGGAAAATCTGCTACTGATAACTAGGTGTAAAGTTTCTGCCAACCATTTTTAATTGTTGAGGCTGATATTTCAACAAATGAAAAAAGTCTTAATTTGTCGCTCAACCGAACCAAAAGTGATTTCATTTAGAATCCAGTTGGCTGCATGTAGAAGTGAGAGCTTAATAAAACTTTATTGCTTGGTTCTTCTGGAGCCACACTTGCATAGGATGACCATGTAATAAGGGCTGTGCCTTATTTAATGAATCGGAATTTGATATTTTCCTTTGGTGCGAGCACTTCGATCAATTATGAATTCAAAAGTCGATTTCATTATCAAGTTTCAATCGTTTTAAAAGCCCCGACAAAGACAATATAGAATATGCTATGTTTTCAAATTGCATTTCCATTACGCTGCCGATTTAGGAAACGCTGTTTACGTATATAATATATATATATTATACATGCATATACTTTTTGAACTTGTAACTGGAAAAAGGCAGAACAACATTTGAACTTTTTACGAGCACTTTGCGACTACTTTCTGGGAAATGATGATTTGCAGTGTTTCCATTTTATGAACTAAACACGTCTAACTATTAATTGGTGGAGAAAGGTTTTACACAAAGAAAAAAGGAACTTTGTGAAAGGACACTCACCCTTTAACTTGACTTTAATTTTTACAGACTTCTTTGTTTTTTGTACGAAAATTAAAAAATGAAAAGTAAAATGCAGATTTCAATAAATTTATATATTTTCGAAAACCAAAAATTATGTAACGCTTTTCTGTATTATTACTAAGTTACGAAAAATTATTTCAAAATTTTATCATTTCTTCGTGTTAATGAGGAGATTTCCCCGTGGCAAGGTTCACTTTGTATCACATCATTTTAAGTTTACGCAGATGTATACTGTTCTATAATGTTGCTAGGCAACATTAAAAGCCAATTGTTCATCGCTACGTTAATTTCTTGGACATCTTGGCTTTAATTCACCACAAAAAGATCAATTACAAAAACGCAGTTAACGAAACTGCCAGGCGAACAAGAAAACTTTATTCACACGGCACAATTTCAGAATTTACATTTTACAACTTACTCAGTAAAACTGACGTTTTATGAATCAACTGTAGTGTACGAGAATATATTGACTTGACTGCGATGTAACTGACAGAGACGTGTTACTCGGCACCGTTGATATGGGCGTTTTTATACTTTGATGGTTCTCAGTAATGGTCACTGTTATATTGCTCCTATTTTATTTTTAATAATCGATTATAACGAAAAAACTATGAATACCAATTGGAATGAATGCAATCGGAATCGAAAGGGACCTAAAGGGAAGGCTATCCAATGCAAAGTAGTTTGATGGAATCGCAGGAATAAACACAGATCAAGGTATAATCGAAGGCGAAGATCTTTAAAATAAACTGAGGAATATCTTTAAAAGAGTTATAAGTAATGCCAATTTTACTCTCCCAATCATCACAAAATGAATAGTTTCTTATTTTTATAAAATTGTTACAATAACTTCATGTATGCATGTGTGTGCAGGGATGTTCGTAATTGTTCACTGTTCTGTTCACAACACAACGCGTGTCGAAGGCAGGATGCCGGTAATACAAGCTACGAGACGAACCCGATGAAAGCAGCAAAAAGGAAGCACAAAAACCAAAACTCTGAACTCGAGGTCTATCTTTATGGTCAACATTATTTTCTTATTATTTAAGTCGGATATAACTGGTTGTTCCATTTGACTGGTGCTGATGATACTTGCTCCGTTGGTGTGCGCGAGTTAAGGATAACCACATTATCATAATACCATGATACCACCACAATACACACGACGCCACGGTTCAAACATCAAATAATCATCATGGCTCAACACTTATCTTCGCAGACGGCACCATCCTCATGACTCAACTTCGAACACTTATCTATGATCCAGACACCACATAGACGCAAAAAAAAGGATCATAGATCAACAATGACCTAGAACTAGTATCTACACACACAGCACCATTCTCATGATCAACACGAGACGCCCATCTGTGACCCAGCAGCCAGATAAAATGTGAACAATCTGCACGAAGGCATTGACATTCTTCTTGAGGACACCAATCGGCATAGCTGCTGTCAATAATATTGTAGCGAGCTTAGGGTTCGCTGGAATAATTATTTTGAACAAATAAGAGCCGTTAAATTGATTTTTGAATTAATATAACACTTTATTAGTCCGTTAATCACAACCGTTACTTTTACCGTACACAACGATTTCTTGACTTATCGCTTCCGTACTTATCGCATATTTTCCTTCTTACTTCTCACTCGAGACTTTCGCTTGCTTCACTGTCTTACTTATAACTCATCTCCCGATCTGCGTGCGACGTATTTATACCGTTTTTCCTCATTCTGAGATTTGGTGTATCGTTTCAGTCCGTTCCATAGTCTTGAATGTTCTTCTATTCCAGTTTTCCAGTACTTCCTAAAATAATCTACTACTTTGTTTCGGACTTTCTCGAAGATTCCAGTACTGATTGTTATATGCGTCACATTATTAAAATAAGTAGTCCTAAGTTTTAAGAAATAATAAAGTTATTTTTTATTTTTAAAAAAAACCCTGTCGGACTACTTAATTCGCGCGATGAAGGTTAGTTGCAGACTTACCAAAAACCGTTGGTCACGTTTGAGTGGATGAAAGCTTGATCAACAACAACGACTCCGAATAATCCCCAATTCAAAAAAGTACGCTGCTGGCCGGGGGGGGGGGGGGGCTTGGCGGCTGCCGCCGGTGATGTCCATCCGCTGATCGATGCTGGTCCGATGTTCTGTTTTCCTCAAATGGGAGGATACTTAGTTTGGAAACGGGCCTCGTTGGGGTGCCCGCAGCGTTGCCACCCTCACGAGCTCATCCCGGCCGGGGTGCACCATAAGGATTCGCGCCAGGTGCCACTTGCAGGGGGGTGCCAGTTCAATCCTGATCACGCACAGTTGCCCCACTGCGGCGTTGGGGATTCGGCTCTGCCACTTTGGCCTGTGTTGTAATTCCTGGAGGTACTCTGTGGACCATCGCGACCAGAAATGCTCGTACATATTTCGCAGTAACTTCGATCGCGACAACCGAGATATGGGGGGTTGAAGTGTGTAAGGCTCCGGGATGGTCGACGTCGGGCCTCCAATAAGAAAGTGTCCGGGTGCGAGCGCCGTCAGGGCGGTCGGGGCTTCCCTCAGCGGCTGGAGGGGGCGCGAGTTGAGGCGGGATTCCACTTGGGCCAGCAGGGTGGAGAGCTCTTCGAAGGTTAGGACTGCGTCGCCGATAACGCGCCTCAAATGGAACTTGGTCCGCTTTACAGAGGCCTCCCAGATTCCTCCGAAGTGAGGGGCTGATGGAGGGTTGAATCGCCACTCGGTACCCTCATTGGTGAGGAGGTGGGCAATCTCGGCCATTTGCCTTGTTGCCTGGACGAATAGCCCCCGTAATTCTCTATCTGGGCCGATGAAGTTGGTGCCGCAGTCACTGGTCAGTGTTGCACAGATTCCTCTCCGAGCCACGAAGCGGCGGTAGGCCCGGAGGAAATCCTCTGGTGAGTACCCGGAGGCGGCCTCCAGTGCACTGCGCGGGTGGCGAAGCATACAAACACAGCGATGTATCCTTTGAACGTGCTCCTGGTTCCACTTTTTGAGCACCTGATAACCATCGGTCCGGCGTAGTCGATTCCGCTGTGTAGTAAGGGTCTGGTGGGTCGCACTTGGGTAGCCGGCACGCCCCCCATGAGTTGAAGGGCCGGGGAGGTTGAGTGTCGCCAGCAGCGGAGACAGCAAAAGATTACTCCCTTGACCAGTTGTCGTCCTCGGAGAATCCAGAATCGCTGTCGTAGATGGTTGACTGGCAGCTGTGTGCCACCGTGGAGGGTCCTGCCGTGGGCATCTCGGGCGAGGAGCAGTGGGGGGAAGGTTCCGGACGGGAGGATGAGAGGGTGCTTCTCATTGGGGTGTAGTAGGGAGTGGCGCAGTCTCCCCTCGACCCGCCGAGGGCCGTTCGGGACGAGGAACGGGTTGAGGCGCATGAGCAGGTTGTCCTTAGCAACGGGTGAGTTCCTGGTGAGCGATGCTATTTCCCGGTGGAAGTGGACGCTCTGCACATAGGAGACCCAGAGCTTGAGTGCTGAGTCCATCTGCGAGGGGGTAAATTCGACGAGAATGTTTGGGCTGGGGCTCGGGCATGGTCTGCTTCCCGGCGTGGTTCTTTTCTGCAGTCGCCGGGCAAATTCGACGCATCTTGCCATCACGCGGAGGAGTCTCGGGAGCTGGGAGTATCGCATCAGCAGCTCGTTGTGCTCTCCTGGAACGCTTATGGCGTGGCTGGTTGCGGGGCGGCATTCCAGGTCCACCTCCAGGACGGCGGTGTGGGTGCAGGGCCATGGTGTATTTTCCTTGAGGCACTCGGAGCCGCACAACCATAGTGACGGCGAGCGCAGTTGATCCGCGGACGCTCCGCGGGACGCCAAGTCGGCGGGATTCTGGACGCTGGCGACGTGATGCCAACGGGCGCCCGGTAGAGTCGTTTGGATTTCGGAGACCCGGTTGGCGACGTAGGTTTTCCATCGGTGGAATCTGACCAGAGGTGGACTGGGGCGTTCTGGGTTGACATGATGGCGAGGGCGCGCTTCATCAGGCGCGTCAGCAATAATGCGGCACACAGCTCCAAACGTGGTAGGGATACCTGCTTTAAAGGGGCCACCTTGGTTTTGGAAGCGAGGGTGGTGCATGATGACTTCGATGAGGTGCCAAATGTCCTGAGGTAGATGACGGCGCCCTAGGCGTCTTGTGAGGCGTCGGCGAATCCGTGGAGCTCCACCGATGGGTGGGTGTTGACGCAGCCGGTCCATCGAGGGTGGCGAAGTGCGGATAGATGCCGTAGATCCGCGACGAGTTCACGCCACCGGGACTCCATCGAGGGGGGTTCGTCCCACCCGAGTCCCAGGGGCCACAGTTCCTGCATGAAGATCTTGAATCTTACCACAACGGGGGAGATCCACCCCAGGGGGTCGTAGAGGCGGCCGATGAATGTGAGTGTCCCCGTTTGGTGTGGGCCGCGTCGCCCATCGAGTCTCGTAGATGGAATGTGAAGCAGTCCTCCCGGGGTCGCCATTGGATCCCCAAAATTGAGTGGGCCTCAGCTGGTGGCCAAGTGGGGCGAGCTCGGCTGGTTGGCAGGGGAGCAGCGAGGTGTGGTTGGAGCTCCATTTGCTGAGGGGGAAGCCGCCCACCGACAGCAGTTCGATGAGCTGCTGCTTCAGAAGCTGTGCCCCTGTGAGTGTATCCGAGCAAGCGAAGATGTTATCCACGTATCTATTTTCCATGAGCACTTGTGCTGCTATGGGGAAGCGTTCGCCCTCGTCAGTGTCACACTGGAGCTTTGGTCCAACGTAGAGGCATTCGTTGATTGAGACTCCAGTCTCCGGCTGGACGGAACCATTGAACACCACGCGGATGTTGGGTGTCTGGTCAGACAGCCTTGAACACTCCATGGTGTGGGATGATGAATCCCTTTTGCTGGGTGTCCACGCTCGTGGTGTCCACCTCAGCCATGTGGCCGAGCTCGATGTACTCCTCCATGAATCTCTCATATAGTTCGCGGAACTGGGGCTGGCGCTGGAACTTGCTCTCCAGTCGTCGAAATGCTGGGCGGGCGACACTGTGCGAATCCCCCAGCTTCGTTGTGTTAGGCTTCAAGGGCAGTCGTAGTATGTAGCGGCCTTGCTGGTCGCGTCTGCTCGTTAAGGTGAAGTGAGCCTCACATGCTTGCTCCTCCAAGGTGAGAGCGGTTGGTTGGGGAGGTACCTCCTCCTGAATCTGGAACTTTTCCAGGAGGTCGCGCAGCTCGCGGTCGACACGGATTTGGTGGCTGGTCAGAGGGCGGCTGGTGTTGGGGTGCCGCGGGTCGCGGGAAGATGCGCCCGTTAGTATCCAACCAAGGTGCGTAGCCCGGGCGATCACGTCGGAGTTGTTGGGCTTCTTTAGTCCGGCTGTAAGGATCGCCGGGTATGCATCAGCGCCAATGATCAAATCCACCTTGTCCGTTGACGAGACGTCTGGGTCTGCCAACTCCAGGCCCGCCACAATAGAGAGATCGCTTGGCAGGAATCGTGGGGGTTGCACGTAGTCCGACAGATGGGGCAGGATGAGCGTGTTGACTGTCCAGCCTTGCAAGCCCTTGGCCCGGGGCAGTATGGTGGCGGAGGATAGGGCCTTTGCCGTCTGGTAGCGGGCGCCCCCGACTCCATGGACTGGGATTAATGATGCGCGCCGTCAGAGGCCCAGTCGCTGGGCGGGGGATTCCGAGATAAAGGTGGCCTCTGAGCAGGGGTCCAGCAGGGCCCGAGCCTCCAGTCGGCGTTGGGGGCCCGACTGGACGAGGACGCGTGCTGTGATCAGGAGGAGGGGCGAGGCGCTGAGTGTGTGAGATGACATCCCGGGGATCTGGCCGCCTTGGAGCTTGGGGCTTGTGCCCCATTCCGAATCCGGGGTGGTCGTGGTCGTTGTAGTATGGAGCAGGATGTGGTGCCGCCCTGTCTGCATCTGTTGGTCGATGGGCAGTCGCGGAGTGAATGCCTTCTTAGGCAGTTAAAATAAAGGCCCTGTTTGGTGACGTGCGACCTTCGCTCCACACGATCCGATGTAATGATCTGATCTGCAGACCGAGCAGCGGGCAGGGGGCTTCTGGGCAGGTGGTGGGGCGGTGCGCACTGAGGGGCGCGCTTTGGCGTTGTGCTCCGTCTGGCTGGATCTGTTACGGTGGGGTTGATCGATGGCGGTCCGGGGCAGCTCGACGAACTCCAATGCTTCGATCCTTGTCTTCAGGGAGGCATCGAGCTGGTGGTACGTGGGTGGGTGGTTGGTGTTGCCCTGCACCGCCTGCCAGTCACGGGCGGTGCGGGGGTTCACGCGCTGTGTTGTCAGGTGAACCAGTATGTCATCCCAGTCGGTCACGGGGCGGCCGAGCGCATCCAAGGTTTCGACTGCATCATTCGTAGTGTTGCGGAGATGGCGCAATCCGGCAGCAGATTCCTTTACGACGGCCTGTACCTGGAAGAGGGTACTCAAGGAAGAGTGGACCAATGCACGAGTGTTGTCGAAATACTCCACCAGCTTGTTCCAAGCTCGCTGGTAATTCTCCTCCGTGACGGGAATGTTTTTGATGGCCCGGGCAGCGACGTCGCGGAGGCTCGACTTCAGATAATATAGTCGTTCTACATCACTAAGATCAGGGTGATCCGCCAATACCGCCTGGAACAGGTCCTTAAATGGTCGCCATTTCGAGTTCTTCCCGGAAAATGTCGGCAATTGCACTGTGGGCAGCTTGCGGGGATTGGCGCGGGGTATCGCCGCTGCAGCTGCGGCTTTGGATGTTGTCGGAGGTTCAACGTTTAGGCCACGAAGCTGTTCGGCAAATTTCGTCATCTTCTCCAAGTAGAACTCCTCGGCTGGGTCGAGGAAATCCTCAGTAAAGTAGCGGCCATTCTCAGTCTCCGGCGTCGCCAGCTCTAGGATGTCGTCGTGCCGTCTGCGGATCTCCTCCCATTTGACCTGTAAATTGTGTTTGCAGGTTTCCACAGCACTTACCGACAATGGCCCTCGCATCCTCAGATTGATGAATGCGCGCGTCATCTAGCTCTGTGCCGCGTACTGCGCGGCGATTTGTTTCTCGATCGCTGACATCGTCGCTGTGGCTATAAATGTTCCAGAATGCTGCTGTCGTTGATACACTGTTGGTTTGTCCACAGTTAGAGCCATTGGCAAAGGATGCCACCACTTCTTTGTTTATGTCGCGAACTGTGCGGCGACGAGTGGATCCAAACGGCACTGGATCCGGCTCGAAGAATCAGAAAATGTGCGCGTTTCGTTGGCCGCCGATGGACAGTCACAACGAACAATTGCTGCCGAACTCGTTCAGCACAAAAGGGGAGAGAAAAGCGCGGTCAAGGTATAAGACGACGTGACCGCTTTACAATTCAGTGTTTTACTTTTCAGCAATAACGCATAACAATTCAATTTACTTTATATGAGAGTGAGTTAGTTCATTTGACATTTTAAGTTCGATCCACAACAACGACTGGGGAATAACTGCCAATTCAAAAAGGGACGCTGCTGACCTCATGGTCGGTGACAACCCACCAGCTAGTCCGTAACAGCTGCCGAGCAACTGGTATGCTGCGACTGTGCTAGATTTCTCCAGCACATCCCAGCACATCCAACTGCCAATCCGCAACATATATAAACATAAAACAAAATACAATTTACATTTCAAATTAAACATATAATTGATTAAACATATAACATACATTCCTTTACAAATTACATTACATTTGTAGCGCGCTTAGGGTTCGCTGGATTAATTATTTTGAATAAATAAGAGCCGTTAAATCGATTTTTGAATTAATATAACACTTTATTAGTCCGTTAATCAAAACCGTTACTTTCACCGTACACAACGATTTCTTGACTTATCGCTTCCGTACTTATCGCGTATTTTACTTCTTACTTATCGCTTGCTTCTCACTCGAGACTTACTACTTTCTACTTGTCCCCATGAGCTGTGTGCGACGTATTTATACCAGTTCCCCACATTCTGATTCGGTATTTCGTTTCCGTCCGTTCCATAATCTTGAATGTTCTATTATCCATAGTCTCCAGTTTTCCAGTACTTTGTTTTGGACTTTCCCGAATATTCCAGTACTGACTGTCATATGCGTCACACTACCCTCGTCCCGAACTAAGTTCACTGATCTCCTGGGTTAACAAAAGTCGCCAGTCGGTCACGATGTACCACTCTCATCTTGGCGTTCGGTCTTCTCTGAATCCTATAGACAACGTCGTTAATTCTTGTGAGAATCTTATACGGCCCTTCCCAATATTGCTGCAACTTCGGAGACCTTCCTTTTTGCCGATGAGGGTTATAAAGCCACACCGCCTGCATTAAATCCGGATGCGTTGGCTCGAACGTCGTACCTTGTGTTCATCCTGTCACCTGATACCTTGATTTGCTTTCGAACCAAATGATGAATCTCGTCGAGGCGATTTCTCCATTCGGCTACGTAGTCTTCGGTCTTGTCTATGGCGTCTGGAGATATTCCGAATCGCAGATCGGCTGGTAATCGTATCTCCCGTCCAAATATAATTCTTGCTGGAGAATGTCCCGTCGTATCGTGATTAGCCGATCTATAGCTCAGGAAAAAGGTTTGTACATGTTTGTCCCAATCTCGTCGGTGATCACTAACGACCTTCGATAAGTGCTCTTTCGTTGTTCCGTTGAACCTTTCGACCATTCCGTCTGACTGCGGATGGGTGTGGTCTGGTTTTCCTTACGCCCAGTGCCGCACAGATACCTTGAAATATCTGTGATTCGAAGTTTCGGCCTTGATCGGAATGAAGCTCACAGGGAACTCCATATCTGCTGATCCAATTATTGAGAAGCTGCTCAATGATGGTTGTTGCTTCTTGGTTTGGAATTGGAAGGACCTCCACCCACTTGCTGAAGTAATTCATGATGACCAACATGTATTTGTTGTTGTCGTTGGTTTTTGGAAATGGTTCTGAGATATCAATCGCGATTTGCTCAAAAGGGGCACCCACGTTGTACTGCTTCATAGCGCTCCTTGGTTTTGCAGTTGGTCCTTTGGTCGCAGTGCAAGTTGTGCACTTCCTACACCAAGACTCGACGTCATCTCTCATGTGAAGCCAGTAGAATCGAGATCGTAATTATGAAAGTGTCTTATTAACTCCCAGATGTCCACCGGAGGCCCCGTCGCGCATTTCTGTTAGTACATCTTTTACTTTTGATGGTGGGACTAGGGTCTGCATTCGATAGGATTTTCTGTCCGCGGCTTCCCATTTACGCTTTAGAATTCCATCTTCCACCATCTTACTTATCGCTTCCGTACTGATCGCGTCTGACGTATTTATACTGTTTCTCATTCTGATTTGGCGTTTCGTTTCCGCCCGTTCCATAATCTCGACTTTTCTATTCCAGTTTTCCAGTACTTCCTAAAATAATCTAGTACTTTGTTTCGGACTTTCTCGAATATACTAATACTGATTGTCATATCATCATCATCATCATCGGCACTACAACCGGGAAGAGGTCTTGGCCTTATTTAGCAAGTCCTGAGGCCTGTTAAATTTTCCATAATGATTTATTTTTTTCTGGGCAAGGTCATTAGTCTTGCGCCAGGGGCTCCCCGACGGGGAAACGAACCCCGGTCTCCTGGGTGACAGGCGGGTATACTAACCACTATACTATCGAGGAGCCGACTGATTGTCATATGCATCACAATATTAATCATTAAGTTCTAAGTGAAAAGTGAAAAGAAGAATGAGGAAGTCCATTTCGTCAAATTAATTATTGAGTTTTAAGTGAGGTACACATCCGTCGCCAATTTTTTTTTTTTTTTTTTATATATTTCTCTCGGGAGACACGAACTTATGCGCCGACGAACCGCAAATTGGTGCGATCCGTCGGATTATCCTATAGAGCGCATACAGACCAAATTGCGCGGAATAACACAACGAATTTCCGAAGAACAGTACCCGTGATAATATATGTAAAACAGACAAAGGTCGACTACGCGCCTTCGATGTGATAGCGACTGTAGTCCCGATGACAGCACCGAGTTCCCGATCAGGCGGATCGCTCATCTCTGTATGCGCTCAAGTAGGTCGAGGGTATGTTTAGGAGCGGAGTTCCAAACATGAGAGCAATATTCGAGCGCGGGTCTAATTTGGGATTTAGATAGGAGAAGAAGTTGGGCCGGAGTAAAATATTTCTTGGCTCTAAAAAGATAGCTCAGTTTTCCTGAGGCAGACTGGGCGATGTTTGACATGTGTTTATGCCACGATACATTCCCACAGACCGTGACGCTGAGCAATTGCATGCTTTCCTCAGATTCGGGGGCCTGTCCATTCATCATCAGCTGTGGGGCCGATGATCCACTTTTCTTGGTGAATGTTGTATACTGTGTTTTCGTTGCAAGTTCCAGGTACTAGAAGCCTGCGTTATAGATATTCCTTTGAAAAGTCAAAGGCATCTATATGTGATATCTGCTTATGCTCCCGAAGCTCCACAGTGTATACAATTTATCAATGAACTTCATACCCTTTTTCGAAGTCTCAAGTTAGACACAGAAAAGAATTATTTATTTATGGCGGGAGATCTCAATTCCAAGCACAGTACTTGGGGTAACCTTATCACAAACGCAAGAGGCAATGTGGTGTTCGACTGGTGGCAAACATAAACTAGAATTGTACGCCACAAGTAGGCCGTCATATCCAAAAGGATATTCCAGTTTTCATTAATTACTGACCTATAGTTGTCACGCATCAGTTTTTGAAGATTTTTAATTAGTGACTTAATTGTTTTCATTTCCTGCCTATTTGGATCGCTGAATTGTCTGTAGAGCAGTTTTAACTTAGATAGCAGGATACTCTTTTGCCTATACAGCTCGTCGATCGTTGAGTTTCTGTACCGGTTTGTATCGCTCTCCATGTGAGATACTTTTGGGATAGAACGATTCATTGTATGAGTAACAATGTTGTTCATCGTCGAAAGATAATGATCAGTTCCGTCATTATGAAGATTTCTGTCAGTTGGTGGATCTATGCCGTTGGGGCGTAATTCTTTTTTTATTATCCGATCAAAGCGCGACCAGTGTGCTTTTCCGAAATTAAAAGAATGTATCTGTTTGTACTGCTCAAGTAGTGAATGTTCGTTTGGGACATATACGAGTAGAACCCCAGAGTCGCAGTATAAGAAATACTATCCCAATAAAGTCCTGTATGACAAATCAGGACCAAACAGAATAGATAACTTCATTATCAAGATTATTCGTGGTCACACAAGAAAGGCAATGGACAGTGAAAATGATCTCATTTCGGAAGCATTATATCCCAATGATATGTATGTGGAGAGTACTCTTCAGAATGGGTTCATTCCCCCAGAAGCGTTCCCTTTCTTGGATAAAAGAGGACTTATCCAAGACAAACGAGAAGTCCCTATTATTTACCACGCTTTCCGTGGTGCCAGGGATAAACGAATTCTCCACGATAACGATATCTCTAATTTTCCAGAGCGCCTGCGTTTTAGTATGGTGATCGGTGAAAGAGATAAATCAATAAAAGATCGATCCCATCCCAACTGGTGGTGGATCAGTGATGAAAAAAGGACTACACGTTCCCAAACATAGTATGCCTCTCAGGCGCACTGCTTTCCTTCCCCCTATCCCCAATTCCCAATTATTTTTATTTTTTTAAATTTCGTTTTTAATTTGCTTTTAATTTTTTAGTTTTTTATTTTTATTTGTATTCCTTGTTTATGTTTGTCCATTTTGTTTTAATATTTTACTTTTTATTTTTTGCGTACATATGTACTTAGAAAAGAAAAAAATTATAAATAATACATGATGTAGAAAAAAATAGGATACACTTAAAAAAGAAAACATCAATTATTGGGACATGTTATAAAAATTAGTATAGATGTAACATTAGGTGATAACTCCAATGTGTGTATATCTTCGGTCTATTTCCCTGAAGGAAATGGAAACATTGAGAAATCTACTCACTTTAAGCTGGATCTGCAAAAATTGTATAGAGTCAACATTCGAAACAAGGTAATTATTGGTGGTGATCTAAATTGCAGACATCAGTCGTGGAATTGTCTTAGGGTAAACTGCTGGGGTAACATTTTACTAGATGTTACTGAATCCAGCCCAAGTTTTTCCATACTTTATCCACTTCTCCCCACCTATATCCCAGCGAGTGCTAACTAGGGAATGCAATACCGTTAAAAAATGTCGATACCGGTATTCGGTATTTTCGCTTTTAGAACCGGTAATACCGGTAAAATACCGGTATTAGTATTATTTAAAAAAAATGTAAACAAAATTAAAATTTACTTACTATAGGTTATGTTATTATTTAGGGGTAGTACAAATATATGTCAAACACAATTAAACAACAAAAAATTTATTTTTAAGAATAATTTAACAAAATTAAATCTAACTTTTTTAATATATATTACATTAATTCGTACAAGTGATTATTATTTTTGATGCAAATTGAAATATGATTTCAAAAAACATATATGATCCAACGTACCGTCGTCTAACCTTGATCTAACCCCCCCCCCCCCCCCCCCCCCCCCCCCAAATCCCATGCTCGTCAAAAAATTGTAATTCTTTTTTAAGTTTATGTTCTATTTTTAATCTTTTGTTTTGTTTCTTTGGGTTTGGATCATTCGTCATTGCTTTGTTAATCACATTCTCTAATTTGTTTTTTAATGAAACAGTTGCAGTATTAATAGCGGAGAGAGATGTAACTGGTGTATCTTCATCTTCAAGATCAAAATCTCCAGTGTCTGGTTCATTACTTTTAGCTCCTAGGCGTTTTATAAGAGGAATCAATATTTTTGTAATAGAACCTTTTTTAAGTTTAGGACATAAGTCTATGCGTTCCGATTTTGAGTTGTGTATATATTGGAAAACTTGAGATATGTTTGTTCGTCTTTGCATTATTCTATACTTCAGAGCATTTATCAATTCAATACTTATTTTACTTATTTGTGCATCAAGCGTGTCAATCATAAATTTAAACGTCGCGTCTGCAACAAGAAGATTAGAATCTCTTCTGCATAGTGGTTCGACTGCTAATTTAATTGGTGACAATGCATCAATGATTTCAGAAATTAATAGAAACTCCTCTTCGGAAAAGACTATGTTTGATTTTAAATCAATTAATGCTTTTTGGACACAATACCGTAATTGGTAAAACCTTTCCAACATAATAAGTAAGCTATTCCATCGTGTTATGGCATCCAATTGCAAATTCAATTCTTTTCCAAATTGTAGTTTTACATATTTTTGTAAATATTGATCATTTTTTGTTGGAGATCTTCTGAAAATTTTAATGACACTTCTAATTTTTGTTACCAGCGGGGATAAATTAGCATAATTCAAATTTATTTCAGTGTCAACAGATCCAAACTCTAAGACAACACCATCATCTGTAATCATTTTATCTTCTTCATTGTCAGTTTCTACGTCATTGTCATCATCTACATCACTATCACAATCGCTAGATTGGCATTCAATTGGTTCAATTTCAGCATCAATAGTCACTAAACTGGAGTTGTTTTTGTAAAGGACATCTCTAACAACTAGGTGGATGCCATGTGCAAAACATAACTGATGTTCGACTTCAATCAAATGTCCGAGTTTTACCATAACTGACGCACCATCTGTCGATATACAAACAATGTCATTTGTTAAGTTGAGATCAAATTCTTGTAATTTTATTTTCAAAATCTCCAAACATTTTTCCGTTGGCACTTTTCCATGTAAACGGGCTAGTCCAATGTTCCGTACATATCCTCCAGTAGAATGTACATCATCATCATCGGCACTACAACCGGGAGCCGGTCTTGGCCTTATTTAGCAAGTCCTGAGGCTTGTTAAATTTTCCATAATGATTTATTTTGTCTGGGCAAGGTCATTGGTCTTGCGCCAGGGGCTCCCCGACGGGGAATCGAACCCCGGTCTCCCGGGTGACAGGCGGGTATACTAACCACTATACTATCGAGGATCCCCCAGTAGAATGTACGTTTATGTTTAAATACCTCCGATTGCGAACCGAGGTCCATTCGTCGAATGACAAGCTAAATCGGTTGCCTTTCGATTTTAAATCAGACATTTCTTTAATAACTTGTATTCTTATCTTCTTGCTATATTCAGTGATCATAGATTTTATTGTTGCAGCTAATTTTGGTAGATCATTATATCCTCTTGCAATCAAGCTTCTGTGTAACGTGTATCAACTGGCGCTAATGTTCCAATACCGAAAATACCGGTATTTTTAAGGTGAATACCGGCATTAATACCGCCGAAAATTAGGACGGTATCCCGGTTTTCGGTATACCGGTATACCGGTATTGCATTCCCTAGTGCTAACAAGAACCCCTCAACTCTCGATCTATAGATCACTAATATTCCATATTACTGCACAGTACCATTAACTCTAAATGCGTTAAGTTCAGACCACCCTCCGATCAGCCTCACAGTGAACCATACAGTAGCTGTAAATCGTACCAGTTTATACCACAACTATTCCGCCGCCAACTGGAATTGTTATAAATCATATATAAACTCGAACTTGGTTCTAGGTGATACCAGCCTAAATTCTATAACCTGCAGCGAGGTCATTGATATCCTATGTAACAATTTTGTTTCTGTTATCAATAGAGCGGCCGATCTTGCGATACCTAAATGTTCCTCTGCTCCAGTTGACAAGGCACCGCTTCCTGAAAATATCTTACATCTGATTAGGCTACGAAACTCTGAACGAAGAAAATGGCTTCGTTATAGAATCGATTGCTTTCTAGTTAATGTTGAAGTCTGAAATAATATCATTAAAAAAGAAATCTCAGCATATAGGAACAAGTGTTGGAATAAACACCTTTCCTCTCTTGACAAAGCAAGCAAACCGTTCTGGAAAATATCAAAAATTATGAAAAAGAGAGGGTCAAAAATTCCTCCGTTTAAAGTTCACGACAAGTTGTTTATTTCTTCAGTGGAGAAATCGAACCTACTTGCTAACACGTTTAGTAAAAACCACTCCATATCTATGCATCTAAGCGACGCGTATACTGAGGCTGAAGTTGCTAACACTATCCATGTACTTTCTCAATCAGTAGCTGAAAGTACTTACGCAAGCAAAGTTAAAGAATTGATAAAAAAATCGAAAACAAAAAAGGCTGCTGGTCTTGATAATATTAACAACAAATTAATTAAAGCACTTCCACCTGCTGCAAGTAACTATGTATTTAACGTTCATTTTCAACGCCTGTCTTAGGAATTGTTATTTTCCGGACCGTTGGAAAACAGCAAAAGCAATACCTATCCCGAAACCCGGCAAACAGAAGAACAGCCCCGAAAGCTACAGACCTATTAGTCTACTCAGCTGTCTGAGTAAGCTCTTAGATAAAATCATTAGGGAAAAGATTGATCGTTTTGTGGAAGCCAATAACATCTTACCAAACTTTCAGTTCGGTTTCCGTAGTGGTCACAGCACAATCCACCAAGTTTTGCGCATTAAAAACCACATAGCTGGTAAATTCATCGACATGGAGTCAACGGGACTGGTTCTTCTAGACATCGAAAAAGCCTTTGATACGGTTGCGGCTCACTGGAGCGCCACCAATTAAACTTCCCATTACCCCATTTTTTGAGCTCCCACGTAGGGCATATCAAACCTGAAAATAAGTACTTACCTGTACATTGTGCGAAAACCTCGCCTAAAGCATCTTAACGCATAATTGGTGCTGATGTAAAATCCATCGGCTCCCAACAGATGTTTCCCTAAAGGCATGGTTTCATGAAACGCACCATTTCCACAAAGCCAATTCAGTTGCAACACGAAGCAACTGACTTAACACGACCACCGCGGTGCACATATCCACCATCGAAATTGCAGCACACAAGCAAGAGATACTCTCGCTTTGCTTCAATGCTGCAACCACATCGGTCGCTAAACCGAGTTACATGAAGTGGTAACTCGCACCTGGCCGTAGAAAGGGATCGAGTTCTCGTCAGTGTAAATACATACACGACGGATCGACCCGCTGTTGACGCCAACAACAACATGCACACAATCAGCAATCATGCTAAACGTAGTCGCTGATCGTGTATACATCCTAACCCTTTACAGGATGACTCGCCCCAACTGCGATGGTTGTTTAGTTAATGTCAAGATCATGGTTCGCACGCAGATTTACCATGTCTGGGGGAAAACATTCAGGTAGCTATGTTTGCCGATGATACGGCCATTTTCTCTTCGGGTGCCTTATTCACTAATGTCTACAACTCTTTGCAAGCAGCTCATGACTATCTAGCAGTATATTAGAGGAAGTGGAAAATAAAAATAAATGGTAATAAGACACAAACTGTCAGGTTTTCGAGATGTAGGAAACTCTGCTACCTACCAAATGGCACTAAACTCAGTATGTGTGCAGTTAATATTGATTGGTCCGAAGACTGTAGATATCTAGGTATTATTCTAGATAAAAAACTTATCTTTCAAAAACACATCACTTCCACAATTGACAAAATAAACAAAGTCGTAAGAGTTATGTATCCATTAGTGTGTAGAAACTCAAAGCTTAGGATCGAATATAAAATTATAATTTTTAAACCATTTTTCAAGCTATACTCCTGTACGGCGCCCCTGTATGGTGTAATTGTGCTCCCACACACAAAATAAAATTGCAAAGGTGTCAAAATAAAATATTGAGAATGTTGCTGAATTTGCCATGGCATTATTCGACACATGAACTACATGAAAACGCTAACGTTAAACCGCTAGAGTTTCTTATTGACAAAATCAATCGAAACTTCTTCGTCAATTGTTCTTTTTCTGATAATGTTCTCGTTTCCCGTCTTGCGTTATCCTAAATCACTATTATTACATAAACTAACCGGAAACCTGTGCAATATTAGTCTTAACATTCAAATAAGGGTTTTTTCTTGTAGTTTTCCCTTAATTTATTATTTATTATTCATTAAAATTGTGCTATTTTCATTATATAGATTTAAGATTATAGTTGTAAAGGAATTGCCGTCCTAAATCTCCTAAATACTAGTTGTAAAATATTGTGACTCATATGACAATCAGTACTGAAATCTTCTAGAAAGTCCGAAACAAAGTACTAGATTATTTTAGGAAGTACTGGAAAACTGGAATAGAACATTCAAGACTATGGAACGGACGGAAACTATACACCAAATCAGAATGAGGAAAAACGGTATAAATACGTCGCACGCAGAGCGGAATGATAAGTCTCAAGTTAGAAGTAAGAAGTAAAATACGCCATAAGTACGGAAGCGATAAGTCAAGAAATCGTTGTGTACGGTAAAAGTAACGGTTGTATTACGGACTAATAAAGTGTTGTATTAATTCAAAATCGATTTAACGGCTCTTATTTATTCAAAAATAATTAATCCAGCGACCCCTAAGCTCGCTACAATATAAATGTACCATAGTATCTACCTAATAAAAATTGAATTGAATTGAATTGTTCCTAATGTCTTTTGTTCGATTCGTTCCGGCCGAGCCGGCTTAGACGTCGCGTCAGCAAAACAGTCATACCTCCGAAAATAATTTGAATTTTCTAAAATGAACTTAAAGACATATTCTTAGAGGGTTAAGCTTTGAAAATATGAAAAAGAAATGATTTTTTCAAATTTATAGACCAGAATAATAAATAATAAATAAATGTGAATATAAAACAAAAAAAAGTCCTAAATAACAATAATGCGATGACAGAAACGTTCGACAACAGCCTTTGGGGTTCTATTGTTTTCAAATTAATATACTTGCACAGATAATTCAACACAAAATAATGTGTTTTATTTTTCATTAGCTGCATATTATGAACGTATTTTTTTCTACCTTAAACGTTCATTGGAATCGTCTCTTACTGCCGTTTATATGTCAACCGAATGATTCCACTCGCTGGTATGAGAAATTAAAATGTCATAATAAATCTCGCTTGTAGTGAGACGCATCCATTGGAATGTGATTGGAAGGGTGTGCCTTCAGTAGAATGTCAGTCACAAGTGGATTTCTACTTCGTACTGCAAAAGCTCCGATTTTTTCCTCGAATGCATTTGTCTGCCTTTAATAAATGTTTAATTTCTTGTATTCAAATCAACAAAATAAAGTATTAAATTCAAGGTAATGGTGTGTTTTGAAAAAATATCCAATACGATTCCCCCAATACGTACGTATGTTCCAACCGGTTCAAGTTGGCTCTCACAAAATCGCAACAACTTACATACATTAAGTGCTTCGTGAAATAGGTGGCTTGAAACTTTGAATCCTCACAATTCCAATAAAACAGTAATTGTACATAAATAAATATGTCTCACTTGAAAGTACACATTTGTAAATTGCTAAGTTGGCTAGGAAATTGGTAAAAAATACAATTAACAAGCAGGCCTTGCTGCTTACGTGCAACGCCATATGCATATAAACATATGTGCCCATGTACGTACATCACCTACCTTTAAAACAGCCACTAATATTGTGGTATGTGCTTAGCGATTTGGAATTCATTGATCAGTCTCGAATGATACACGAAATTTCGTAGTGATAAATTGAAAATTCTGTCATAAAAAACGGCCAGCTCGTGATAAATGATATTCGCGGTGTTTAGCAAGGTTGGTTATTATATACAATATACAAATTAAAAAAGAAGATACTTTGTTTGCACAATACATCGCTTATACAATTTTCAAAATAATTCAGTGATTTATTTTATTACAATGAATTTGCATCACAATTTAAACAACGTTAATGATTGGCTTTGCAACGCTTAATTCGTCATCTTTTAATTTGGAATTCATTCGATTTGCTAAATTCCTATCGTGCAGAATATTTCCAATTGTGGAGACAAATTTAGCTCCGAATGGACTTTTGATTTGTTCTATTTACACTTGATAAAGAATTAGATTTACATTTCGGTAAGAGTTGTTATTCAAGTGTAATGATTGTTAGATAAAGTTCTAGCGATTGATGTTTTTCTATGCCCTCTTCATTCGTATATTACCGCGTGTGCGTATGTGTTGTGTGCGATAGAATTACTTAAAGATACATTTTCATATTTACGCAGATGTAAAAAACGGTTATATGAAGGGTGGTGCTAAAATATTTTGTTGTCATATTGAAAATGCGGTAAATTATTGTTGGAGTTTGTGTCGTTATTATAAAGTGAGATTTGCATAAATAAAGTGTTTTTTTTTCGTTATTGCCTCATTCTGCTGTAAATACTTTGTTAAAACCGCGTTGAAAATAATTGTTTATTTTGTTTTGTTTTTTAGTATAAAAAGTAAGTGAGAGATTACGTTACTGTATTTTTAATTATTACCAAGATACCCGTATATTTTTAACTGTTGCATAACGGAAGCGAATAATAATTCTAGCAAAGTTGATTTTTGGACGACGTCGCTTCTTCGTTGCAGTCGAAATAGCTAAACATTCTTTTTTAGTTGCATTTAAATAGAAACATTATGACCAAAGCTGGATCGTGTTTTCCTTTATGGCTTATTAAGACTCGGTTAAGTACTACGTGATAAACAAAGTCCGATTGCGTAGTCCGGTCGCCTTATTACTGGCATTTTTTCTTCATCTAGCGCTTTATTTGAATTATACCGGGTTATTTAAAATTCAAGGTCGTGTTCGTTCCCCAGCGTTCCATAGACAGTTCACAAGTTTTGTAAGGAATTTTTAAACATATGCCTTAACCACCTTTCGACTATATAAACCGAGTTAATCATACAACCATTTCAACCTTTGAACTTTAAATCAATTTTGATTTTGCTCTCTTTGTGTTTAGGTAAAATATATTTCAAACGATGTTTTCTTGACTGAAATCAAATATAAACAACTTTTATTATTTCTAGTTGTCTATATCTTGGAGAAAAAAAAGAAGCCATAACCATGCACCACCCCCACAAGAGGTGTAGCGAATTTTGATACTTTGGGTCCAAGGATTTTCGATTGCAAGCGCTTCCATGTAAGAGGCTTTTGATGACTGATATTTCTATTTAATTCTAAAATGTATGGAGAAGTCGACAGCTTCTTCCAGTTTCTTAAAATTAACGTCGAGTTGTGGTCGTCTCCTGTCATCTCGTCGCTTCTAAAGTCCCGTCAACTCCACAAACCATACAATATTGCTACATAATGACATTGCATTGAAATAGCTCGAGGATTGTATGCATAGATTCTTCGTCTATTGAGTTTTCTGGTCTGACCTGGCGTCAAGAATATAAGGTACTAGGCGCTTTTGCTAATCTCTCGTTTACATAAGATCGCCTCTCGACATAGCCGCACTAATGACCCTGCTGATAGACAAATGTAAACACTCCCGCTGGGACAATCTCTATCAATTTTTTCCCTTTTTTTTTTATTAAACTTCTCTCGGGAGAGGCGAACCTATAGCGTCGAGTGGGGGCCCCGAGATGCCATCAAATAACTGTAGCAGTTCTTTTTGAACAGTTGCAGGTTGTAACGCTCCGGGAACACTCACGTGGGAAGGCAGTTCCGCAGATTCCCTGCTCTGTAACGGAACGAGTTCTGATACAGGAATGTTCGCGCCGTCGGGAGATGAACCACAAACGGGTGCGATCTGTCGGATTGTCTTGTGGAGCGCATATAAACCGAATTGCGTGGAACAATGTCAAGAATCTCCGAAGAACAGCGCCCGTGGTAATATCTGTAAAACAGACAGAGGTCGGCTACGCGCCTTCGATGTGATAGCGACTGTAGTCCCGACGTCAGCGCCGAGTCCCCGATCGGGCGGATCGCTCGTCTCTGTACGCTCTCAAGTAGGTCGAGGGTGTGTTTAGGAGCCGAGCTCCAAACATGAGAGCAATATTCGAGCGCGGGTCTAATTTGGGATTTATATAGGAGAAGAAGTTGGGCCGGAGTAAAATATTTCTTGGCTCTAAAAAGATAGCTCAGTTTTCCTGAGGCTGATCTGGCGATACTCGATACGTGTTTATGCCATGATACATTCCCACAGACCGTGACGCCGAGCAATCTCAAACTTTCCCCAGCCTCGAGGGCCCGGCCATTCATCATCAGCTGTGGAACCGATGATCTAGTTTTCTTTGTGAATGTAGCATACTGGGTCTTCGTTGCGTTGAAGTCGACAAGATTGGCCTTTCCCCACTGCAGGACTTTATCCAGATCCTGATTCAGAGAGTCAATCTGTCTACATCTCAGCTGGTGGGACGTAGATGCACCAATCGGCCGATCACTCGAAAAGGAGGAAACAAGCGTACTATCATCCGCAAAACTGAACACTTTGTTATCCGTTGTCTCCAACAAATCATTTATGTGAAGCAAGAACAAGGTTGGAGCCAAAATAGAACCTTGGGGCACCCCCGAATTAACAGGATACAGATCCGAACACTCGCCGTCCACAACAACCCGGATCGATCGATTTTCAAGGAAGCTTTTCGTTCAGTTGCACAGCTGTTGGGAAAGTCCATATGAACGAAGTTTGCTCAGCAATGCCCCGTGCCAGACGCGGTCAAAAGCCTTGGAGATGTCCAATGCGACCGCCCTTGACTCACCATGCCGTTCAATCGCAAATGTCCATATATCGGTTATAAGTGTCAAAAGGTCTCCTGTGGACCGCCTGCCACGGAATCCGTATTGACGATCATTCAAAAGTCCGTTGCACTCCAAATACTTAACCAATTCTGTATTGATGACTTTTTCCATTACCTTAGATAAAATAGACAGTAATGCTATCGGACGGTAATTTTGTGGGAGACACTTTTTTCCCGTCTTTGGGATTGGCTGAACTCGAGCGATTTTCCAGCAGGCAGGAAAGGTCCTCCGTGTATAAGATAAGCGGAAGAGTCTGCCAAGAACCGGCAATAGTTCTGGAGCACAGTTCTTAAGGACTATTGCTGGTATTCCGTCCGGACGGGTTGCCTTCTTACAATCCAGTTCACGTAGAATGCGTTGAATAGTGCACGGACGAAATCTCACATCCCGCATGGAAGACTGTACCGGCGAGATCACAGGTGGCCCCAAAAGGCCGGGATCGAGGTTGGACTTCGCGGAAAATAAATTCGCGAACACATTAGCTTTATCCTTTGGATCCGTGACCAACATCCCGCTGTCTGTCACCAACGGGGGGAAAGAGGAGGATGCGAAGTTACCGCTGACAGCCCTTGCCATTGACCAGAAGGAGCGCGAACCAGTTGGGCACCGAAGGAGCTTATTGATCACCCTGTCGTTGTGAGCCTTCTTCGCGGTATCAATCGCCTGGTTGCACGCGTTTTTGATTGTAACAAAATTCGTTCTGTTAACATCGGTGGGATTGGAGCGCCATTGCTTAAAAGTTCTATTTTTTGCCGCTGTAATCAGCTCGCATTTTTTTGTCAAACCAAGGTCTATCAGACGAACTTCGTTTGATGGAATGTGGAATATACATCTCCATCCCCAGAAGAATAATCTCTGATACCGACTCAGCACAAGCGTTAACATCGGAGTCTCCGAAGCACATCTCCGACCATGGAAAGGATGCAAAGAAATCTCGCATATCGTCCCAGTTAGCAGCCCCATACTTCCATACATGGCGAATCTGGCTAGGCCGGTTATTCGCTTGATATGCAAGTGCTTGCGCGACAGATACCAAGCAGTGATCTGAGTTTCCCAGTGGCGCAGAAACCTCTACGGTATAAATACTCGGTTCGGATGTCAAAAATAGATCCAGGGTGTTCGCACAATCCCCTCGGGCATCCGGCACTCACGTTGGTTCCCCCACAAGTTGAGTCAAGTTGTGGCTTACAGCAAACATCTCCGCCAGCCCCCCAGCCTTGTCGGATCTGTTAGAATGTAACAACCAGTCGGAATTGTGGACATTGAAATCGCCAAGGACAACAATTTCAGAAGCTGGGTGGTTGATCTGTATCCAGTCGACGGTATATGAAAGATGTTCGAAAAATGTCGCCGGTCGATCGTCATTCGGGGAGCGGTAAGGACAACAAAGGAATTTAACAGAATTCCTCAGCACGACCCTCAACCATATGATGTCCATATTATTGGGTTCCAACGCCTCCATCCGCTGGCAAGCCAGATTGGACCGCGCGAAAACGCAGACTCCGCCCTTAAAACGGAATCGAATGCAAGTCGTATCCTGAGCAACGAAGATATGTCGAATCTGTTGACGAATCGACCTGGGTCTCAGTTAGGGCAAGGATATCAGGTTTCGTTGTTTGCAAACATTGGTGGACGGCGTTTACATTCGTATTGGTGAAACCGATGCCCATGATGTTACAAAATGCCGTCACCAGTCTAGCGTGGGCAGAGCCTCGAGAGCGAGCCCGGTTATGCGACGACGAACCCCCCAAAGTTCCATTATTTATCATGATATCTGCATGATGTTCCCCCTGCCATAGTCCCCTCCCGGAGATCCGAATGGGAGACTAGTTTACCTCCGGAATTCTTTATATCAGAAGACCCCATCATGACTTATCCCCGTGTCAGTCCGGGCCATCAGCCACACATCCGAAACACCCTCGAAGATTTCTCTCGGCGATATCGCGGAATGTACAGCGTGACGGGGTGGTATCTCACCTTGGGACCGACTACCACCTAACCAATCTTTTTTCGAACCGGTCCATCAGCCAAGCTCCGAAAGATGGCCAGGGATTTCTCTCGACCATTTCACGGAGCCTAAAGCTTGATGGGGTGGTATTTCACCGGGCGCACAGGGCGTTGGGACCCCGGCTACCACTCGGCCTTTAGTCGCCTCTTACGACAAGGTGGCCTAGCTGTGAGTATATTTTAACGCCCTACTCACAGGGCCAATGTGATCATACTATAACATCGTGTTTCTTATTTGAAGAGTCCTTGTAGCGCTTCTAACAGATACACATACAATACACAAGCAAATGGTGAAGAACACCGAACGAAAATCGAATAAGAAAAAGCATCAGAGCCGTATACCATAGCGATAACATAACAAATCAACATCAGTCGAATGTACTTGAGTTTAGACATCTAATTCGTACACATGGCGGTGGCCTGATGGGTTGCGCTTTGGTTCAATTTTTTGTGATTCTAACTGTCAAAGCGTCAGTTCGAATCACACATTCTTCACTATCATCCCAAACGCTATATCCTAACCACTGGGATATGGTCAAGTGTGTATTATTGTGTAACAAAAAACTAACTTATAAAAGATAAGGATGAGCTGGGTTCGACGCTCGGTGCCCTCTTTCGAGTGGGTTTCATTGTAGATGGTTTGAAGGTAAGGAATTTAAATAAATCATCATCATCAGCAGTACAACCGAGATCTGGTCTTGGCTTTATTTAACAAGTCTGAGGCTTGTTAAATTTTCCATAAAAATTTATTTCTCCGGGCAAGGTTGTTACCCTTGCGCCAAATTTAAATAAATACAGGTTGAAAATCGCACGACGGATTGTGTGTAGGTTAATAAGGGTAACAATTTTATAATATACACGATTGCTTAATTGAAATTTGTACTGGAGTTGGTTGGAAAGGTCAACTCGATTGAGATTGTATTACTAGTATTTATTGGCCTGTACGAACCCGTAAGTTCAAGACCTCGCCGACTCGACTCCACCATCGTTCCTTGTCCTGTGCGCTCTCCTTTCATGCAGGACCACCCGATCTGATCTCCTCAAGGTCAACCTAACATTGTCCTCCCATCTCCGTCGCGACCGTCATACCACTCTCTTTCCCGTTGGGCTACCGTCAAGAATTCTACGCACGGTCCTATCGTTGCCCATTCGCGCCACATATCCGATCCATCTTAATCTTCGCGACTGGATTATTCTCACTATTGTAGGTTTGTGGTATAGCTCTTCCAATTCGTGCTTGCGGAGTTTTCTCCATTGTCCTGCATCCTCGTCATATTTACCGCCAAATATATACCTTAGAACCTTATTCTCGAATACGCGGAATTTGTTTTCTTCCCATTTTGTGATAGTACATGTTTCGCATCCGTATAGAGCAATCGGCAAGATTATGGTTCTATAGACACGGAGCTTTATGTTGCGTGATAGCTGTTTGGATTTCAGCAGTTTACTGACTGTGCGCCAACTAGCGTTGCCGGAATGTAATCTTTTGTTAATTTTCTTCGATATTTCCTTATTGGCCGGCAGTATTGTTCCCAGATATTTAAATTCTTTCACATTTTCAAATATCTTGTCCCCGATGTTTATGTGTGGTCCCTGAGGTCCACCCGCTCTCACCATATTTATATATTTTGTTTTGTCTTCATTTACTTCTAGGCCCACCTCTTCTGCCGCTTGCATGATGATTCTACAGTTTTTACTTAGTTTCTAGATTATCGCCCAGAACGGCGATGTCATCCGCATATGCGAGCACTTGTGTGACCCCGTTCAGGCATAATCCGGCCATGTTGTCGTCTTGTACCTTTCTGATAACATACTCGAGCACAAGGTTAAAAAGACATGGTGAGAGGCCACCCCCTGTTTTAGTCCGTCCCGGATTTCAAATGGCTTTGAGAGGTGGTTTTCTATTCTAACTCGTCCTTTGTTTTCGTTCAAGCAGATTTGATTGAAAGCGGCATATTTTTTCGGAATTCCCAGCTCAACTACAATATGGTAGAGTTCTTGTCTTGCGACTGAGTGGTAGGCTTTTTTGAAGCCAACCAACAGTTGGCGGCTGGCGCAAAGCTGATAACCTTTCCCGGAAAAAGAAATTATTGCGGAAAATTTAACAAGCCTCAGGATTTGCTAAATAAGGCCAAGACGGGATCCCGGTTGTGGTGCCGATGATGATGATGAACAGTTGGTGAACCGTCTCTCCGAATTCCCACTTCTTTTCCAGTAGTTGCCTTATTGTGAACATTTGGTCGCTCGTTGACCGGTTTCTACGGAATCCACATTGGTAGTCCCCCAATATGTCTTCTGCGTACGGTGTGATTCTCGCCAATATGACATTTGTTAGTATTTTGTATGCGGTTGGGAGCAATGATATTCCTCTGTAATTTTCGCAGTCAGATCTGTCACTTTTTTTGAAAATGGGGACGACTATTGAGGTATTCCATTCTTACGGAATTTCTTCCTTATCCCATATTGTTTTAATCAGTTGGAGGATATTTTGAGCGGTTGCTTCTCCTCCATGCTTCACAAGCTCTGCCGGTATGCAGTCGACTCCGGGAGCCTTGTTGGTTTTCAATCGATTTATTGCGTTTACAACTCCGTTGAAAGAGGGCTGTGAGATCTGAGGCTCGGCTGTATGTACGTCTGGTGCGTTTATTTGTGGTTGATAGGTGCGCACATTGAGCGGGTTTTCAAAGTACTGCTTCCATCTTGTCACGATATTGTTTGTTTCTGTGACCAGACAACCGTTTGTGTCTCGAATTATTTTGGGTCTACCTCGATAGCCATTTCTACTTGAATTTATGCCGGCATACATACCTCTGATGTTCATTGCTCTGGCATTTTCAAGGATTTTTTCGATTCGAGTCTTCTTTCATTCGCGTTTTTTGCGTTTGAAGAGTTTCATTATCTCTTTCCGAATTGTCGCGTATCTTTCTGCATTGACTTCATCATATCTTTCTAAGTGGATCACTCTAAGTCGTTTACGTTCTTCGATCTTCGCCATGCACTCACTCACTATCCAGACACGTAAGCATAGGAAGACCTTGAATAAGTTATTACGTTTCTAACAGATGGCGTTACTCATGTCAAACGATGTCTATTGTAAAATACCTTTTCCCAGTTTTCCGATTACGTGTTTCTATACGTATGTCATTATTCCCTAGGTTAACGGAAATGGTGCCGGCCACTTTATATTTCGTTTAATTTCTCAAATGCTTAGAGCTGGAATAAAGCAATCTGTGCATATTTTTGCCCTCATCTTCTATAGCTACTCAGTTGTTTAACTCCACAAATCTGGTTTTATTATTCTTGCAGTGTGGCGATGCTAACAGATTATGCACACGCAAACCTAGTGAAGTACATCATCATCATCGGCACTACAACCGGGATACGGTCTCAGTCTTATTTAGCAAGTCTCTCCACCGGTCCCGGTTTCGAGCCGATGTGATCCAGTTTGGCACTCCCAGGCTCTGGGCGTCCTGGTATACGCCATCCCTCCATCGCAGTCTGCCGCGCTGTCTCGTTCCATACGTCCTCACTCACTCACTTCCTCATCTTTATAAATGATAGCACATCGAGTTTCTCATACTCATACGAACATTCCCGGCCAAACTCTTCGAACGTCAATACCAATCAGCAGATTATGCTTATTACACTGAATTCCGACCTCAACAAGATATATCAATGGAGATTATCTAACCGAGTAGAGTTCAATGCCTTAAAAACTCAGTGCTGTGTCTTGTCGTCAAGGGTGAACCCCAAAGTAAATATGCTGTCGATGAATGGCACTTGGTCAGGCGCATCCAAAACGGTACTACACGTGCTCGATAGGATGCCAAAACGAGCAGTGAAACTTATTGGAGACTCAGCTGTGAGTCGATCAATTCCGTCGTTAGAACATAGGCGCAACGTATCATGCCTATTTCTCTTCTATAGGTATTATCACGGTCGTTGCTCAAGAGAACTTGCTGAATGTGTTCCCCCTCCTCAGACATTTTCCCGCGATACCCGTCAATCCGATAATGCGCATCAGTCCACGTTGAAAGTCAACTTCACGCGCACAAACAAACATAGAGAGTCATTCGTTAGCCGAACCACACGAATGTGGAATACTTTACCTGATATAGAACCATAATCATGCCGATTGTTCTATACGGGTGCGAAACATGGGCTCTCACAAAACGGGAAGAAAACAAATTCCGCGTATTTGAGAATAAAGTTCTAAGAGGTACCTTTGGCGGCAGATATGACGAGGAGGCAGGACAATGGAGGAAACTCCACAAGCACGAATTGGAAGAGCTATACCGCAAACGTACAATAGTGACAGTAATCAAGTCGCGAAGATTAATATGGGCCGGACACGTGGCGCGAATAGGGAACGATAGGACCGTGCATAGAATTCTTGACGGTAAGCCAACGGGAAAGAGACCGACAGGACGGCCGCGACGGAAATGGGAAGACAATGTTAGGTTGGACCTCGAGGAGATCGGATCGGATGGTCGAACGTGGAAGGAGAGCGCACAGGACAGGGAACAATGGCGGAGTCGAGTCGGTGAGGTTATGAACTTTCGGGTTCCTACAGGCCAATAAATAGATAGATAGATAGATAGATCATGTGTTTCCTCGTCGTTGTAATATCCAGGCATTTAAGACCAATGTACATCGATACCTCCTTTCCTTTTCCACATCCTCTCCTTCCGCTCGCACTGTGCTCTGACACTTAAGGGTACTCCAAAATCCCCTTTTGTGCGCGCGTTTGTAAAAAAAAAAAATCCTGCCACAAAGGACTTTCTGGGCAGGCTCCTCTTTGCTCATTCGAGCTAGGTGTCCCGCCTACCGGTGTCTACCGAGCTTGATTTTTCTTACAACATTAGCTTCAAGGTAGATCGCGTACAACTCATGGTTGTAGCGTCTGCGGAATCGTCCTTCCTCACATACGGGTCAGCTTTGCTTCTTCGTTAACTGTTTGGCGACTCCAGTTCGCATGTTAATTGAATCCATAGAATTCCAAACAATCAAATAAATAAATCCTAGTTTAAATATTGCAATTAACGCCAAATGGTTGTATTTTCTGTTTGGGAATATTCGTTAAGGAGAGTTGCTGCTACGCTCGAGGATTGGAGTTGAAATTCGAGGTATTCAGTTCACTTTTCCGTTTCATAATACAATTTGGTTTCAGGCATCATTGTTGCGGACGCCGTTGCTTTGGAAACAGTTCGATTGCAAGCCTCAACATTTTGAGGTGTTCAAAGCGTGTTGAACACATACACTTTTCTGCCCACAACAATCTCCATTGTTCGTGGAAGTTGCGTTCGATGTTTGCTAGAACGCAAACATTTTGGGCCTTTGAGCGGGATCCAGTCTGTGGATCCAATCCACTGCTGCCAGCTTGCAGCATATATAAGTCGCGGGACATTAACGTCCAGATGCGAAGACCCACCGGTATCAAGTTTGTGATAACAGTTAGCTCAAAGATCACAGCGCAGAGCAATGTCAGCGAAGTCCAACATGACAGCTACATTGGCGGAAAACCTCATGGCGGCCCCGCTAACGCGGATGTCCTGCGCTTTTCTCAACCTCGAGAAGAGAGGGCCGCCAACGTTATTCACGGTGGATATACGCCAGCACAACCTTCAGATCGAATGGGAGGACATTAGAAAGCGACACAATGAGATAGAACGCCTGGCCACTCCAGAGATGACCAGCGGCCACCGCTATTTCGTGGACAGATTCATCGGTCAAGCCGAGAAGATCTATCTGGACGTGGTCGCCAAGCTTATTGGGGCAAGGAACGCCCTCAACGTTGACCGTCCGACCGTATCCAAGTCTGTGACGGACACCGTTAGTCAACCAAAACGGCGTTGGCCGCCATTGATGTCACAACCACCTTGCTGGCCAGGAACTCCATCAATACCAGGCATGCATATGCCACCTGGCCATCCATCCAGATTACCATCATGAATGATGTCGCCGGAACAAGCGTCGAACGCAAATTCCACGAACAATGGATATTGTTGTGGGCAGAAAAATGTGTGTGTTCAACACGCTTTGAACACCTCAAAGTGTTGATGCTTACAATCGAACTGTTTCCACGAGACTGGATGTGCCAAAGCAATGGCGTCCGCAGCAATGCTGCCTGAAACTAATTGAATTATTCATAGGGACAAAGTGAACCGAATACCTCGATTATAGCAGTAACTCTCCTTAAATAATCCACAGTCACAAAGACCTTTCTCTCGAACGCGGCTAAGAGTTCAGAGTGCCTTTTATTGAGCACCCAGGTCTCGGATCCATACATGAGTACTGGCAAGACCATGGTCTTGTACAGTAGTAGCTTGGATGTTCTGGATAAATTTCGGGATTTAAAGAGCCTTGATAGACCATAGTAGGCTTTGTTGGATTTGATCAACTGTTCGCGTATTTCTTCTTCCATATTGTTATCGGCTGATATTATTGACCCAAGGTAGTTAAAGAATTGCACTACTTCGAATTCGTGCTCCACTACCTTGAAATAGAAGAACATAGTGCCAAGAAATAATGAAAAAAATCATCAGCGGCGTGTACCAGAGCATTGATGTTGAAATCACTGCTTAAGTAGCGAACTAACATATTCTCACATACCCACGACCTTGGTCTGATGTGTCGATGCTTTGGTTCTAAACTTTCCATGGCGTAGGTTCGAACCAAGTTCTTCACTACCATTGTAAAATTTTATAAATGGTGATATGTACCTAATTTGACAAAGCAAAACACTTCCTCATAACAAACCACGATCTTTCGTAATTTTCTCGCTTCGTCGCTCTACACAAAGTGATCTTCACATTTTATAGTTACTGGAGAGATAGTAGTGAGGCTATTCCAACAGATTATACACATAGTGAAAAAGAGCACGGGTTCAAATTGCCTTCTTCATTACCTTCGCTAAATGCTACTGTAATAAGTCTGAGTGTCTTTATGGTAGTTGGGCAAACAACTTATTATTTATTCATGTAAAATTGTAGCGAGACACAGAACTTGGAATTAGTAGGAAATTTGATCCGACATGGACGCGGAGATTGCTGTGAAATTGATGGACGCAGTAATATATCAACCAAAATCTAAGTTGAAGACGAAACTTTGCTCAATAAATATTTGTCACAATTTGCATTAGCTATAATATTGTCATTTATAGTATGGATCCTATGAAGGATAGCTTGAAATTTGATTTAATACTGGTCCTGAGATACTCAACAGCATATCAATAATAAGAATAGAATAGTTGCTATTATTTAACTGGAGTTTGAGATCTTGGTTTTATTGAAGTTATATAAACAAGATGATTGTTCATTTTTTATATTATGCGAACATAAGCGATGGACACAACAGAGTTAATAAACGTTGATCTCCTTGCTGTCGTTCGCGTTCAAGTATAACAAAAGGAACAATAAAGCAAATAACTAAGTAATTACCATTTAGTGTGGTAACTTTAGTGTGAACTCAACTATGTTGTATTTGTTGCAAAAGTATAAACTCCTGCCAAATAACGCCACATGTAAAACAGAAACCTGTATGTTCTATATAACTTGTAAAGTTACACACGCACGTTACGTTAAATAGTTTAGCGGTTAAAGACTTGGAGTCGTCTGTAGCCTCAATTCCTAACAATTCATAGAATGAACAACAGGGGTTGCGACTGTGGAGCATGATGTAAATACTGCAAATAGTTTAAGTCAATTAGTGACGCAAATTTAGGTTCTTTGCCCTGTCGGTCAGTCCCAACACCACCAACCTGTGACACCCTTAGACAACAGTTTTGCTTGTCACCATCGATTAGGGAATTTATGTTTGAGAATAACCTAACAGCGCAAGCTTTACCACTGTTAAACTAATTAACAAAACAACACCATTTTATACGTTACAGGAGGGTCTCCCGCATTACCTGTAGGTTATTTTATATGTATGATTGGCCTAAAAGCAAGTTCAGTATTTTATTGTATATGTAATTAATCTTTATGTATTTTAATCAATCAATTTCATTAAGAAAACAAAGTAAAAGTAGGCACACGAATTCAACGGATAGAGAGACATAAATGGACAAAAAAACTTGTGCTAATTAAGTTGATGTAATTAATTAATTTGTGATTAAGGAAAAATTACCATAATAAACGATAATATAAAACGCAACCGACAATTAAGGAAAATAAAATATATTCAAATAAATGGCAAAACAAAATAATTAAGTAACAATAAATGAAAGAAAGGTGGCGCGCGGCTAATAACCTTGCCCGTAAAAATAAATTATTATGGAGAATTTAACAAGCCTAGAGACTGGCTAAATAAGTCCAAGACCGGATCTCGGTTGTAGTGCCGATGATGATGATGAAATGAAAAAAAGAAATCTTCGACTATGTTTCGGATGTGTGGCTAATGGCCTGGACTGACACGGAGACAAGTTATGATAGTACCTTCTTAGATAAAGAATTCCGGAGGTAAATTAGTTCCCATTCGGATCTCCGGGGTGGGCTATGTCTGGGGGAACATCATGCAGATATTATGATAAATCACCGAACTTTAAGAAATTCGTCATCGCATAATCGGGCTCGTTCTCGAGGCTCTGTCGACGCACGACTGATAATGGCATTTTGTAACATTAGGGGTATCGGTTTCACCAATACGAATGTAAAAGCCGTCCACCAATATTTGCAAACGGTGACACATGATATCGTTGCCCTAACCGAGACCTAGGTCGATTCGTCAACAGGTTCGACATATTTTCGATGCTCAGGATACGACTTACATTCGAGATTCCGTGTTCGCGCGGTTCGATCTGACTTGCCAGAGGATTGAGGCGTTGGAACCCAATAACATGGACATCATGTGGTTGAGGGTCGTGCTGAGGAATTCTGTTAAATTTCTTTGTTGTTTTTACCGCTCCCTGAGTGACGATTGACCGGCGACACTTTTCGAACATCTTTCACGTATCGTCGACTGGATATAGATCAACCACCCAGCTTTTGAAATTGTCGTTCTTGGTGATTTGAATGTGCACAATTCTGGCTGGTTGTTACATTCTAACAGAACCGACGAGCCTGGGAGGCTGGCGGAGATGTTTGCTGTCAGCCACAATTTGACTCAACTCGTGGAGGAACCTACGCGAGTGTCGGATACCCGAGGTGATTATGCGAACACCCTGGATCTGTTTTTGACATTCGACCCGAGCATTTATACCGTGGAGATTGCTGCGATGCTGGGAAACTCAGATCACTGCTTGGTATCGGTCGCGCAACCACTTGCCTTTCAAGCAAATAATCGACCTAAGCAGCTTCGCCGTGTGTGGAGGTATGGGGCTGCCAACTGGGATGATTTGCGAGATTTCTTCGCATCCTTTCCGGGGTCGGAGGTGTGCTTTGGAGACTCCGATGTTAACGCATGCGTGGAGTCGGTCGCAGAGATTATTCTTCTCGGGATGGAGTTTGATGGAATATGGAACGATCTGGTGAACCGTGGCCATCGCATTGTCCCGTACTTGTATGGTTGTGGGATCACGAATTCCTCCAGTCCTGCCAGTTCGTTCGGAAGCTTTATTATAGCCGTGAATGCACAATGGTCACTGTCGTATTCAATTGTCCGTAAACAGTTTCTGTTATATCTGTTGGTGTTTAATAGTCTCAGCCGTGTGCCAATAAGCATGATATCTAGTTAGGAGGTCAGTTTTATATTCTACGTGATATTGATCTAACCAGCTAGCCAGTTGATTTCCTCTACTGTTGGACATACAATTTCCCCAATCTTTATGTTTGGCGTTCATGTCTCCACCTATAATAAAGTAGTTTATATCCAGTTGGAGTTGCAAGAATTGAAAGAGTGTCTCAAGTTCTGCTATAAAGAGATTATACTGATGTTCCTCGGGTGCATAAACCGAGATCGCATACAGCCCCTGACTTGCTGAAGTGGTATGCGTACGATACATGCTTCAAGCACGCGGAACCTGCGCACTTCTCTACTATATATGACTTTGTGTTGGAGTCCTTTTCTAATAAAGGTGGCGACACCTCCCCCTTGTGAAGAATTGGGTTGGTCTCTTCGTATAATATCACAGTTTTTGTGCCAAACTTTATGCGTGTGGTTTAACTTAATTTCCCCAGCTAGAAGCACATCAGGATTTTTGTCTTGCAACAAGTTAAAAAAGTGGTTTTTCTCTCGGTCCTTATAAGTGAATTTACATTCACGACAAGAGCTTTAATTGAGCTTTTGGTTAGAGGGTTTGTATCGACTTCTTATTTAGACTGGTCAAGTGCGAGTAGATCTCGTTTATTTGGCTTTGCAGCTGTGCCATCTGTCTCTGTAGATTGAGCAATAATGTGAATACGTCTGCTTGTGATGTTGTTTCAGTCTGTGTCGAAGAGTGTGTGAGCATCAGTGTATGAGCCTGTGTTGGGGTTCCCTTGTAGCGGTTCTACGAACCATACAACTCCCTACAGGTTGAGGTATCCTTTCTGCCAAGGAACTTTACTCACCTTTTTCAGCACACGTGCCCACAGACACGTGTCCCAATAGTCAGTAACCACACCTGAAACAAAAGGTTATATGACATTGCAGCATCGTTGAACCCGATATCAAAAATCAAGGAACTTAACGTTCAAAAGCTTCCAATATCGAGTTCAACGCATCCATACATCGTATGCAAGAACAATTTCAAGAATGCAGCAAAGCATCGCATACAGGTCACCAATCTCCCATCCTAAGCATGTTTCCCATGAGATACCATTGTCGGTAAATAAACCGAACAACGGATGCCTACTCTGGTAGCTAATAGCAATTAGCACCTAAATCCCTTGCATGACTCTAATGCTAAAGCACACTTGTGCAAACAAAACGATTCGTTGCGCCGCTGATTAGCAGTCGAGCAACCATAAACTCTTAACACTATCCCCGATAGATGTTTATGAGTAGAAAGGCAAACAAAACATTACATCCCATAGTTCCGTGTACCCACCGAATTGCATGCGATCCTTTGTCCGCATGCCAGATGTGTAGTACAAACAAACCGGAGAATGATCGGAGAATAAGCGGCGGCATCCGATCAACAGACAAAGGGACAAGATTCCGACCACCAGCAACTAATGGTGATGATGATGATAATGATCGTGAAGAAAGATTTCTCCGTTTACAGAGACTACGGGTAAGGCAGCTAACAGATACTTTGGGAAATTCTGTTAGCAGACAGGATGGGAAGTTATGTACACAGATGCGATGGGAAATTCTGTTTAGCAGATTGGATGGGGAAATTTTCCCTTGCAGATGCAAGGGCTATTCGATTATAGACAATTAGTCTAAAATCGAATAGTCGAACCGAGAGAACCCCACCGAGGAGGTCAATAGAGACAGTCAATTTGAACTCCAACGAGGAGGTCGGTACGTGAAAAGAATTCGTATTTGGTTAAAAAGAGTAATGTCGAGTGTGTAATCTAGCGGGTGAAATTTGAAGTTGTACCTAGTGATTCGTTTTGCCACAAACACCTAGCAAGAACACTATATCGTGCCGTCGAACGACAGTATTACTATCGAGGAGCCAATGTACATTGATATCTCTTATCCATAGGCTTTCGCTCATACTGACATTCGAGATTATCACAAAATTACATAGGACACAATTTCTATTTTAAGTTTAATAATAAAATAGTCGTTAGTATACGCGCCTGTCACTCGGGAGACCGGGGTTCGATTCCCCGTCGGGGAGCCCCTGGCGCAAGACTAATGATCTTGCCCAGAAAATATAAATCATTATGGAAAATTTAACAAGCCTTAGCACTTGCTAAATAAGGCCAAGACCGGTTCCCGGTTGTAGTGCCGATGATGATGATGAACGACAGTATTAAATTATAAAAACATTATATTGTGAACCCCAGAGCGGTTGTGTCTCGTCATCAGTAATTGTAATACTGCGGACACTCGAACATTTGTGTACCTACTGATAAAGGAAATATAAAACCAAAAAAAAAATAAAAGTTCAATCAAAACAATCCTTTCTGAGTTCCAATTTTGTACTGCGTGCGCTCCGTTGGTGTTTTCTTGTCTCTGCGGTAAACAGTGTTCGGCGGAACACTTGGACAACACACAAAACCGCCAAACCCTCCCCCTCTCTATTTGGGCGTAAGATCGGTGAGGGGTAACAGTCATTGATCTTGTGCGAATCGTCTCAGTTTTTCTTTGCTGAGTCACAGCCTTCGACGTTATTTCTCGGTAGTTAGCGGGGGTCCCACATTCCGATATACTGCACACTTTAAAAGGGTTTTGTCTTCCACCCTTTCTTTACCCAAAGGCCACTCCTCTGCATTATGATCTTGACCGCATTTCACGCAACGATGTTGCATTTCACAGTTCGCCGCTGAATGCCCAAACGTTGGTGGTCCAAGTCTGTTATTCACCGTAGACTAATTTTACTATTTGGGGTTAACTCTACCAGAAAGAAGGGTAGCTTCCGGTTCTCGCTTTTAGCCCTGGCGTTGGCGAAGGGTTTGGCCATATTAAATTCAATGTCATCGTACTTTAGTTCTCGCAGCATTTTCAAAAGAGTTTCCGGTTCAATTTCAGGGTTGACGCCCTTTAATAGAAGTGTAATATTTTTAAGTTCTTTCGGCGTGTTAGAAAAGAATTCCGCGGTGGCTCTTTTCAAGACATTTTTAATTTTAATATGGTCACCAACGTTATATGTTTGAATGGCATGCCTATTTCCACCCAGTCTTTTAATCATAAAATTATTACTACCTACAGCTAACTTACACAGACTTACCAATTCTTTACGTATTGATTGGTGGCATTTTAGTTTTTTTGCTGGTTTGCTGTTGTCGGCCTTTTGGCTGATGTGCTTCCATTTGTTCATTTGTCCTTTATATTGAGGTTGAATTTTGTTGCTGATGTTGGCCTTCCTTTGCCTTCGGCTTTCCTTGTTTGGTTTTTCGTGGTTCCAGCGCTTCCATTTTTTTCTTTCTCCTTCTTTCCTCTTGTCGCGCTTTGGCTATACTAGTTTCGCTTCTAGATCATTTAATTCTTCTCCTTCGTCCTCCGATTCAGAAAGAGCCAGACAAGCGAATGTGTTATTAGAAAAAATCGCGCCATAGTTGGTGGTAGAGGGGAATGCTTTCTCCGCATTCCATCAAACGAAGTTCATCTGATAAACCTTGGTTTTGCTAAAAAAAGGCGAGCAAATTACAGCGGCAAAAGTAGAGCTTTTAAGTCATTGTGCTTTAATCCCACCGAGGTTAACAGAACGAATTTTGTTAGAATCAGAAACAGTGCAACCAGGCGATTGATACCGCGAAGAAGGCTTACGACAACAAAGTGACTAATAACGTCCTTGAGTGTCCAACTGGTTCACGTCCCTTCTGGTCAATGGTAAGGGCTGTTAGCAGTAACTTCGCTTCCTCATCTTTTCCTCCATTAGTGACGGGAGTTACGTTCTCTCTATCGGATGCTCAAAAAAATAAAAACTCATACAATTAGGTTTCAAATTTTGATTTTATTATTTCAAACTGTTGCCGTGGATTTTCTTTTGTTTTTTTTTTCTGACCTTGTCGGGGTTCTCTATCAAAACTGACTACTTTTCCTGGGGATGATCCTATGTACCTAATAGTTTTCTTTTCCCACTCGCTGGTGATGGCTTTTTCGTAATCGAGAATCTCTCCATCAATATCACGCTCACACATACAGCCGCAGAGGTTATTGTCTGCATGCTGTATATCGCTTTGCGATCAGAATCTCACACCTCTAATGTATTGCTTACGTAAACAATCGGGGGTTCGTTTTCTTCTAGCCGATCGTGGGATAATGTAATTATCATTGTTTACATATCCCTATGGAAGCAGAATTTTCGTTTATTGCTGGTATCGTAAGGGTCTTTGTTTACGAAGTGGTTTTCCAGCAATTAGCTTATCGACGGAGATGCTATGTCTGCCGGCATACGACGCAGCTGAGTCAACCGTTTGTGTATATCCAGTTAATGGATTGGTAAACAGTTTCTATGCCGAGTCGTGTCCTTCGGTCGCCGTGCAGGCGGAGGACGATTGTTCGGACTTGCATTATGTATCTTTGGATACGATGTTGACTCCGAGATGAATGTCACCTTTTTTTCCAGGTGGAAAGGAGTACTTTGAGGACAAATGACTGTGGGCACGTGAAGTTTGGATATATAGTATGTTCCTTGGTGGAACGATGGTGTATGAGGTATTAAGGGGTGACGGGGTGCCCGGTGGCAACCGTAACTCGGGCAGTGGGACGTTAGTCAAAAATTCAAAAGAAAAGCTAATGTGTTCTCGAATTTATTTTCCGCGAATTCACACCTTGCTGCCGGTCTTTTGTAGACACCTGTGGTCGCGCCGGTACGTTCTTCGATACAGGATGCGCGGTTCAGCTGGCGTAATATTCAACGCATTCTACGTGGACTGGAGTGTAGGAAGGCAACCGACCCGGACGGAATACCAGCAATAGTCCTTAACAACTGTGCTCCAGAACTATCGCCGATTCTTGGCAGACCCTTTCGCTTATCTTTTGAACGAAGGGCCTTTCCGGTCTGCTGGAAAATTGCCTGAGTTTAGCCAGTCCCAAAGAGGGGAAAAAAGTGTCTTCCACAAAATTACCGTCAGACAGCATTACTGTCTATACTGTCTATAAAGTAATGTTACGTACGTTTTCCGCCACCACCATCATTAGATAATTTGTAATTTTAATATAATTTGTTTTAAAGTGGTATGATGGTAAGGTGGTGGAGGAGTTGCGCGATCCACAAGTGAGTTTTCGAACACGCCCCGATTCAGGTATGGATCGTGCAGCTTTTCGAGTTCGAATTCGGTTTTCGAAGTGGACGTTGATGGGGAGCGAGAGAGAGAACAGGTGAATGTTTATACGGTTGTTGATATACGGTTTTGCAATTCCGTTTTTGGAGTAGAATTGAAAAAGCGCAGAAAAAGAGTACGGTTGTGGCTGGTCCCGGTGAAGATTTGCCAGAGAAAGGAGAAAGATAAGAAACCCGTGCCCTTTGTTTTGTTTTAAAATTAAAAAAAAGTAAAACTAAAAAGTTAAGAAGGAAAAAAGTAAAAGGAATGTTGTAAAAACACACCAAACTCCCAAAAGTGTTAAAATTGTTTGGAGACTTTTAAATATATATCGTAATTACTTAAAGTTCTCAGTGTCAGATTATTTCAATTGATTCGGTCGCCAAAGTTTACCCTTCATATAAATCCTAACTCAGATATGACCCGAGTGTGAATGTGCAAAACCAATCAACCATAATTTTTTGTACAGTGTCACGAACAATCATTCACCATTGAAAGGACTAATCTGGCCGAGAGCGGGAACACTGTACATTCCTGACCATTGCATTCCAAGACTACAGGTAACATAAATAAATTAGATTTAATTTTCTGTGGCAGAGACAAAAAGAAAAAACTGTCACAGTAATGGAAAAGGTCATCAGTGGCGACTTAATTAAGTATTTGGAGTGCAACGGACTTCTGAGTGATCGTCAATACGGATTCCGTGGCAGCCGGTCCACGGGAGACCTTCTGACCCTTATAACCGATATATGGGCATCTGCGATTGAGCGGCATGGTGAGTCAAAGGCCGTCCCTTTGGATATTTTCAAGGCTTTTGATCGCGTCTGGCACGGGGGATTGCTGCGCAAACTTCGTTCATACGGACTATCCCAGCAGCTTTGCGACTGGACGAAGAGCTTCCTCGAAAATCGATCGATCCGGGTTGTTGTGGATGGTGAATATTCGGACCTGTATCCTGTTAATTCGGGGGTGCCACAATGTTCTATTTTGGCTCCAATCTTGTTTTTGCTTTATGTAAATGATTTGTTGGAGACAAGGGATAACAGGGTGTTCAGTTTTGCGGATGATAGTACGTTTGTTTCCTCTTTTTCGAGTGATCGGCCGATTAGCAACAACGTCACACCAGTTGAGATATAGACAGATTGACTCTCTGAACCGGGATCCGGATAAGGTCCGGCAGTGGGGAAAGCCCAATCTCGTCGACTTCGACGCAATGAAGACACCATTCACAAGGAAGAGTGGATCATCGGTTCCAGACCTGATGATGAATGGCCAGGCCCTCGAATCTGGGGAAGGCTTGAAATTGCTCGGAGTCACTGTCTGTGGGAATGTATCGTGACATAAACACGTCTCGAACATCGCCTCAGGAAAACTGAATTATATTTTTAGAGCCAAGAAATATTTCAACATCATCATCGGCACTACAACCGCGATCCGGTCTTGGCCTTATTTAGCAAGTCTCTCCACCGGTATCTGGTCCATATCCGAGACTTGTTAGATTGTCCATGATAATTTGTTTTTCCGGGCAAGGTTATTAGCCTTGCGCCAACAAGAAATATTTTACTCCGGCTCAACTTCTTCTCATGTTTGGAGATCTGCTTCTAAACGTACCTTGGACCTATTTGAGAGCATACAGAGACGAGCTATCCGCCTGATCGGGGATCTGGCGCTGACATCGGGATTACAGTCGCTATCATATCGAAGGCGCGTAGCCGACCTCTGTCTGTTTCACAGATATTATCATATTATCTTTGAAGATTCGTGGTACTGTTCCGCGCAATTCGGTCTATATGCGCTCTACAAGACAATCGCACCAATTTGCGGTTCATCTCGTTCCGTTCTCAGAACTCGTTCCGTTACAGAGCGGGGAAGCTGTGAAATTTCCTTCCCGCACAAGAGTTCCCAGAGCGTTACAACCTGCAACAATGCAAAAGGAATTGCAATAGTTATTTGATGGCAACTCGAGGTGCCGGCGCTATAGGTTCGCCTCTCCCGAGAGAAGTGTAATAAAAAAAAATTAATTTCTTCTATGGAAAGTGGGCAAGTTTATGAGAATTTTATTTGCATTTTTAATCGACGAAGATGTCCACTACATAAAATTAAAGCGGTATATACGGCGTGGGGTAAAAGTAAAAGTAAGTAATGTAATAATGTGTATGTGCCACAAGCTTTGCGAATGGCGTGTCATGGTGCTTTGAGTTTTAGGTTACACACAGATAGGGAATTATTATTAGATAAAGAATTATTATTATTTACGTTACATTTTTCGTGAAAACAGAAGGCAACTTTTTATTTCTTACAAAATGGCAACATGACATTACTTACCTTGTATTGGTTTGTACCACAAGAAATGTCCGATTTTCGCTCAGTCGGAAAAAAGAAGTTCTCAAGTGATCATTTGTGCAGGAACGTTAAATCTTTTTTTTTTAATAAAGTAAAGTGGTACGTGTGCTTGACGTGTGCGAATTTTAGGGCTCGTTACAAGCACAGTTTTTTTTTCTAGGAATTGTTTACCATGCTGTCGGCAGTTCAAATTCGAACCCTCTTCCTTTATGAATTTAAAATGGGACATAATGCGTCATTGGCAATGAAAAAATTAATGACGTGTTTGAGGATGTAGCGGTAATCGAACGTATTATACGACGTTCGTTTGGAAAGTTCCCTTTGGGAGATTTCAGCCTCGAAAATGAATTACGTGTCAAACGTTAGTTGACGACGAAATCGCTGCGGGAGATTGCACAAAGCATGGGAGTAATGACAATAACTCGACACCTTTCTCTCATAGGAAAGGTAAAGAAACTCGATAAGTGGGTACACCATGAACTGAACGAGTCCCAAAAACTACGGCGCCTGGAAATCTGCGCATCGCTTAGATTAAGAAACCAAACTGAACCGTTTTTGTACCGGATAGTCACCTGCGATGAAAAGTGGATTCTGTATGATAACCGTAAAAGACCTGGGTAGTGGTTCGATGCAGGTGAAAAACCAAAACACACCCCCAAGCCCGATCTTCACCCAAAAAAGGTTTGGTGACAATTTGGTGGACATCGAAAGGACCAATCCGCTTTTCATTTCTTCAACCAGGAGAAACGATAAACTCTATCAAATACTGTGAGGAAATCGACATATTGCATGTCAAATTGACTGAAGCCACAGCCACTCTCTTTAGGAGATTACTACGCCATTGCCCTATATGTCCCTTATTCTCGATACAGGTCGTCAGCGTCATCGCCGCCAAGGTAAAACCACACACTCCACACTCTTCGGAACAAGAGAAATAACTTGTGGAACATTTTCCTAAAAGCGCGTTCCTCCCAAGACTACTCCAACTATCTCGGTTCCTTTTATAAATTTGCCGAGCTCCACAACTCCCTCTACTCCGACTACCTCTCAAAAACACAATCCAACTTGATTAACGATCCCAAATATTTTTTCCACTTTATAAATTACGAACGAAAATCCGATGCCTATCCTAACTTCCTTTCTATGACCCGATTACTTCAACCGACCCCCAAACTATTGACAATCTATTCGCTTCTTTCTTCAAAAAATCCCTCACGGACATCTCTTTCGAACCTAACCTGGCTCTAATGAACCCATTTCGCGAATGCTGCGGTGGGGAAACTCCTACCCTATCTCCTTCGATTTCAATTTTACCTCTACTGCTCTCAAACTTCGTCTCCTCTCTTTCCCCTCCTGACCACGTCCACTCCCCGTCTACACTCTTACAACCCGTACTAAGCTAAATAAATAAATGAGTAAATAATTAGTGGATAAACCCAGTAACCAACTCCCCAAACAAATGGTATGCAGTCGACTCCGGGAGCTTTGTTGTTTTTCAATCGATTTATTGCGTCTACAACTTCGTTGAAAGAGGGCTCTGGGATCTGGGGCTCGGCTGTATGTACGTCTGGTACATTTATTTGTGGTTGATGGGTGGGTACATTGAGCAGATTTTCAAAGTACTGCCTCCATCTTGTCACGAGATTGTTTGTTTCAATGACCAGACAGCCGTTTGCGTCTCGAATTATTTTTGCTCTCCCTCGGTAGCCATTTCTAATTGAATTTATGCCGGCATACATACCTCTGATGTTCTTTGCTCTGGCATTTTCTAGGATTTTTTCGATCCGAGTCTTCTCCCATTTGCGTTTTTTTTTGCGTTTGAAAAGTTTAATTGCATCTTTCCGAAGTGTCGCCTATCTTTCTGCATTGACTTCATCATATCTTTCTAAGTGGATCACTCTGAGGCGTTTACACTCTTCGATCTTCGCTATGTACTCATCGTCAAACCAAGCTTTGGACTTAATGGTTTTCGTAAATCCTAATACCTTTTGGGTTGTTTGCTTGATTACGTCTCTGATTGATGCCCATTTAGTGTCGACAGTATTGGTTTCCTCTTCATCACCATTCCCATTCTCTAATCGTTAGTTCGTCTTGGTACTCAGCCCTTTTGCGCAGGTCTTTTAGTTTATCAATGTCGAACTTTTTGCTCGCCTCGCGTGTCTGCCCATGTGGGTTTGCTGCAAGCCGACTCCTAATTTTGTCTATCACTAGAAGACGATTGATTGGAGTGGCAATCTGCTCCTCTATATGATATTCGAGTGGTGTCTTTTGTCTATAAGGAAGTGGTCTATTTGGTTACGCGTTGCGTGGTCGGGTGATATCCATGTGGCATTATGGATTTGCTTGTGCTTGAACATCATGCTTTTCACTACTACATCTTTTGACGCTGCGAACGTGATAATTCGAATTCCATTATCATTTAAAACGTCGTGTAGGCTTTCTTTACCTATAGTTGGTTGGGAGATATCTTTCTATCCAATTTTCGCATTGACGTCCCGCAGAAGGATTTTAACATCGAATGGTGAAATCCCATCAAATACTTCCTCTAGGGTCTCGTACAACGTGTCCTTCGTTTCTTCGTCGGTAGCTTCTGTTGGGGCGTGTACGTTTGTAAGTACATAATTGTACCACGGGCTCTGTATTTTTAGCACCGTCATTAATAAATTTCACATCTTTGACATGGGTCGTAATCTTCTTGCTTATGATGAAGCCGGTTCCGAGGTTATATGTATCGGTACCTCCACACACCAGTGTAAATCCGTTGGTTTCGATTACTTGATGTGGGAGTCGGACTTCCTAAAGCGCGACGATGTCCATTTTATATTGTTTCGCGTTTTTTACGACCGTCTGTATTATGCCTGGTTTATATACCGTTCGAACATTCCACGTGCCGACGCGTATATACCACTTTTCCCGTTTTTCCCTACGTCTTCTTTTTGCTGAGTCGGTGTTTTCTTGATGATTTGTTCCCTTATATTAGTGTCGGCTCATCACACCTACGCCTACCGGGTTTTTCGCGAGATTGTTTTTTATATATTAATCATTCATTTCGTGGGAACACTATGGGGTTTCAAATAGTCCGCCATATCAGAGCTCCTCTTTGATATGGTAAGGTCTGCTTACTGCTCTGATTCGACCCGGTGTCAGAGATGGCTGCAAACCACCCAATGGTGACGCGTAATAGCCTGGATTAGGGGTGGTAGATTTTTGTGTGTCACTCCTCGCAAGCCTGTCTGACATGGGTGGCCCTACTGGAAGCGTACGAGGGTTCATTTTATATTTCGGGATTAGAGAACAAAAACAAATATTGATCATCGAAAATCACTTTATTGTTTTTCAAAATATTCCCCATGAAGATCTATACACTTTTGCATGCGTTTGAACCAATTGTCGAAGCACTTTTGCCACTCTGATTGAGGTATCTCCAACACATGCATTCTGAATGCAGCAACCGCTTCTTCAGGTGTCGACAAACGTTGACCTCTCAGTTTGTTTTTTACGTACGGGAATAAAAAGAAGTCATTCGGTGCCAAGTCAGGACTATACGGCGGATGACCCATCAAATCGATGTTTTGCGTGCTCAAAAATGCAGTTGTCGCAGCCGATGTGTGAGAGCTCGCATTGTCGTGGTGAAGAGTGATCCGTCTTCGGCGGTTGGTTTTTCTGATTTCTTGGAAGACAACTGGCAAACAAATGGTTGTGTACCACTCAGAATTGACTGTTCTGCGTTGTTCTAGTAGTACGGTTGCGACATGTCCAGTTTTTCCGAAAAAAACATTTGCTTGGAAGTGCTTCGTGCGCGAACAACTTTTGTTGGATTTGGCTCATCTTGAAACACCCAGACAGTCGACTGCTGTTTACTTTCGGGCTCATACGTGTAAATTCACGATTCATCACCTGTCACAATGTCATAGACGTGTTTCGAAACACCGCGACCGTGTTTTTTGAGCATTTCTTTCGGCCAATTGACACGAGCCTTTTTTTTGAGCGATTGACAAATTGTGTGGGATCCAACGCGAACAAATTTTTTTGACAGTCAAATGTTTATGCAATATTGAATGTATGCTGGTCCCACTAACGCCTAAGGTTGTCTCAATCTCACGATAGGTCACATGACGATCTTCCAATATCAGTTCGCGCACAGCATCAATGGTTTTCGGAACAACAACTGATTTTGGACGACCTTCACGAAATTCATCTTGGAGTGAACTACGACCACGATTGAATTCACCATACCATCGATAAACACTGGTCCTTGATGGAGCTTCATCGCTAAAAATTGAATTAAGTTCATCCATGCACTGTTGCTGAGTTAATCCACGCCGAAAGTTGTAAAAAATAATCTCACGAAAATGTTGACGATTTAGTTCCATTTTTGGGCCGAGATGAATCTTTTAAGTTACTGTAAACAGCACAAATAGCGCTCGTATGTCAAAACGTTCTGAGTGCGTATAACCTCAAAAATGTCCAACTTTACGACAGAGCTGTCAATTGCCGGATTGCAACGCTAGGGTTGCCAAATCCCTAAACATAAAAGGCAACCCTCGTATACTTCCGTCAGCATAGTCTGAGAGCTTGTGAAGCGTGGAGGAGGGGCAACCGCTCGAAAGATCCACCAGCTCATCAAAACAATATGGACAAACCTCAATAGTCGTTCGCATTTTCAAAAAAGGCGACAGATCTGACTGTGAAAACTACGGGGGAATATCATTGCTCCCATCCACATAGAAAATACCACCAAATATCATACTGGGGAGAATCACACCGTACGCAGAAGAAATACTGGGAGACTGCCAGTGCGCATTCCGTAGGAACCGGTCAACAAGCGACCAAATGTTCACAATAAGGCAACTACTGGAACAGAAGTGGGAATACGGAGAGACGGTTCACCAACTATTCGTTGACTTCAAAAAAGCCCACGACTCAGTCGCAAGGCAAAAACTCTACCATATTGTAGTTGAGCTGGGAATCCCGAAAAAAAATGCCGCCCTCATTCAAATTTGCATCAACGAAAACAAAGGGCGAGTTAGAATAGAAAACCAGCACTCAGAACCATTTGAAATCCGGGATGGACTAAAACAGGGAGATGGCTTATCACCGTGTCTTTTTAACCTTGTGCTCGAGTATGTCATCAGAAAGGTCCAAGAAGATAACATGGCCGGATCATCCCTGAACGGGGTCACACAAGTGCTCGCATATACGGATGACATCGCCATTCTGGGCGATAATCTAGAAACTGTAAGTAAAAACCGTGAAATCATCAAGCAAACGGCAGAGAAGGGAGGCCTAGAAATAAATGAAGACAAAACAAAATACATGATTACGGCGAGAGCAGATGGAATTCAGGGAACACATATAAACGTCAGAGGCAAGATATTTGAAAATGTCAAAGAATTTAAATATCTGGGAATAATACTGACGGCCAATAAGGAAATATCGGAGGAAATTAACAAAAGATTGCATTCCGGCAACGGAGTCAGTAGACTGCTGAAATCGAAACTGCTATCACGTAATATAAAGCTCCGTGTCTATAGAACCATAATCATCTCGATTGCTCTATACGGATGCGAAACATGGGGTCTCACGAAACGGGAAGAAAACAAATTCCGCGTATTTGAGAATAAAGTTCTAAGGGGTATCGTTGGCGGTAAATATGACGAGCAGGCAGGACAATGGTGAGAGTAATCAAGTCGTGAAGATTAAGATGGGCCGGACGTGGTTCGCGAATGGGCAACGATAGGACCGTGCGTAGAATTCTTGACGGTAGACCAAAGGGAAAGAGACCGGCAGGACGGCCGCGACGGAGATGGGATGACAATGTTGGGTTTGACCTTGAGGAGATCGGATGAGATGGTCAAGCGAGGAAGGAGAGTGTACAGGACAGGGAACAATGGCGGAGTCGAGTCGGTGAGGTCATGAACTTCCGTGTTCCTAGAGGCCAATAAATAATAATAATAATAATAATAATAATAATAATAATAATAATAATAATAATAATAATAATGAAAGACAAATGGGTTATTTGGGAGTTTTTCTCTAAAAGTATGAACAATATCGTTTCCCAACCAGCGTATTCTCCTGATTTAGCCCTGTGTGGCTTTCGGCCATTTCCCAAATTCAGGGAATCACTCCGGCGTTACTGTTTTGACTCAGCGACCTAATGGGAATATTTGTCTTCAAACACTCAAAAAACTCTGCAAAAACATCCCTTCTATTCCAAAGAATTATTTCTGATCCTCACACTCAAGGTTGAGAATGATTGTAATCTAGTCATAAGATCATTAAAATTATTACAATAGGCTGAAGCTAATATCAAATTGAATAAATGAATAAATTAATAAATAACTGAGCCATTGAGGCCGGTAGCCATGAGTTCAACGCCATTAAATGAGATGCCCGCGAAAACAGCCGAAAAAGTAAAATGAGTGGGTTCACTAACTTTGCACTTAACGGCTACCTGTCAGTAAAACATGTGTGGAGAACAAATACATAAATGGCGCTATTTAATTCAACTGCGCATGGAAACTATTTTACTTATAAAGTTTTTATAGTAATGTAGTTTCTTGGCCGCCGGAAATCATATTCATTATCTTTATTCTGTTGTTTGTTTTTGCCGTACGACCTGCAAATGTTGGTAAACTACGTCCCGCCTACAGATTTTTCGACCGAAATTCACACAGATGGCGATGCGCAGGGATGAACGAATTTCGGTAGGATGGGCCGTGGGAAAAAAGATTTGCTGAAAGTTGAATACGTGGATATACGAGTCGCGATTGTCCTGTAATATCTGTAGATTTCATCTATTAGAACGTCAGTATCAAATTCCAATTCTCTATGAATTCTAATCGTATTTTTAGAGTATTTTTTTCGGCTCTCTAATAATGGATTACTTACGTGTTTGATAACTCTATGGCTTTCATAATTTTTGGTGTCCCTTTAATTTTTTCTCATTCCCCATAAGTATTACGCCAACGTTTTCTAAAATAAATTAATTGCAGCAAGATCAGCCTACTATTATTTGTTGCATAAATGAAATTGTGGTTATTTATATTTAGTCTTAGCTTACTAGTCGTAAAATTAAATGTTTTACATGCGTACTCCGAGTGCCCTTAGATTAAAACAATTTCTACATGTAACGTCTTTATCTAAATTTTTTCTTTTTTAACAACATGATGTAATACTGTTTTATTGCGTAACATAACTTTCTACGCTTATTTGTATTCATAACAAAAACAGGTTATCGGAAAAAAATAGATAAGATAAATTTATTCGAGGGCACCTTCGTAATGAGACGAATTCCAATAGTCGCGATTTGAGCAGCATGGAATGCGATTGCGACATTTTGAAATCATTTTAAGAGGTCGAATATTTCTAAAAGCCGCTTCAGTGCTTGCACTGAATGAACTAAATTTATGGTAACGATGCAATCAATTTAGATCTGAGAAATGGGACACACAACTTCCAATTAACTTTTGGTGATGCAAAGTTTTCAGAGAGAAACTGAGTTGCAACTTAAATAATTTTGTCATCCATGTTTTATATTTTATCCTGAGGAATTTAACCATGGGTGGTGGTTATTAATATAGCATTGCTCTTTGATTGTTTGTCGCGGAGTAAATTTTCATCAACAGATAATAAAATATGAAAAACCTCCAAATTATTCTTTTTGGGACCCAGACAGTCTACTAAAGAAACAAGCATTTCACATTTGTCCTTAAAAAAGAAATGAAGTTTCTTTTTGTTATGATGTTGTAACGTGACATATTATCATTGGGTTTCAAACGTCTCTATATAGTGTACAATTTTTGTAACTTTATTTTTACACAAAATCACAGTGGAAAGTATTCTCCAGAAACATTAGGGAAACTATTCTCCAGAACTGAGCAATCCAGTATAAACATGAAGGCAGTGATGACGTTATTTGTCACACAAATTTAGGTAGTTAAAATAGGTTACCTGGTTAGTGCAGCGTGGAGTCCGGCTCTTCCTCTGGTTCGTCCTCTGAATCTGCGGCTCCTCCTCTTTGCTCTATCAGGTCTGCCACCGCCTAATGGTGATTTTGTGGAGAAGCCAAAGTGTTCCTGTTTGCCCAATAGCACCACAAACGATGGAATGTTTCCCTCCTGCTTCCGTCTTCGACGGATCAAAACACGGGCGTTTTTATTTCGGGTCTTTTTTCTTCCCAAACTTTATTTTCACAACTTTTAGACTTTTGATTTTACTTTTTCCTCCTTTTCAACAAAAACAAAGGCACGGGCTTTTCCCCTTTTCTCCTCCTTTCCAGAAAATAATTTCTTCAAAAAAAGAGATCAACTCCACGGAAAAACCAATAAAAAGACAGTTTTTTACTGCTTAAAATTCGACTGCCAAAATTTCTCTTTTTTTTTTTGTTCTTTTTCTTTGTTTGTTCACCACAACGTATTTTTTTATCTCTCGTTTTTTACCGTCACCAACGGAACCATACATAAACCGAACCTTTTACCTCCTGTCTCTCTCTCACTTCGCTCTCCACTCACGTCCACTTCGAAAAACAAATTCGAACTCGAAGAACTGCACGATCCACACCCGAATCAGGGTGGGTTCAAAAACTCACTTCAGGATCGTACAATTCTTCCACCACCTTACCATCGTACTATTTTAAAACAAAAGTATTAAATTCAATTATTATTATATTTACTAGATGCAAATTATTAAATGATGGTGGTGGCCGACGTACGTAACAGTGGAACAAATAAGCCATATCAAGAATTTTACTATACTTCACACATTCTGACAAATTGGGAGCTGGACCGTGTCATTCAAGCATTAATCGTTTCTTAAAAACAATGTTTTTTTCCGATGTTGGTACACCTGTCAATTAATTTCTTGTTAGTAGGTAAAGATTAGTTTACATTTTTGGCCATTTTTCCGTACGGAATAGAGTATTGAGCAAATAGTTTGCATACAATTTTGTGAAAATAAAAAAAACTTCACCATAGAGGGATGACTTTTTTAACCGAACGCCATCATTATACGATTGAGATCACTCAGTGTGGAATTTTCTTATTAGAGAGCTCTTCCATCTTATCAATAACCTATCTAACCTATATGTTAAAATTGGTTGCAAGATCCATTTAGTGAAAGTCATTTTTGTAGGCGCTGATTTATCAATGCTCCTCGATAGTATACTGGTTAGTATCCCCGCCTGTCACGCGGGAGACCGGGGTTCGATTCCCCGTCAGGGAGCCTCTGGCGCAAGACTAATGATCTTGCTCGGAAAAACAAATTATCATGGAAAATTTAACAAGCCTCACTTGCTAAATAAGGCCAAGACCGGTTCCCGGTTGTAGTGCCGATGATGATGATGATTTATCAATGTGGCTATTTGCTTTCTGATCTTGACTTAAAATATATGAGCACAGAACAACCATTTGAAATGTCTATAAAAAAGAAACTGACCGCATACTTTTTTGCGAAAATCATAGAAATTTTATGACATAAATCCGTGGAACTGTCATTGCGTGCAGTGTTGTTTAACATTTTCGTGCAGTGTTGTTTGACATTTTCTCATTAAAAACCTTAGCTCATTTCAGTTTTTGAACTCTTGGAAAACTGGTAACAGATCCATTGTTTTCGACCAAAATGTTGCTTAGCGATGCGGACTCTTTTCTGGTTTAATGGTAATATCAATAAGTACCAGGTGTACCGGTATGAAGTGGGCGCTTTTTTTTAAAAATATAACACTAATTTTAAATGGGAAAGTAAAAAACGTTTTATTCGAAGTATTGGCCATTGCTTTCTACACATTTCGAACGCCTTTTTGGCAATTTGTGGATACCACGCCAATAAAACCGGTCGTCTTTTGAGGCAAACCATTCGGAGACCCAATTTTCGACTTCTTCGTAGGAATTGAAATGCTGCTCAGCCAATGCGTGTCCCATCGATGAAAACAAATGGTAGTCGAAAGGAGCCAAGTCTGGTGAATACGGCGGGTGGGGTAACACTTCCCAGCCGAGAGATTTTATTGTCTCTTTGACGGATTTTGCTGTATGACTCGGAGCATTATCATGCAACAAAATTACCTTTCCGTGCCTTCTGGTCCATTCTGGTCGTTTTTCGATCAATACATGGTTCAAATTGATCATTTGTTGTCGGTAGCGTTGCGCATCAACAGTTTCGCCAGGTTTTAGAAGTTCATGATACACCACCCCCTTCTGGTCCCACCAAACACAGAGCATTGTCTTTTTTCCGAACCGATCAGGCTTTCCAGTCGATGTTGACGCTTCTCCCGAATGCACCCATGATTTTTTGCGTTTAGGATTTTTAAAATAAATCCATTTTTTATCACCAGTCACAATTCGATGTAATACTGACTTCCTTTCGTGTCGTAGAAGCAACGTTTCACATGTGGTGTTTCGCTTTTCCATCTGCCTGTTATTCAATTCATGTGGCACCCAGTTTCCACACCTTTGGATCTTTCCCATAGCTTTTAAACGGCCAGAAATTGTTTGTTGTGCAACATTTAACATTTGTGCCATTTCTTGATCCAATATTGCTTGCAATTCGGCGTATTCAAAGTTCTTTGGTGGTCTTCCACGTTTTTCATTTCGCACATCAAAATCATTATCTCTGAACCGCTTAAACCATCTTTTGCATGTTGTTTCCGATAGAGCTTGATCAGCATTAGCCTCGACAAGCATTCGATGCGACTCTGCAGCAATGTTTGATGTCATAGCAACCAAATAAAAAAAATATATAGGCTTGTTCACAACAAACGTTCCCTATCGATACGCTCGTTAATGGGCTATGATACCGGACTTTTTGATGCCTGAACTTGGAACCAGAGATTTTTGCGACATTTGGTTTCAACAAGACGGGCGCTACTTGCCACACAGACCCTGAAACCTTGGCATTATTTGCCAGAACAATTTGGTGAACAGTTAATTTTCTGCTTCGGATTAGCGAATTGGCCGCCGGAGTCACATGATATAACACCTGTTGTCTTTTTCCTTATCGGCTACGTAAAGTCCACGAATAAGCCGGCTTATTTCGTTTCGTTTTTATTGAAAGAAAAGCAGAATTAGTCTTAAAATAATAAAACCTTTATTTTAGCTAGATCACCTTCTTCAGCGTGGATTTTTGCAGGAACAATTTTTTAAAACGTTTTTTCCACAGGTCTTATATAACAATGAATCCAGCGGTAGAAACAGAAAACACAGCCTGAACCGTCTGTCTGGTTGATTTCTGCCACCGCAGCAGCGGGGTCATTGCCAGGAATCTGTCTCGATCATTGCACCGAAAGAAGATTGTTCGGCTGGCAACGGTTCCAACTGAAGGCCATTTACCTGCCTTCTCCGTTGCGTGACGAATGGCATGAAAGCTCAGCTTTGACCTCTACCTTGCCAGAACCAACCTTCTATTGCCTACCCTTAGGCGCTGCACCACGAGTCATTTGAATCATTTGAGCATCGTTGCACCTAGTTTGTTGTGTTGTTGCTCTGCAACTCGGCTAGTATGAAGAAATTGTTTGGCCAACATCACTTGAACTGCTCGAAGGCGACATCGAAAATTGGAACTTCACAATGGACTAAGTTAGATCCACTTATGGCCAACATTTGAAAGAAATTATAACAAAGATTACCCGATGAAATTGATTTTTTTTTCATTATCATTTCGTACGTCTTTTGACTGCTACTTGGATGTGGAACTGTTACCTTACATCTACAGCTGTGAGAAATTATAGACTCACACGGAAATTTTCAGTTTTCTTGGACTGAGTAATAAACTTTTATGACTAGTTTTGTGACAAAATATGGTATTGTCAACCGACACCAACTCAGGGAAAATCCTTTAATGGCATAATTCCTTTTTTTACCAGATGTAGGGTTATACATTTTTTAATTCGGGTTATAGGCTTACCTCGGTTTCGTGGGTCCTTAATGGCCGGATTGGTCCTGATGTGGTTGTCTGGGCATAACGGGTCCCACAACGAGCTGTCCTATTGCTTCCTTCAGGTCTGGATGGAGTAAAAGGCGCTTCTTTTATTTTAGTTTGAGCTACTCTTTATTTTTTCCTTTTTCTTTAATGTATTGATTTGACTGTTAATTGGCCTTGGCTTCGGCCTCCTGGATTTCGACTGATCACGAACCAAAAAAAAAAATGGGGTGACGAGAGGCCGACTTTAGGGAGACAAGGACATCTTGTCTCTGGCTTCTGGTCGTATTGGGATAACCAGAATCACCCACATCCGTAAGGTCGGTCTCAAGGTATCTGAAAAGAAAGGGGAAGGAGGTTAGTATCAAGGAAAGGAAAGGAAAGGGGAAGGGGGTATCTAGGGATAGTGTGGACAGAGTTAGCTCAAGTGTTCTCTAACTACTTGGATGGGGGTATGGTGGGAAAGAAATCGTACAAAACCAGTGGGTCTTGAGTGCGGTAGTAAACGCAGATCATGTTTTTGGCGTCTGATAATCTGCGCTTTGGTCGGTGTTTTTTTTTTTTTTTTTTTTTTTTTTTTTTTTTTTTTTTTTTTTTTTTTTGCGGTGCGCCAACGGATGTGGAATCTTCATAGATACTAGCAGCGCGTGCTACTAGCATGCACGATTCGTGTAACTGGAACGACCATTTTAAGTTGCACGCATGCATACTAAACCGCATCCTTGCCCCCGTCAACCACTCTCCCCGTGGGACTGCGGTTAGGTATTACTTCGCTCTCCATGTCGGCTATTTGTGCTTGCCTTACTTTCTCGATTCTTCTAAGTTCGAGTTGCACTTTGGTCACATATGCGCTTATCTCCATCCAGTTATCCTCGGAGCATAGCATCTGCTCTAAGAGGTCTTGCGGGCCTGGAAGATTGGGTCTTCCTTCGTTGAAGCGTCTACAGTGGAACACCACATGCTCCGTATGTTCCTCTTGGCATGGACACGCTGGACACAACGGTGAGCTGCTGTGTCCAAAACGGTGCAGATATTTGCGATATCCACCATGGGCGGTCAGGAACTGGGTAAGATGTTAGTTGCAGTCACCGTGGTCTCTCTTCACCCAGGTGGCGATAGATGGGATTAATTTGTACGTCCATCTGCCTTTCGTAGTGTTGTCTCACCGAGTTTGCCATATGGTTAATGAGGTTGCTTTCTCTTCCTCCTTGATCTCCTTGACTGCTGTTGGTTCCAGTTGCCTTGACGTTCTCCTGTTGTAGATTCTGAACATCTCATCCGCAAGGATATCGATTGGAACCATTTCGGTTACGACGAAATCAGCTTCGTCCGAGATGGTTCGGAAACCGCGGATGGTTCTTAAGGCACAGAGTCTATAGACTGACGTCAGCTTTCTCCTCGCTCCCTTCGTCGTCAGTATACTGGCCCAAACAGGGGCGGCGTATAGTAGGATCGAGGTCACTACTCTAGACATCAAGATTCTTCGTGGATATCCAGGTCCTCCGATGTTTGGTAGTATTTGAGCAAGTGCTGCTTGCAGCATTGACGCTTTTTTGCTAGAATACTTGACATGCTCTTTGAATTGTAGCCTGTTGTCGATCATAACTCCTAGATATTTTATTGCGTCTTTCGATTTAATAATTTGATCTCCGGCCCTTATATTCACGTTTTCCACCCTTTTTCGGCTGGTTATTAAAACTGCCACTGTTTTGTGGTCTGCTAGCTCGAGACCAGCGGATACCAGTCATTCTTTGACTTTCACCACTGCCTCGTTAGTAGCTGCCTCTATCTCGTGAATGTGTTTTGCCACTGTCACAAGGGCAATGTCGTCCGCAAAACCTATCATCTGGACCTGTTGTGGCAACACCAATCGCAAAACGCCATCGTACATGATGTTCCATAAGACGGATCCCAGAACTGATCCTTGCCTGACGTTGTGGTATTTTACACCATCGTCTGTTGTATACCCCAGCTTCCTGGAGGTAGTGTGGGGTGCCCATTCTGTGAAGCGCTCTATTTATGAATGGCCATTTTGCCGAGTTAAAGGCATACTTTATGTCCAGTGTTACAACTGCACAGTATTCCTTTGTGCCCCAGCGCCACCTCTCTCCACGCGTGTGTGTGTGTGTGTGTGTGTGTGTGTTTGTTTGTTTGTGCTCTGCCTTGTACTGTGGGTGCGTGTTTGTAGTGTGTCACCAGTAGACCCTATGGGATGGGTCCAGGAATCCTCTACTATATAGAAGAATGTTATTAGGAAGGGTGCCTTCTTCAGTTTTGTACTGAAGAAGAAATTGTGGTGGTCTGATCCGAAGAGATCGAGAGAGAGAAGGGTCAAGAACGAAAGACAACTGTACAAGTGGGTTCTCCTGGTTCTGAATGCTTTCGAGGTACTTATATGATAATTGTAGCAAGTACTCGTCAGGCCTTCTAGGGTAGTTGTTGCATCTTCTAAGGAGTTTTCTTTCGAAAAATCGAAGTCTTTCCATTTGGGCCAAAGATATGTAGGACTGTGGCAACTCTAACAACAGATACACACAATTCACAGGCAAAAATAGTGAAGAACACGAACGAAAAAAAAAAAATCGAATAAGAAAAATACATCAGAACCGTATACCAAGCGATAAATAATAAAAATAATTCACATCAGTGGAATACAGTCGAGTTTGGAAATCAAATTCTAAACACGGTCAGTAGCCTGGTGTGTAAGTAACGCTTAGGTAAAATTTTTTTCGTGATTCGAGCTGTCATAGCGTCAGTTCGAATCACACGATCTTCTTCACTATTATTTCAAACGCTATAGGACCATATGGGAAAGGCGTATGATATTACAGATCGGATTAGTTGCTTATAGCAGAGAAGCTTAACTTTGGTGTCAACTTTGTTGCTCCGCTTCAAGATGTTGTGGAGTTGCTTAGACCGACCGAGGCCTCCTTGAAGAATGTGGGTCACATGTTTTATGAAACTCATTTTAGAGGTATAGATGACCCCAAGATATCTTCTCCTGTGGTCTAATCATAGGACCTCCTATTTGTATTCGGATATTCTGTGAATATCGAGAAGTGGGATGGGAGTGTTTACTACTCAGGACTGATCACGAACCCAAAATGTGCCGCACTTTTGTACTCTGTGGCGACAGCGATTTGTTAAAAATTTTACTTAAATATTCCAAGAAGTATAAACAAGATTTGCTGTGTGCTTCAATTGGAATGGGGTTCTAGGAAATGGAAGGGAATTTCGTTGAACAAATTCCCGGAAGGAAACTTTATGAAATGTATTCAGGCATTTCATAGTGTTAGGGTTATTGCGAATTGAATCAATGTGCGACAAATGGATTTTTGGTTTAATTTGTGGCTCATATGATTTCTATGGGGAAGATATTGGGATTTTGGTTGACGAATTTCGCGAAAGACACAACCATGAAATGCATTTGAACATACGCATTTCATGATGTTATCATTCCAGGGAATTGCTCAACGCACAGTATGAACTTAAGGTTCGTACTATGACGCATCGTTTGGAGAAAAGGAATTAGGTTGAGGCTTATTAGGAGTTGGGTGCGGGTGGTGATTTAGGATCACTACACAGGAATGGTAGTCAATTTTCTGATAAAAACCCAAATTTCCCCTATGAAAAACAACTCAAGACATTTATATTTTAATTTTTTGTATTATAGTTTATTTAATAAATAATGCTTTCTCCGTTATTTCTTATAATAGTTAACAATCTTCGTGGTAGACTGGAAATAAGATTATTTAAATTGCTCTCCGGTATATTAATCCATGTTTCAGCAATTCTTTCTTTGCGTTGTTCCACGTTCTGAATTTCTGGCTTTTTCTGATCGTAAACCGCCCTTGTCACGGGTTCTCAATGGAGTTTATGTCTGGAATTAAAGCTGGTTGTCGTAAAATTTTAATTCCATGCTCTTGAAACCACGCTGGTGCTGTTCGTGCTGCATGGATAGGAGCATTGTCCTGTTGAAATGTGATATCTTCGTCCTCTGTTAGGATTATTAAAAGAAGAAGATGCTCTTCCAACACATCTTGGCGTCCATTCTTCCAAAATAATAACAATTTCTGTTTTCAGAGATCCAATGAAAGCTTCCCATGAAAGCTCCTCCTCCTCCTAAAGCGTTGCGTGACATAATTTTCCTTTCATTCCTGAAATTATGCCAATAGTACTTGAACTCATCGGTCCGTCCAGATGATATTTTTGTCTCACCAGTGAAGATCACATGGGACCACTGTTGTAATCCAGCGCCGTGCTTCCTCGTTTGAGGGAAGAGCGTGGACCTTTTATTTTGAAACTTAATTAAAACGCAGGATTAATTTATCTTCTGTTTAATTTTCTGTTTATTCTTTTCTTCTAATAACTTCTTTTTGTCTATTGTAATAACTGTCTGAACTCAACTGTTCTTCTCTGAACTTAACTCAACTCAACTCAACTCAACTGTTTTCTCAACTTTATCTTTTTCTCAACTGTATATTCAACTCTATCGTTTTCTCAACTGTATATTCAACTCTATCTTTTTCTCAACTGTCTTTACAATGAATTTTTCTCTCTTCTTATACAACTTAGTGTTCTAATCTACTGTATATTATAACTTGAACAAAATCAATTTTATCAAAGTATTACTTAATCTACTGTGACTTTTAATTTTGAACAAACTTTGAACGAAAATCAAAGAGCTATGTTTCGAATGAAAAAAGGGGCATGTATGAAGTGTACTGAAACTGCTTTGGTATAGAATATTGTGGATGTTTATTAAGGATATATATTAAGTGAGAATGTTAGATATGTTAAGAGAATGTTTTAAGGATGTGTTAGATAAATAATGAGATTCAGTGTTAAAGTTAATAATCATAAGGACAGTAGTATTCTGGAATACTACACCACATTTCACATGTGTTTCAGCGAATTCAATGCGTTTCCTTATGTCGCTGCCTGAGTGGTGGTTTGCACAAGCACTTTCGATTCTTCCAGTTGGTTGATGCTATTGCCCATTTTCCAATCAGGTTAGAATCGCAGTCCAAATTAATACGTCGAACCATTTGCAACGAAGAAGGCCCTGTTTTGCATATTTCACGTAGAACGGCTCATTTTACCGTCGGCGAAAATTTTGTTGGTCTCCCAGATCGTTTATTTCTTCCGTAATTTTCAAAACCGGCTTGTAGAAAAGTGTTCGCCACACCTTGAGAGCGATTTATTTCATTGGCAATTTGTCTTTGCCTCATTCCACTATTTTGTAAATCAACTATTCTTTGTTTTTCAATATGCTTTAATTGTTTCCCACGTGGCATATTTAAAACTTGACAAAATCACAGCGTAAAACAAAAATCGATTTATTATCACTCCAGAATGGTTGCACTGTTTTTTAAGAACTTTTGTTATACCAAGCTATATGATACAACTAAGCCTGAGATCGAAAAAAAGGCCTGAGTTTATACTTTTTCACAGCCGAAACTTGGTTTTTTTCAGAAAATTAATAATCATTCCTGGTAAAAAAGCAATTAAGTCATTAAAGGGTTTTCCCTGAGTTGGTGTCCGTTGACAATATTTTGTCACAAAACTAATCATAAAAGTTTATTACTCATTTCAAGAAAACTGAAAATTTACCTTTGAGTCTATAAGTTTTCACAGCACTGTATGTCCTGTCTTAGTTATGAATCTCCAAAAACCTTTGTCCGAATTGGAATACTGTCAAATCTTCTATCAAATTCATCTCTAATATCTTTGCACCAGATCGCGTTTGAGGGTTATTTCTTTACGCTTCTCATTTATTTGAGAAGGGTTACTCGCAGACAGTTTTTTTAAAAAAAATTTTTTTGGGCACCAATCAGGTTTTATCATCTGGGGCACTGATGATCGGCTTTTCCTGTAAACGTCGTATATTGAAATCAGCGTGATTGGCCTTTTTCTTTCACGATTGCGCCTCAGCTGGATCGAGTTGGATGCGTTAATTGGCGACTTAGGTTTAAAGGCTTATCTCCAATTTAGTCGAAATAATGTTGTTATCCGCAACCCACTTTAGTTCTGTAAATGACCTCAAAAACTTAACTTATAAAATCATCATCATCATCATCATCGGCACTACAACCGGGGACCGGTCTTGGCCTTATTTAGCAAGTCCTAAGGCTTATTAAATTTTCCATAATGAATTATTTTTTCTGGGCAAGGTCATTAGTCTTGCGCCAGAGGCTCCCCGACGGATATAAAATACTCCTGTAAAATTGTGGCGAGGCACTGAACCTGGAGTTAATTTCAGAGGGTTTTGAAACTCCTAATGTCTAGTGTCTAGGGTTTGATAATCATTTGATAATATTCTAGAACTAATCATTTGATAATATTTTGAGAACTATATTTTAGACCCATATTCACATATGGTGAACTTATTTGTAGAGTATCTAAATGCATCTGACAACGACTCTTGTTTGTAAGACTTAAAACTAGTAAAAAAATGTGCTTGCTTATTTTAAAATAATTGATTACTGTTCCCGTTAATATTTATTGAGAACCTCCTCTGAATGTAATGTTTTGTTTATATTACCAATTTGAATTCTTCAAACAATAGTAAAGTAATTTAATACGGTGCAATACACTATATTTCTGTACAAACAAATCTTTTATAAAACGCTGGGACCAAACGCTTCACATGTACTTAAATCGGTGAATATTTGCCGAACGGCATGAATTTTAAATCTATAGAAATATCTATTACGGCAATAAGGCAATCTATTCTGCACATGATGTTTTAATAAAATAAACTCTTATGTAGCTAAACAAGAGGATATATTGCGTTATATTTAAAATTTATTTTAATGTTTTTTTTGAACTATTTTTTGTTCTCATATAAGCATTGTTTATTTGTTCTGGTTATAACAGCGGTCTTTTATGTTGGTTTATTTGTTTCATCTTTTTGATCTAGTATTTTATACCGTTGCCTACGCTGCATGCTATTTAAATCTCTTATTTTACACATAAATTGATTGAAGTAAAGATGTCACATCATAGCGACGATCAACTTCTTCAGGCCGGAAGCGACTCATTTTGGGAGCCGGGCAATTATAAAAGAACGACCAAGAGAATCGAAGACGGATATAAGTAAGTTACGGGTTATTTTAACTATACCAAATGTATGTTTGCATTTGTTTTAGGTTGTGCCAAGATCTACAACAGCTCATCCAAGAGAGAGCTGAGATTGAGAAAGCTTATGCTAAAAGTTTACGGACTTGGTCAAAAAAATGGGGCGAACTAATCGAGAAGGGTAAGAGTGTTATAGATATTAAAGATATGTTAAAAGAAAAAATCGTGATTGGAGGGGGAAACAAATTTAGTTTTCCCTTTTTGCTCTTCTATTATCATATGATATCGTGAAACCTTTTTAAAAACATTTTTTACATTCTTCTTGGGTAGAGTAACATTTTTTTTTCCAAATTTCAGTTATTTCTGTAATCTGCAGGGTTTGCTTAGGATGAGTCCTCCAAAAAGTCTTTATCTTATTGGGGACAGATAATCTCAGTTACAGCAAGTTTAAAAAAAAAAAGAAATTAAGCGACATCCTAAAGATAGGTCTTTCTCAGAAATTCTCTATCCTTTATTAAAAATCAATTAAAACAAAGAATTGGCGGATGTTTGAAAAAAGCGTGAGCAAACCTTTTTTCACTTATTTTATTATTATTATTTTTATTATTATTATTTTTATTATTATTATTTTTATTAGTATTATTTTTATTATTATTATTTTTATTATTATTATTTTTATTATTATTTTTATTATTATTATTTTTATTATTATTATTTTTATTATTATTATTTTTATTATTATTATTTTTATTATTATTATTTTTATTATTATTATTTTTATTATTATTTTTATTATTATTATTATTATTATTATTTTTATTATTATTATTTTTATTATTATTTTTATTATTATTATTTTTATTATTATTTTTATTATTATTATTTTTATTATTATTATTTTTATTATTATTATTTTTATTATTATTATTTTTATTATTATTATTTTTATTATTATTATTTTTATTATTATTATTTTTATTATTATTATTTTTATTATTATTATTTTTATTATAATATTATTATTTTTATTATAATATAATTTTTATTATTATTAGTTTTAATATTATTATTTTTATTTATATTATTTTTACTATTATTATTATTATCGTTATTATTATTTTTATTATTATTTTTATTATTATTTTTATTATTATTATTTTTATTATTATTATTTTTATTATTATTATTATTATTATTATTTTTATTATTATTATTTTTATTATTATTTTTATTATTATTATTTTTATTATTATTATTTTTATTATTATTATTTTTATTATTATTATTTTTATTATTATTATTTTTATTATTATTATTTTTATTATTATTATTTTTATTATTATTATTTTTATTATTATTATTTTTATTATAATATTATTATTTTTATTATAATATTATTATTTTTATTATAATATTATTATTTTTATTATAATATTATTATTTTTATTATAATATAATTTTTATTATTATTAGTTTTATTATTATTATTTTTATTTATATTATTTTTACTATTATTATTATTATCGTTATTATTATTTTTATTATTATTTTTATTATTATTTTTATTATTATTATTTTTATTATTATTATTATTATTATTATCATTATTATTTTTATTATTATTTTTATTATTATTATTTTTATTATTATTTTTATTATTATTATTATTATTATTTTTATTATTATTATTTTTATTATTATTATTTTTATTATTATTATTTTTATTATTATTTTTATTATTATTATTATTATTATTATTATTATTTTTATTATTATTATTTTTATTATTATTATTTTTATTATTATTAGTTTTATTATTATTATTTTTATTATTATTTTTATTATTACTATTTTTCTTATAATATTATTATTATTATTATATTATAATTTTTATTATTATTTGTTTTATTATTATTATTTTTATTATTATTATTATTATTTTTATTATTATTATTATTATTATTTTTATTATTATTATTTTTATTATTATTATTTTTATTATTATTATTTTTATTATTATTATTTTTATTATTATTATTTTTATTATTATTATTTTTATTATTATTATTTTTATTA